>OX465094.1:25948126-26098368 GCA_949987625.1 Chalcis sispes
ATTGCATCATTGTTTGTAATGTGTACAATGTATATATAAATATATAAGTTTCATCAAATAAATTTTTTTATAAATTAACACGACCACGCTCTTACTTGACAGACTGTACTTTTAATATTACCCAGGATCAAAAACTTTGATGTAGTAAAAAGTGTTCCCTTCGCCTGTGCTTAATTTGCGTAATTCTTTTCGGATTTCGGAATGCTAGATTATCTATTATTTTTAAAATCTGTGTCTTTATTATTTAGTGCCTTTATTATTTATTATCATTGAATGTAATTCATCTTTAATTTATCTTTATCATCATTAAATTCAATGCAGGTCGAATTACCTTTGAGAATAGTAGTATTTTCAATTGTTTTTCAATTTTAAATTTCTCATTATTAATTAGAATCTACTCTTCTTTTATATTACTTCGATTAATGTTTGTCAATTCACTTTTGATTGATTATAAAGTGTTTTGTTCGTTGATTATAAATAATTCGATTCAGTTCCTATTTTGCATTATTAATATTTCTTTTTTGAAAAGTCTTTTGCTTTTCTAACTAATAGTTTTTATTTTATTAGTCACTGACTAATTCAAGACATTATTTTTTTCTCTTTGCACAAATATTACAACTTATAAATAACTTGTTCATCACGATTTACTTTGTGGCTTAATTCTTATAAAATACTATGGCGCATGTTAAACTTTCAGAGCGAGAGAGAGTATCTTTATTAATGATGCGGGGTTGGGGTGATCGAGTGCGATCTTATGATTAAGTTCGAGATCTATTCAATTCCGCTTTTCGTAGTAGAGAAGGGGATAATCATATCTCAAAATCAACTGTCTCAAGGACTGTAGAGCGCTTTGTCAATCATGAATTTATTAAAGATCTTGAGAGAACTGGTCGACCAAAGTCTGTAGCCGAAGAGAATCAGATTGTGATAGCTCAAGGATTTGCTAAAGATCCTCTTTTTTTTTTACGTAAAGACAGTGATCAGTTTGATGTTTCTCATGAAACAGTACGAAGGGTTTTGAAAGACATTCATTTTTATCCATACAAAATTCATTTAGTACAGGAGCTTAATGAAAATGATCCTGATCGTTAGATAGAGTTTTGTGGAACAATGATAAATCGAATCGATGAAGATCCTCTGTTTTTATACACTATAGTTTTTTCAGATAAAGCAACTTTTACATTGAAAGGCGAAGTAAACAGCCACAGTTGTCGATATTGGTCCGACACAAATTCTGATTGGATGTTAGAGGATCACACTCGAAATTCACAAAAGGTAAATGTTTGGGCTAGCATTTTAAATAATTCTCTTATAGGCCCTTTCTTTATCGATGGTAATCTTACTGCTGATAGATATAAAGAATTGCTTCGAGATCAAATTATACCGATAATAAGAGAGCTAGCAGGTGATGATTTTGATCAAAAATGGTTCCAGCAGGATGGAGCAGCTGCTCATTATAGTAGACTTGTTCAGATATATTTAAATGGCCAGTCTCCTCATAGATGGATTGGAAGCAAAGGTGAAATCGAGTGGCCTACTAGATATCCTGATTTAACGCCTCTTGATTATTTTCTATGAAGTTATTTAAAGAGTAAAGTATGCGCAACTCAATCTTAAAATTTAGATTAGTTGCGGAATCGGATACTCCAAAAGGCTGCATCAATTAACAGAGAATTGATACGTCATGCTCTTGCACATTTCTACAATAGAATAGCTTTTTGCCAAGAAGCTGAAGGTTTACAGTTTAAACATCTACACTAAATTGTAAGTCTTGATAGAAAATGTGGGAGGCTAGGGGACTCACGGAAATCAAGCACCGTAAACGCGAAAGGCAAGGGGACTCACGCAAATCAAGTACCCCAAAGGGAATAGATTTTACTACGTCCACGCCGTTATTCCTGGGTAATGCTAAAAGTAAATAGAAGTTAAAATTAAAATGACCTTAGAGGACATCGTCAAGGTTACGCTTACAATCATCACTTCATAAATCTTGTTAATGTTAATACATGTGTTTCAAAAAAATTAAGGAATTTCTATGCCAAAAGGTAAGCAGACCTTGCTCAAGTTTAGATGACTGGCTGACCTTTAAGGTCAACGCGTCCTTTTGACTTGAGTACATATTTGAACGTAAAATTTTCCGCTCTTTTGATTGCCAATGTCAAAAAAAGGAATTTTTATTAAAAAATAGGTAGAGCTTGAAATAACCTTGAAGGAATTCGAAGGACATCGTCAAGGTCACGCCTATAGTCAACACTTCATAAACCTTGCTGATTTTAAAACATCTGTTTGAAAAAAAATTGAGAAGTTTCTATGCCAAAAGATAACCAGACCTTGTTCATGTTTGAATGGCCTTGGCTGACCTTCAAGGTCAACGTGTCCTTATGACCTAAGTACATATTTAAACGTAAAATTTTCCGCTCTTTCGATTGTCAATATCAAAAAAGGAAGTTTCCATTTAAGAAACATGACCTGACCTTAAAATGACCTTAAAGGACATCGTCAAGGTCAAAATAGAGGTTACCATTGAATTCCTCGTTGAAAGTTACTTAAGGATTGACCTTAACTATTTTTCGCAATACCCCACCTTAGGAAATATACAGCCGTTCCGGGACTTCTGTGACACCCTGTATATTTTTTTGCATAATCGGTCCAAATTGGCCATCTGATTCTTGTAAGACTATTAATAACAGAAAGTGGAGTTTACCGTCTGCTGAAATAATAGGTTGTATTATATAACTATGTGTTAAGGAATTTCAAGATTGAGCAATACATTCCACTTTCAGCGTTCCTTTGATTGACAATGTACGTCCAGCATGTGCTTTTAAATTGAATCTAAATTGATCAGAATTATAAATATTTGATGCACCTATTGATTTGATATCTTTGCGCATCTTTTCAACGAATTTTGACGCTGTTTACGATGATTCCGATGCATTTGATAACTGTGTAGTAATTATAAATTTATTAATTTTTCTAGAACTATTCCATGACTTAGTTTAAAATTATAAATCCATTTTGATGAGGTCTCGAATAATTGCGAAGACATCTGAACATTTTTTCTGGCTTTAGGCGCCCACCTTTTTAAATCCGCGTCATAAATTGGTAGACATTTGTCACTAAGCAGTATAAAATTCATGTAAAACATGCTTTGAAATATTAAGTAATTCTTCTTATCTAGATCCTCTACACTTAATTCAATCTTTCCATCTATACAGCATTTTTTGATGTTTTACTTTTGGAAATTTGCTTTGCATACATTCCAGACTTCTTTTCTTTTTCTTGCCTGAACGCCAAAAATTAACTGTTCTTTGCTTATATTCAAAATCCACAGTGTCTTCTGATTTGTCGTTATCTTCGATGGAATCAACAAATTCTTTGTGTACATCCTCTTTAACTAATACTACCTCGATAATTACGCTTTCTTCATTATCAGATAAAGTATCATAACTTTTAATAAATAATTTGCAATCAGATGACGCCTTTATAAGATCTACCAGATTAGAAACAAATGCTTTTTCTTCATCGGTTATTCAAGATTCGATGTTATATTCTGGTCCTTTAGAAGTTAATTGCAGCAAACTCAGAATATTCTTTGGATTCATGATTTGGATGGCATGACGAACTGAATTTGCAGTTAATCGAAAAGGAAATCTTGTAATTGTCAACTATTAATTATTTTTTTATCAATGTATCAAACATCAAGTAGACGATGATCAAAATGATGATGCATAAATAGATTTTTCATGAAGAGATAGAAAATTTGATAATTAATGTAATACTAGTTAGATTATAAGGTATATACTACTGTCATCAAAAAGTAAGGTGAAATTTTCATTTAAAACTTCCGGGCATTAAGAAGGCAGGTAAATTTTTTTTCCTAGGTTGGTAGGACTGTCTATAACATTTGCCAAACGTCTGTTTGTCAAAAGGTTTAATTATCTCCGAGTTACACGTGTTTTTGTAAACAACCAAAAGTGAATTTTTCGATTTTTACAATGGGTGATTTTGTTGAGCAAAGAACTTGCATCAAATTTTGTTTGCGGAACGAATATTCTTGTGCGGACACGTTGAAAATGTTGCGAAAGGACTTTGGTGATCAAACTATGGCATAAAAAAACGTTTATAAGTGGTACAACGAGTTTAAAGCGGGCCGAGAAAGCATTGAAGACGAACCGCGCTCTGGACGACCATCAACGTCTACCGACGAGGGCCACGTCCAAAAAATCAAAGATTTGGTGCTTGAAAATCGTCGATTGACAATTAGAGACCTCGCTGATAGTGTTGGAATATCATTTGGCTTAGCCCAAACTATTTTGAAGGATGTTTTGTGTCTCAAACGCATCAAGTCTCGATTGGTGCCAAAATCGCTCAATTTTTTGGAAAAAAAGCGTCGCGTTGATGTGTGTGAAACTTTGCTGTCTGACTATCAGGACCACTTGAAATGCATTATTACTGGAGACGAGACTTGGATTTACGTATACGACCCTAAAACCACCAACCAATCCAGCAATTATCGTGCAAAAGGTGAAGCAAGATCGAAAAGACCACGGCCAAGTTGATCGAAAATCAAGGTCATGTTAACAGTTTTCTTTGATTATCGTGGTGTGGTGCACAATGAATTTCTTCCGCCGGGCCAAACTGTCAACAAAAAATATTATTTGAGCGTTATGCGTCGTTTGCGTGAAGCTATTCATCTAAAACGGCCGGAATTATGGGCGAACAACTCTTGGTTCCTTCATCACGATAATGCACCATGTCATACTGCATTGGTTCTTCGCGACTTTTTTGCCAAAAACTCGACTCATATCGTTCCGCAACCACCGTATTCGCCTGATTTGGCTCCGTGCGACTTCTGGCTATTCAGCAAATTAAAAAGGCCAATGCGGGGACGCCGTTTTGACACGATTGAGGAGATAGAAACCGAATCGAAGAAGGCCTTGAATGCTATACCGGAAAAAGACTATTCCGACTGTTTCGAGGACTGGAAAAAGCGTTGGCAAAAGTACGTTTTATCGGACGGAGATTACTTTAAAGAGGATGAAATTGATTTGGAAGAATAAATACAAAATTTACATTTTATAAACAAATTCACCTTACTTCTTGATCACAGTAGCATACATATATTTACGTATCGCAAATTAAAAATCGCAAGATGTCAATAGATTTTGTATACTAATTTGCCAAAGATTTAGTCTAAAGCTTATTTTCTGTGTTAACTTTCTTATGATGAACATTTATTATTTTTAGACAAAGTAAAGATCCTGCAATGCATTTTTTGATATCTTACGTAGTTTTATTTAAGATAGATCCAAAGTACATTAGAGTTGTAATAATTTAGTTATTAAATTTATAGTAACAATAAATGAGTGCATTAAGTACTGTAATAAGGTATTTATTTTATTTATACTAACAATTAATTGTCAATCACATATTTATTTTAAATAATTTCTGTGATACTTTTCTAGTAAAACACACTGACATTATCAAATACTTCATCAAGTGACTTTAGCAATAGTTTCTTAAAGAAACAAGTTAATAATCAATTAGAAAATAGAAATAAATTAGTTACCTAAAATAAGTTTGACCACCACTATTTTTACTATTAAGGGGACTCTACACTCAAAAATTTTCAAATAATTGCAACATTTTTTATTGCTTTATTTGTTAAGAAACTTCTCGTTGAATAAGCTCCTGCTAGATTTTTTCTTAAAAAGGTAATTTTCTAAATTAACAAGCAATAACAGTCATTGTTTCTAGGGTTAGAAAGGTTAGACTGCCTGCGGTTTGGTAGGGGTGGTTTCTAGGCGTTAGGTGGGTAAAAGAATAAGTGGGTTACCCCGTTTGTGGTGTGAAATTTAATTATTTTGAGAAAAAAAGCGACTAAACTCATTTTTTCTAGGGTTAGGTAGGTAAGACTGCTTTTGAATTTATTAATTGAAAAAATAAGCAATTACACTCGTTCTCAGGATTAGGTAGGTTAGACTGCTTGCGGTTTGGTAGGGGTGGTTTTTAGGGGTTAGTTGGGTAATGTGATAAGGTGAGTTAGCCCGCTTATGATGTGAAATTTAATTATTTGAAGAAAAATAAATCATTAAGCTCACTGTTCCCACGGTTAGATGGGTAAGTCTACTTGAGGCTTGGTAGAGATGATTTCTACCCCTGCAACGTGTATTTCAGAAAACTAAAAAAACATGTTTTCAATATTTTGTAGAGATCTGTCGATGTGCCATGTTTCATTTAAATTGGTAGGTAACGGTTGGGTAGGATTACTTGTCAGTCGATAACCAATCGAGAGAAACCCTGAGAGAAGTAATGTGCTTGAGCCAAGTAGTAGTATACCAGGTTTAGAAGTATGAAACCAGAATTTCCCTATAGATAGCACTAGCCATCAGTGTAGAGACCGTAAGACCGCTTCTATAGCGCCATCATCTCCCTCTAACAGCTGGCGAAGATTTTCAATACACCACAACCCAAGTTCCATACACCAGTATATTTTACTATAACTTTAAACATGTCAAGTTTTGTGTCGATAAACCACGATTTTGGACAGCATTGGTTTTTTGTTATCAATTAAAGAAAACTGCTATAGAATCGCAGAGAATGCTTGTCAAAGCTTACGGTGAACATGCTCTTGGTAAACACAGTGTTTCGAGTGGTTCAAACAATTCGAAAGTGGTGATTTTGACGCGAGAAACGAAGAACATAGGAAACCACCGAAGAAGTTCGCAGACGATAAATAACGCAAACCTTATTGGATGAAGATATTATTCAAACTCAATAAGAACTCGCCAATCAACTGACGCAAAAAGTTGTCTCCATTTTTTTTAAAGGGATGGGAAAGATTCAGAAAGTGGGAAAATAAGTTTTGCATGAACTGAATGAAAGACAGCTGGAAAATCGGAAAACCAATTGTGAAATGCTGCTTGACAGATACAAAAGAAAGTCGTTTCACCATCAAATCGTGACAGGTGATAAAAGATGGATATATTTTGAGAATCCTAAGCGTCGGAAATGATGGATGAATCTAGGCAAACCTATTTACATCTACTTCAAGATCAAACCTAGGCGTTATAAAACGTTTGCGTAAGCGTATCCGTAAGAAGCGGCCAAATTTGTGGGTGAACAACTCGTGGATTTTGCACGACGATAACGCGCCGTCTCACCGAGTTACGATTGTGACCGACTTTCTCGCCAAAAACTCAATGAACACGGTTGAACAACCACCGTATTCACCGGACTTGGCTCTCTGTGACTTCTTCCTCTTCCCAAAACTTAAATTGCCGCTCCGTGACACCCGTTTTCAGTCGATTGAAGCCATAGAACAAAATTCGGCGCGCGAGCTAAAGGCCATCCCGGAAAGCGCCTATAAAAAATGTTTCGATGATTGGAAGTGCCGTTGGCATAGATGTATGGGAGCAAATGGAGCCTATTTTAAAGGCGACCCAATAAATTTTGATTATTAAACGTAAAAATGTTTTTTTAATTTAAAATTCTCGGTACTTTTTTGACAGACAGTATATATATATATATATAACATCGTTCAATAAATCCCGAGATTAACAACGAAAACAACATTTTTTTTCAAAAATCATTTTTATTCATTAATATAATCTCCTTTTAGAGTAATACAATCTTTTCAACGCCTATCCAACATTTCTATACCATGTTTATAGAAGGATTTATCCTTTGCTTTAAAATAGGCTTTAGTTTCGGCAATAACCTCCTCATTCGAGCCAAATTTTTTTCCCTGGAGCATTTTTTTGAGATCAGCAAAGAGCCAGTAGTCGCTGGGGGCTAAATCTGGTGAATACGGGAGGTGGGGAAGCAAATCAAAGCCCAATTCGTTCAGTTTTGCGATTGTTTTCATGGACTTGTGGCATGCTGTTTTTGTTTCACTGAAAGCAATCGCGGCACCCACTTGGAAAAAACCTTTTTTATGCTCAATTTTTAATGAAGGATTGTAAATACGCTTCCAGATGATATCTGTGTCATTTCTGCAATCTCACGGATCTTCACTTTGCGATTTTTCATTACAATTTTTAACACTTCACTCACATTTTCCTGTGTAACGGCTTCCAATGGCCTACCTGAACGTTCCGCATCGTTTGTGTCCGTACCACCACGTTTAAACTCAGCATACCAACGACAAATCGTTGGTTTGGATAGAGAGGTGTCCGGGTAATGTTTTTCAAGCCATTGCTGGGCTTTTACGGTGTTTTTACCCATTAAAAAACAATGTTTTATCATCACGCGAAACTCGCTTTTTTCCATTTTTCAAACAAATTACAAAGTGACTTTACTCTAACCTCGATAACTCTGCTGTCGGTGATCTGATCGACGTGAAATTTTTACACGTTTCATGTAAAGGTACGCACTCTATGGAAACGTAACCAGTTTGGTACTACTAGCACCATCTGTGGGTTAGTCTCGGGACTTATTGAACGATGCGTTATATATATATATATATATATATATATATATATACACAGGGTGGGCCATTTTAATTTCCGCACCTAAATATCTCAGAATCTAAGCAAGATACGGAAAAAGTTTCAGACAAAAGTTGAAGAAGGCATAGGGGGTCTGATAACAGTGACCTTTAGCTTGACTTTGGCGTTGACCTTTAAGGTCAGTTGAAGATCAACTTAATTTTTTCAAATGGAAACCTCTATTTTTTATGCCGGAATCGGAAAGAGCTAAAAATTCTGCATCAAATTTGTTACAAACAAAATTTTGTTTTTGACCTCCAAGAAGTCAAAAATCAAGGTCGAATATCGTAAGCCGTTTCTTGCATTTTCACTGCATTACCGTGGTGTTTAGGAAAAATAAACTAATCTATTATTAATCTAAAGCACTATGAATACTTACCCTACTAACCCTAAGCCCGACCTTTACATATTACCTGTCCCCTGTCCCGACAACTCCCTTCAACCCCCATAACCCCCTTCTTCTTAAGATTAACTGTGTAACCTCAGTATCTTGTTATAAGAAAAAATTAAAATAAACAATTTTATATAAGTTAATAGATATAGAAAAATTTATATAAATAAAATCTCCAATATTATAAGCAAAGTTAGAAATAAGAAACAATTATAAAATAGAGCGATAGGATTAAGAAATCGAAATGTAAAATAAATTACGAATAAATTCAATACCGCGAGACAGCAAGGGCATTGAACTCCAAGGTCGCTACAATCGGCGTATATTCTACATTATACTAGTTAGACTAATAAGAAATCAAAGTAGAGTTTAAACATAAAAAAGTAAAAGAAAAAAGGCGAGCACCAAAATAATTTCATATAGAATAACAAATAACGCATTTGACAAACATATAGAAAAAAGAAAAAATGTAAAATTTAAATTAGGAAAATAGTTATTACAAATAGAAGCTTATAGAACTTTGTACCTCGAGAGAGTCAAAATTCTATGATGTTCCATGAGGGTTACTGGATGAATAAAAAATAAAATAACAATTAATTTTATAAAAATACGTAGATGAAGAGAGTACACATATAGTGACAGAAAAAACAACCAACGAAATAAATTATTTGTACATAAAAAGCGAGAAAGAAAAATTAAAAAACTTGTAAATAATAAAACAGCTCGAAATTTGCGAAAATCACGACATTGTTATACATGTAACGACGCGACCACATCTCAGTTAGAAAATAAGGAGAGAACATTCTCGAAAATATTGTAAACTATTAAATAATTGTTCATAGAAGCCCATAGAACTCTGCCTCAATCAAGGAGCGGCAAGAGTATATAAAGCCGAGTTCGTCAAGGCAGAGGACACTTGATTTCAAACTATCAAAGAAGACAGTCATAGATTAAGCTTAGCCAATGTAAGAATTATTCGTAATAAATTTTAAATTAAACATTGAAACTGATTTTAATTTTTTATAAATGTGTGAAATCAAGGCAAAGTAACAAGAAATTTACGAAACTTCCAATCGATGGCATTTTGCAAGTGCTGCAGATGCCTAAGTATTGGTAACATTGCACATTTTATACTCGAGGGTTTTATCCTTTTTTAAAAGAGATAAGATCTTTGAGTAAACCGAAGACTTTTGGGCACATCGACACTGTGTTCGAGTGCACCGGGGTCGGGTGTTAAAATATTAAAAAATAAAAAATTGAAAAGAATAAACCGCACACGATTTCCACTATCGAATGAGTGTGGCTGGTTTAAACACCTATGTATTAGTCTGCTGGGATAATGCATCCTCTAGCAAGTACATAGGTATAGTCTTCCTGAACGTTAAACTCTTTAAAGGCCAAACGTAAACATTGGCCGGTCAACGACCCTCGCGGCGTCTCTCTCTTAGATGTCACGCAGTGTCGTATGATTTGAAAATTTTTGTATTTAAATGAAATAAAAGCTAAAACGTCGAAAAGGTACATTTGTCGAAATTTAATTAGTAAATTGAAGGATTATTACAAAGAACACAAATAGGATCTTGGTTGATCATAGATAAAAATTAGATCGTTAGCTTTTTAAATTAAATTGAGATAAAACACACACACACACATACACGGGAATTGTCAAAGAAATCGGGGTTCAGCACTCGTACGTGCACACATAAAATTAGTAAAATTCTAATACAAATAAATTAACACACACTTTTGTGAATTTATTATAACGTGAGAATCCGACACGTTACAACTGTTTAATCTTAAGTTTTATTCTCCAAATCCCTATTTTTGATGCTGGAATCGAAATGAACTAAGAATTCTATATTATTGTCCTAGAGAAAATTTTATTTTGTGACCTCCAAGAGGTCAAAAATCAAGATTAAATACTTTGAAAGGCGTTTTTATGCGAACCTGACTTTCAGGAATAATATAATAAAAATTTTGTAAACGCGTTTGAATTCGAATTTTTTAGCGAAAAAAAAAACTGCTTTTGACTTTAATACTGTACAATTTGAAAAAAAAAAATTAAAATTCTATAAAAACCCCTATGAGGTCCACTAGATAAAAATGTTTTGAATATATTTTCACAAAAATTACACCTCATTGATCTCAAATACTATTTATCACTACGCTGCCTACCCAAAGTTCTACTCGCTTATAGGGACAAGTGAGTAGGGCATTTGCAGGTAGAGCTTGCGGTTGAAAGAGGAATAAAGATAAGTATGAACTTTAAGTCGACGTCGAAGTTGACTTTCACAATTATTTTAAGGTCATCTTTACATTTTGAGATAAAATCCTTTGTTTTCGATTCTGGAATCAACCTCTATTTCCCAAACCTCTAATCTTCCCTTTTACCTTCGTGTACCCGGCACATCTCAAATTTTATCCTTACTATCTACCACTACTCTACTTTCCCAAAATTCAATCTGTTAGTAAAATTCATTTGGTAGGGTATCATTCAGTAGATTTCAAGATAGGAAAGACAATAAAAATTAAGGTGAACTTTAGTTTGACCTTTGAGCTAACTTTTCAGGTTATTTTAAAATCAACTTTATTATTTATAATAAAAACCTTTATTTTTAATACTGAAATAGAAAGTAGACTTCGAAAATATTTTAGAAGAAGTTAATTATCTTATCTTTGTAAAGTTACCTATCTCATAAATGTTTTGAATATCTGATTTTTAATCGTGAAAATCGTTAACAAATTTCCGATTCATGTGACTTTTTGTTAAATGACAAAATTAATTATATTTTTTGAAATTTTACATTTCGGCCAATCTTAGAAAGTACATTTATAATACAGTTGCAGTCGGGGCTTCATTTTTTTTTTTTTCATAAGATTTTGTACTTTAAATTATTATTTTATCTTAATTCTGCAAACGTGACAAACAGAACTAAAAATGGCTGACTATCAGCCCAATGATATTGTTGATATGATAATGGTTCTAGGGGAAAGTCATAATAAGTATCGTGCTGCGGCAAGACTGTACGCAGAACGCTTTCCTAATAGAAGATATTCTGATCATAAAACAATAAGTCAGTTAACACAAAAAGCTTGTAGTGGACAGCTAGTCCATCAACGCAGGCGTCATGAATATGACGAAAATAATGTGCGTGTTGTAACTGTTCTTGCAATCATTCATCTTGACCCTCATATTAGCAGTCGCCGAGTTGAAAGAGAAATCAATATACCTAGAAGAACCTTCTTGTGCATTGTGTTTTGCCAATGGGCTTTAGATATAATGGAAAATGATCCTGATTTTTTCAATTTTGTGCTTTTTTCTGATGAGACCAAAATTTAAAGTGTCGGGGAGCTCAATAGGCATAACTGCCATTATTCGTCCGACGAGAATCCTCACTGGTATAGAACAGTCAATCATCAAAGACGTTGGAGCCTTATAGTATGGTGTGGAATTGTAAATGGGTATTTAATTGGTATTTAATTTTTGAAGAAAATGTTGATAGGAATACCTATTTGCAATTCATTAGAGATGAGTTACCAGTGCTGATGGAAGATGTCCATTTAGAGACGCGACGAAAAATATGGTTCCAGCACGATGGTGCACCAGCACATTTTGCACGGATTGTACGGAATTACTTGAATGAAAACGACAATGGTAGATGGATTGGTCGAGGAGGTTCAATAAACTGGCCTGCTTGTTCACCTGATATGACATCCCCGGATTTTTTTTATGGGGTTACATAACAAATGTTATTTTTGAACAACAGTCTACGACAAGATTAAACATGTAAGGCCGCATTAGTCGAGCATGTGCTGCGATCCTAAGGCAAACTTTGCTTAACACCGTGCGCCATTTTGAAAGACGTTTGCTTTCGTGCCTTGAAGCAGAGGGACATAACTTTAAACATTTGCTTCGAGGTTAAATTAGTAATCGTAAAACCAGTGAGAGGCGAAGGGACTAACTTTAATCAAGCACTCCGAATAGTTAGAGGCTAAGGGACTTACTTTAAACTAACACCCCGAATAGTGAGAGGCAAGGGGACTCACTTCAATCTAACACCCCAAATAGTGAGAGACAAGGGGACTCACTTTAATCCAGCACCCTAAAAATAACAGAACTTACTACGTCTACGTCGTTGTTTCTGGCAACTGGACCTGTTGGTTCAATGTATGAACCATTGTAATTTTTATCCGAGAAATTCCACATAATCCATGAAAAATGTACTGGTGAACCATCATTCTGGCAACACAATCTTTGTCACTTGTCTAAATCGACATTTTTTATTAGTTCTGGTAACTGATCTTGAACAAACTGCCCATAGATATTCCTATTGACACTTTCATCAAAAATGTCCGAACCAATTACATATCCGTTAACAATTCTACATCATATCCATAGGGCTTCAAGATTGTGGTGATTTACTGTCCTACGCCAGTGAGGATTCTCGCCAATAAGGGTAACTATGACTATTGCTTTCTTAGCCACTTAAAGATTTAGTCTTATCAGAGAAGAAGCATAAAATTTAAATAATCGGAATCATTTATCATCTCTAAGGCCTATTTGTAAAACACAATGTGACTTCAAAACGATGGAACTTTAACTCATGAACTGAAATTATGTGATAAGCATGTATCTAAGGACTTTGAGAATTCTCAAAAAAGATCTTAATGAAATCATGGATGGATTTGGCTACTGCTTGGTTACTGATAAGATGAAGGTCTAGATAAATGATTACAAGAACAGTCAAAATAGGAGTATTTTTATTGTCTTATTCGTGGTAATAACCTATTCAACTTATCTTCACCAACGGATTAAATTTCGAGTAAAGAGCGTGGATAAGCATAAAATTTGAGATTGATGGGGTGATGTTAGGTAGAAGAGGGTTATTGGGTTATTAATTTATTTTTCCTACAAACCACAATAATGCAGTGAAAATGCAAGAAACGGTTTACGATATTCGACCTTGATTTTTGACTTCTTGGAGGTCAAAAACAAAATTTTGTTTATAACAAATTTGATGCAGAATTTTTTGTTCTTTCCGATTCCGGCATAAAGGATAGGGATTTCCATTCGAAAAAATAAAGTCGACCTTTAACTGACCTTAAAGCTCACCTACAAGATCAAGCTAAAGGTCACTGTTATCTGACTCCTTATGCCTTTTGCAACTTTTGTCTAACACTTTTTTCCGTATCTTGCTTAGATTCTGAGATATTTAGGTGGGGAAATTAAAATTGCCTACCCTGTATATATATACTACTGTGATCAAAAAGTAAGGTGAATTTGTTTATGAAATGTAAATTCTTTATTTATTCTTCCAAATCAATTTCATCCCCTTCATAGTAATCCCCGTCCGATAAAACGTGCTTTTGCCAACGCTTTTTCCAGTCTCGAAACAGTCGGAATAGTCTTTTTCCGGTATAGCATTCAAGACCTTATTCGATTCGGTTTTTATCTCCTCAATCATGTCGAAACGGCGTCCCCGCATTGGCCTTTTGAGTTTGTTAAATAGCCAGAAGTCGCACGAAGCCAAATCAGGCAAATACGGTGGTTACGGAACGATATGAGTCGAGTTTTTGGCAAAGAAGACGCGAAGAACCAATGCAGTATGACATGGAGCATTATCGTGATGAAGGAACCAAGAGTTGTTCGCCCATAATTCCGGCCGTTTCAGACGAATAGCTTCACGCAAACGACGCATAACGCTCAAATAATATTTTTTGTTGACAGTTTGGCCCGGCGGAAGAAATTCATAGTGCACCACACCACGATAATCAAAGAAAACTGTCAACATGACCTTGATTTTCGATCGACTTTGCCGTAGTCTTTTCGATCTTGCTTCACCTTTTGCACGATAATCGCTGGATTGGTCGGTGGTTTCAGGGTCGTATGCGTAAATCCAAGTTTTGTCTCCAGTAATGATACATTTCAAGTGGTCCTGATAGTCAGACAGCAAAGTTTAACACATCTCAACGCGACGCTTTTTTTCCAAAAAATTGAGCGATTTTGGCACCAATGGAGACTTGATGCGTTTGAGACACAAAACATCCTTCAAAATGGTTTGGGCTGAGCCAAATGATATTCCAACACTATCAGCGAGGTTTCTAATTGTCAATCGACGATTTTCAAGCACCAAATCTTTGATTTTTTGGACGTGGCCCTCGTTGGTAGACGTTGATGGTCGTCCAGAGCGCGGTTCGTCTTCAACGCGTTCTCGGCCCGCTTTGAACTCGTTGTACCACTTAACGTTTTTTTGTGCCATAGTTTGATCACCAAAGGCCTTCTGCAACATTTTTAACGTGCCCGCACAAGAATATTCGTTCTGCAAACAAAATTTGATGCTAGTTCTTTGCTTAACAAAATCACTCATTGTAAAAATTAAAAAATTCACTTTTGGTTGTTTACAAAAACACGTGTAACTCGGAGATAATTTAACCTTTTGACAAACAGACGCTTGGCAAATGTTATAGACAGTCCTACCAACCTGGGAAAAAAAAATTTACCTGCCTTCCTAATGCCCGGGAGTTATAAATGACAATTTCACCTTACTTTTTGATCACAGTAATATATATATATATATATATATATATATATATATATATATATATATATATATATATATATATATATATATATATATATATATATATATATATATACTCATACGCTGCGTAGGTACTCGGATACCCGCACTAGCTATTTTGTTGCCCGAGCGAAGCGAGTGAAAATAACATAAATCATAAAAATGAAATACATTATGAAAAAAAGTAATCTTAAAATAAATTATCTAAAAATAAAAACTCTACTCGTGCGAGAATCAGATACTTTGCGTACTCGTATTGTAACGTACTATTTTATGGGGTTGAGCATTGTCATGCTGTAAAATCACTTTATCATGTCTCTCGTTGTATTGCGGCCGTTTGTCTTTTAATGCTCGGCTCAAACGCATTAATTGCGTTCGATAACGATCGCCTGTGATTGTTTTAGTCGGTTTTTACAACTTATAATACACTACGCCGAGCTGGTCCCACCAAATACTGAGCATGACCTTGGAACCGTGAATATTCGGTTTGGCCGTCGACCGACGTGTGGAACCATGAACCATGTGGAAGCATGGCCGGGATATCCCCATGATTTTCTGCGCTTGGGATTATCGTAGTGAACCCATTTTTCGTCCCCAGTCGCAATGCGATGCAGAAATCCCTTCCGTCTTTGCCTTGCAAGCAGCTGTTAACAAACACACAAACACCGTTCAACATCTCTCGGCTTCAACTCGTACGGCACCCAGTTTCCTTGTTTCTGAATCATTCCCATGAGTCTCAGGTGTTTTAAAATGGTTTGTTGCGTCACTCCCAATGATCCTGCCAATTCTTGTTGCGTTTGACACGAGTCTTGATTAAGTAATGCCTCCAATTCTGCATCTTCGAAAACCTTCTTTCTTCCACCGCCATGCTGGTCTTCGACGTTAAAATCGCCGTTCTTGAAACGTTGAAACCACTCTCGGCACGTTCCTTCACTAATAGCGGCCTCACCATAGGTATTTGAGAGCATTTAATGAGCCTCAGTCGCAGATTTTTTCATATTAAAGCAGAAAATTGAAACCTCCCGCAAATGACGTGAATTTGGCTCGTAAGCTGACATGTTTAATCGAGAATAACTGTATGATGCAGACACAAATCGACTAATATTTCGATGGCGTTATGTTTACAAATACCTAAGCTTATTGTATGACATCTATGATGTATTTATTTCTACTACCACTTACCGCTACAGCCATCTATTGCAAAACGGCGGAAGCAAAGTTGTACACCCAATATCATTTTCAAACAACAGATGTGTAATTTTTTACAAAAAATTTCTGTTTTATACTTCTACACTTGGTAAATGTAACGAATACCGAAGTTGATAAGTCCCTACAACTTGTGATCAAGCTCAAAAGAGATATCACAGTACACAATACAGCAATAAACAATAAAGAGGGAATAAAAGCGTTTTAAATAGGTATTTGCGAAGAGCAAAATTAGTGCCCTGCCTGAAGTAATTTTATCTGTAAAGCAGAGAATTAGATTTACGACCGATGTACGCAATGTGCTCTTTCAAGTTAAATTTAGCATTAAGATGAACACCAAGATTACGAACAGATTGCTCGAAGGGAACAAGCGTATTGTTGATATGAACTCCCTTGGTAGGCATGGCAGAGGGCTTATTGATATAGTAGTAAGAGCCGAATATTATAGCATTAGTTTTAGCGACCTTAAGGTGGAGATGATTCGCTTTAACCAATTCCAAGACTAACTCAGCATGCCTACCAATAAGTTTCACATACTCATCTAGATTAGACAGAGAAGGCTACACATAAATTTGAAGATCATTAGCATGGATAAAGTGTTGTATCGTAGAGTCGAATAAGTGAGAGACATCATTAATAAAGGTGAGAAGTAGCAATGGTCCAAGCACTGACCCTTGAGGAACACCGGCGTTAAGTTTGACAAACGATGAGGGCTTGCCATTACGATCCAACACTGCCTGTTCTCCATTTGATAGATTAGAAGCAAACCATTTGATAGCCGATAGCAGAAGCTCATATTTCAACAACTTACGCAATAAGGTGACATGGCAGACCTTGTCAAAGGCCTTACTAAAATCAAACAACAGAAGTAGCTTTACTCAGCATCTATCCATGCCTATTCTGATGTCATCGGTAAGTTTAATGAGAGCAGTCTGCGTACTGTGGTCAGATCGAAAACCTGTTTAAAAAGGTGTGTGTGAATCATTATGAGCATAAAAATAGTTATATAATGGCTGATCTACGAAACACTCCAGTACTTTAAATAGGTGCGGTAAAAGTGAGATTGGCCAAATGTCACTCATGTCACCAGGAGAAGCGATTTTGTTGATGGTGGTGATGAGCGCAGTCTTTCAGGCAGAGGGCATAAGAAATAATCGTAAATAATCATTGAAAAGGCGACAAAGCAATAGATCTATCACTGAGAAGGCACCAACAATGAGAAACTATGAAACACCATCGAAGCCACGAGCCTGCGAGGATGAGTGGTACACAGCATTTCTATCTTCAAGGGTATCGGGCCAAAAGGTCAATGTGGGTTTATAACTCATATTAGTCTCAAGTGTATCACTAAAAGAGTCAATGGTAGAAACTGCAGGGTCGTAGACCACGGTAGCAAAAAATTTATTTAGTTCACCTGCTGAGAAGTGACGATGAGTGCTGATACGAGGGTGGGGTGAAAAGTTTCCGGCATGACCTAGAGATAACGCCAGTAGGTCAAGTATTTGGCTTACATTCTATAGCCCGAAATCTCACTAGCTTGTATATAAATTTTCAGATCGATTGCTTTGTTAGTGTACATTTGAGAGTTGATTGAACAAGACACCTCAATTGCTCACGTGAAAATGAAAAAATTAGAAAAGCGTGTGGTCATCAAATAATTCTATTTAAAAAGCCTAACACCATAACAAATTAAAGAAGAGCTGAATTCCACACTAAAAGGCTCTTCTCCATCTTATTAAACGGTTGAACAGTGGGTTTCTGAATTTAAGAAGGGTCGCACAAGCACTTCTGATGAATAAAGTTTAGACCCTGTTGAGGTCACAACTTCTACAATGATTGTAAAAGTTCATTAAATAGTGACGGAGGACCATAGATCGAAAGTAAAAGATAGTTGAGGCTACTAAGATGTCAATTGAACGTGTACGCAATATTTTACATGAATATTTGAGGTTGAAGAAGATTTGTGCTAGAATTAAAAATTTGGCACTGTACAAGCGAAACTCTAGTGAATTTTTACGTCATTTTACAACTGTTGATGAAACTTGGATTCACCACTACACTCTTTAAAGTAAACAACAGACAAAGTAATGGTTTGGACCAGGTGAATCAACCCCAAAGAAGGCAAAAACAATTTTATCGGCGAATAAGGTTATGGCGACAGTTTTTTGAGATGACAAAGGAATTATTTTCATTGATTACCTGGAGAAGGGTAAATCCATCACTGGTCAATACTACGCAGAGTTAATGCAGCATTTCAAGGACGAAGTGAATAATAAACGAAGAATAAAAGAAATACGAATAAAGTTGTTTATTTTTATCAAGCCAGAAACTTTTCACCCCATCGTCGTATAACATTGTTGCATATAAATACGAGTATATATGCATATATATTATTCATTGAAAGAAATTTACTATTCTCCAAAGTTGCGTTGTACTCTTAAACAATCAAAATACAATTTTAAATTAAGTATTTTCTTTTTAAGCCAATAAAAAATTTTTTCTTATTTTTAAACTCGGTTTTAATTAATACGAATACTTAATTTAATTTTTTAAAAAATAAAAAATCTACACTCGCTATCATCCGGGAAGTGAAGGAATCTTCCACGAAGAGGCCTGATCATTCCATACCTTATAAGCTCGTACGGGCCTTATATGTAAAAGTTTAATCAGTTTTAAATTGTAATTTTTTTTTTTTAAATATTTTTTTAATATTTTATCACTTTATCGAAAAATTTTAATCTCTTTTCTTTCTTAAACAAAATGAACTAGCTTCCATCCTAAGCTATTAGTAACACCTAGGCTCAAAAAAGAAAACTTAAAATTAATGTGTGCGATATTTTTGGATATTACACTTTAATAAAAGAAGCCTATTTTATACATGCAGTATAATGAAACATAAATAGATAGTGTTTTCAAAAAGTACCTAACGGCTGGATAATCTGCCAGGTCAGCGTTTTCGAGAAAACTGATAAATAAAAATGTTATAAGAATCAATTCAGCGTACATGATGTTAACCCTTAGTTTGACCTTCTCATCAATTTTCAAGGTCACTTCAAGATTTTTTTAAGGTTTATTTTTTTAAATGTGAACCCTTATTTTTGACTCCAGAATTTTAAACAGCAGTAAGTTTTACTTTCAGATATGACATTTTTCTTCACTTTGACCTAAAAGTTGAAGCCTTTAAAAAGAATGACACCTATTTTTTATTTTCGTATCAACTACCTATAGTACATGAAAACCTTCAAGGTCAACAGGATTTTTGATGAAAATTCCAGTGAGGATCTCGAATTTCATCTTAAATGCCTCTATAAGTATCATTTAAAGGTCAACTTTAAAATTTCTCTTTTAAAAACAAAAGAAAAATCACAAACTGTATAAGAAAATAAATAACAAGAGGTAATTAATAGAAAGGAAAAAGGAAAAAAGAGTTATTAATGATTCCTTCGTTTATCCAATTCTTGGTATTTTACGACTCGAAATCCTTTCTCATTAATATTTAATGGAGTAGATGCACAAACTGTACTCCATGATGTTTTAAACAATGCCTCATATGAAAATAAATGTAATCAATAATATTGTGTAATATTTCTGAAGTAATTGAATTGGAAGCATTGATAAACATTATCGCAGATTATCTGATAAGTGTAGTTGTAAGCTAGCCGATTTGATTTCGTTAACTCTATTTTTAAATAACCTTGATAGAAACAACCTTATAGCGAAAGATCAGAAGACTTTGCTAAATGGTTGATAAAACCTCGCCTTTCAATCTATTGATTGACAAATATTCCGTTTAGAAGATTGCAGACAATGATACTAGCTAGACCTTTATTTTGTTGAAACTCTGTTGAAAGTAACTGGTTTTCTAATAGAAGGAAGAATTTAATTTTGTAATTAATTCAAATAAACCTCATTATTAAGACTTTTCTCTGTAAAAAATAGTACATCATATTCGTGTCCTGACATTCAATTTTTGGAGATATTGGGTGAGGCAGTCTCACATAATGCAGGTTTACATCATTTTAATACCTTATATTATGTCGTGAGTTTGCTTCGATAAGAGACGAATTATTATTTATGTACAAGAAAATTTTTGGTAAAAATACGTTAACTAAAAAATTAGATATAAGCCGATGAGAGATGCATTACTATCTAAGTATAAAAATACACCACATAGTTTCCAACTGGAAAAACAATAGATTTTACAAAAAAAAAAAATTATCATATAATAAATATTATTCTGCACCGTTAAAAAATGAAATTTTAAAAAATTATTTTATTTTAGATTTTTAAGGAAAAAATAAAAATCAAGTAAAATATTTAAAATGCTATTTCCACACAAGAAAATCTGTATACGAGGGCGATTCAATAAGTACCCGTGTTAGAAATGAAGACACCATTTTTTCAAAAAATTTTTTTTATTTTTCAACATAGTCCCCTTTTAGAAAGATACACTTCTCCCATCGTTCCTGCCATTTTTTAACCCCTCCGAAAAATAGGATTTGCCGAACTCTCCAAAATACGCCTCTGTCTCGGCGATGACTTCCTCGTTTGAGCTAAATTTTTTTTCCCGCGAGCCATTTCTTCATGTCAGGAAACAAGAAAAAGTCGCAGGGAGCCAGATCGGGTGAATACGGGGGGTGCAGCAGCAATTTATAACGCAATTCATGCAGTTTGGCGGCGACAGCTCCAGATGAATGTGCTGGTGCGTTATTATGGTGAAACAGCACCTTCTTTTTCGCAAAATGCGGCCGTGTCTCCTTCAATTTTTTGGCGAAGTGGTCCAATAACTCACTGTAGTATTGTCCAGTGATCGTTCTTTCTTTTTCTAAAAAATCCATGAGGATGACGCTGTTCGCATCCTAAAAAATCGTCATTATGAGCTTTTCGATGGGACCGTCTTCGCCTTCTTTGGAGCAGATTCACCGGGAGAAATCCATTGTTTTGATTGTTACTTAGTTTCTGGTGTGTAATAATGGATATAGGTCTTATCAACGTTGACAACTCGACGCAAAAACTCCTTCGGACCTCGCTTAAATTACTCCAAACACTGCTTCGAAGTTAACAGCCGCATCCGCTTGTTGTCCACTGTGAGCAATCGCGGCACCCATCGGGCCGACAATTTTTTCATCGCCAACTTATTATGTAAAATATTAATTGCCGTTCCGATCGACACACTTACGGCCTCTGCTACTTCGCGCACTTACGTTCGTCAATCAGCAAGAATCATGTCGTAGACGTTTTGAATGATTTCCTCGGTAACTACGTCTGCCGGGCGTCCTGGTCGCTCCTCATCAAAAACGGATGTTCACCCACGTTTAAATTCGTTGAACCAATATCTTACTGTGGTCATAGATGGCGAAGTGTCCCCATAAACAGCATCCAACTTTGCTTTTATCTCTTCGCATTTTTTTGCATCCAAAAACAAAAAGCGAATTACCGAACGATACTGCTCTTTTTCCATCTTAGCGAAAATCACGAAACACGTCTTACTCGAATGGCTGCCAAATCCAAACTAACTTATCAATCAGTCTGAAATTTGTTTTACCGTCGTTTGATAGATGGCAGCACACGATGATAAGACCAACTTCCCTCAGGAACGCCCTCTGTCGTCAAACACGGGTACTTATTTAACCGCCCTCGTATGACTAAAAAATGTTCAAAGAAAGTAAAAACTACGCTATTGGAAAAATTTTAACATTGGCAGCAGTTTAATATTTACAAGCGACAAATCAGTTAGTCCAATTTCTAAATTTTCTATACAGCTGGCATTCCAGAACATACTATATTCTAATAAAGATTTAAGGCTTTGGAGACGAGAATTTGTTATATTGTATTCTTCTTCAAGTTAACTTGCGTGTTGACTTTTTATAGCCGACAATTTTTTGTGAACATTACACTTTACTTTTTCAAGGTAGATGCGATCTGGAATTAATAGTGTCATGTCTAGGATGTCTCTTATATAAGGATGGCTTTGTCTGTGTTTAGGTTCCTTGCTAAAAATAACCTATAAAAAGTTATAAAAAACAACTAAAATTTATTAAAAACAATTGATTTTAAATCGATTTTAATACATTTTTATTGGTTTAAATAATTTTCAATCAATTATTTCTGCAGGGTTATAGGTAAGTTAATGAATCTAATGCTTCGCAGTGTTTTGTGGAAATATAGAAAGATATTAATGCGATTAAATTAGCACACATAAAAAACTGTCTGTGTTTGAAATCCTAAAGATGTTCACGAGACGTCGGCTATAAAAAGTCAACACGCGAGTCAACATGAAAAAGAATATAATATAACAAATTCTCATTGCTAAAACCTTAAATCTTCATTAGGAAAGTGTATACTGAAATAACATTTATATGGAAAATTTAAAAATTGTGCAAATCGCTGTTTTGCTTATAATTATTAAGCTGCGACACATTTTAAAATTTTCTCAAAAGTAAAGTATTTTGCTTTCTTGGCACAATTATTAGGCATATATAGGTTTTCTACCATTAATAATTGTGTATATATATAGCATTTTATAACGGGTTAATCGGGATATGCACGTGCGAGATTCTTCCTCGCACGTACGCACTGCTGTCGGCCCCGGTTTAGGGCCTGACAGGTCGCTGGGTCCACCGATGCGGCCTCGAGTGTCGACGGACGTTAGCCGTCGATACCATGACACTCTCGTGCAGTGCCGGTCCGCTTACAACGCAGGATCTTCCTCGGATTCTGCTTACGTATGCGGGGCCTTGCCCTAAGGCCCCACTGCCGGTGCTGCTTCCACCGGGCTCGGCTGCTCAGTATACGTGCTAACAGACCGTTGGCACGCCCTCGGAGGCGGCGGTATTCAGGACAGGGAAGCTAGATAGGAAATACGGTAAATAGCGCGCACCCGTTATGCGCTAATAACTTATTTATTGCTTAATATTGACAAAAAGAAGATACAAAAGTTAGTTATTTATCGCTTAGAGGCTTGTTGTCGATGATCGCAATTAGTATTGCTCGACGCAATACTAATATACTGCGCACTGCGCATGCGCACCGTCCAGTCGTCTTGTTGTATTCACTCAGCAAGACGTGTGAACCAGCCCTAATACACGCGGGCTGGTATCAGACGTATGAGCCGGCCTTAAGCTTTGGCGCGCTCACTGACGGTTGGTCGCAACCTCTGGTCTGCGGCCAACCGGAAGACTACACGCGTGTAGTCTCTCGCGCGTCTACACACACACACACACTTATCGACTAAAATAAATGTGTGAGTAAGAGTAGATCTCTCACTTACCGCTCGCAAGAATAATATATAATGTATTAATGAGATCACGCGCGTATATTGATTGTCGAAATATATGTCGACGCGAATAATTAAATTTATGAAGTGGCCACTTACTCGCCACTATGTCTCGACGATTCGTTTTCTCGAATCTCGCTTTTGGTGCTCGGGAAAATCTCCGTACTCGTTGCAGCGACGGTAATTTTCTGTTCGACGGCGTCTCTGAATTTTTTCTTTCTCTTGACAGCACGTCGTTGCTGCTTGGCGGTTGGGAAGAGAAGAAGGCTCACCTCTTCCCCCTCTCACGTCGCGCCTCTCCTCATTTCCCGCGTTGTGCCATCGATTGCTTGATCGATGGCGCCGCGTGTAGTGACGCCACGAACTCTATCTCGCACCGCATGGCAGGTGGCCTAAGCTCGATTAGCCACCTGTCACAATTTTAAATATTTTACTTGGGTTTTACTTCTTACCAAAATTCTATAATAGAGAAGTTTTCAAATGAATATTTATTGCACAGTAATTTTTTTCTGTTTTTTTGTAAAATCGATTACCTTTTCCAGCTGAGAAAACTGCCGTTGAACTTAATAACATCTTAACTACTATTTATAAATAAAATAAAAATTGAGCAATTTTATTTAATATTTTCAATCTAAGTGAATGACTTTCATGGGAATATTTTTTTTTTGTTAAAAATTTTAATATTGTGCAGTTCAAGTCCGAACTTTGATTCTCCCGCGTGTCCGCAAGCGCCTAATATTTCGGTTTTCTCGCAGCTGGCCGCGCGCGCATGGGATAGCACATCGTCGGAAGCGGCACGGACGCCGCAGGGCGAGCCTAATATCCGCGCACCGCGAGTGCATATCGCCGATACCGAGCCGAAGAGAGCTCGTGCTACGGAGACCCCTCCGCCGCCCCGTGCGCAGTCTACGCGGCTGCACCAGACGGTTGGCTGGCTTGGCAGGGACTCGCCGATGGAATTAACGGACCCCGTAGAGCGTACGTTTCACCGAGCAGCCTCCAGCTACCGCGTACCACCAGCGGTAGGACCTACGGCTGCCTTCGAAGAGTTCGACCCGTTCTGGACGTACGTGGTTGAGATCCAGCGGCCGACGGAAGACCGAAGGACCGCGGCAACGTATCCGGAGCCAGCCGAGGATGCTCCACGAGAACAGCCAAGGCACGAAGCACCGTATTTCGAAGCAGCGCACGCTACCGCCTCGTTCGGCGATTCAGCTGGTAAGCCGTTGCCACCCGCCCCTCGGCGCGTCACCAGAAATCATGAGGTATTTCCTGACGAAGAGGCTTACGCGCCGCACCCACAATCACCGAAGGTCCGACGGCCGACTCGATTGGCACCGCCGCCGCCTCCGCGTCCCGCAGAGCTTAACCACCAGCAGCCGTACAGCAAGCAAACGTGCAAAATACTGGAGAAGTGGCGCATTTCTTTCAAAGGGAGGCAGAAGCAAGACCCCGAGGGATTCCTGACCAACTTGAATCAGTGTACGGGAGACATACGGCTTGACTCTCGAAGATATTGTTAAAGCTCTACCGGCGGGCCTCGACGAAGAGGCATGGTACTGGTTTCGCCGCGAACACAACCGCTGGCAAACTTACACTGATTTTGTGGACGCGTTTTGGTTGCAGTATTGCGCCGACAATCTGCAAGACCGCTTGCGCTAGGAGATCAGCAGGCGGACACAAGGCCCGCAGGAAGATATATCTATGCTCCTGCTCAAATTCCGCAATCTGCTCGACCAAATGCGACCGCCGATGTCATTGTCCGAACAATTAGATTGCACGTGCTGCAACCTCCATCCAGCGTATAGGCAAGCTATTTCGCGCGACCGCGTTCGGGATTTTGTAGAGCTGCAGCGTCTGGGGAAGAAGTTCGAGACGAAGAAGTTGCAGGACAAGGCTTATCGTTCTCCTCCGCCACCCGAGGAGTCGTTCTTCCCCAAGGACGCGTACGTGCCGCTGCAACCGGTACGCTCGGTTAAAGCTGCTCCCGTAGAAACGGCGCGCCTCATAGATATCGACGACACGAATTATAGCACGGACTTTGTCGCCACCGCGAGCGCTTCGGAGGATCGCCTCCCGTAGCAGCAGTCGCAATTTAAGCCTCCGACTCCGTCGCAAGCTAGAACTCCGCCTAAAAAGCCGCGTCCACTAGCGAATACGCGAATACACTTTCCCCATATTCACAGTTTGGCGGAGGGGAGTTGTGACGTGGTGTTTTGCACCAGTCACATAAGAAGGCCAAAGCATAGCTTATGCGCCTCCTCGTAGCTGAAATATCCCCCCTTTTACAATCTTGGCAGCCTCGCAGGACTGCCACGCGTGATCCTAACTAACAGCCACGCAGGGCTGTACATACGTTACCTTCACCAGGTACATGGGCTTCAAGCTCAAGTAAAGGCTCCAGCGAGGAGCCAGTCTCAGGAGCCCATGAATAAGTCGTGGCAGTGCTCGCACACACTGCAGCAGGTTCCATTTCCATACTCCTTCCTGTCCTTGTAGTGATCCCCGTACCTGCAACCTCCCAGACGGTAATTAAATAAAGAAAAAAATAATAATAGCAGCTGCACCATGGAAGGAAGTACAAGCTGCCACACAACATCATAGAAAAGCGAAAGAGGAGCCACTGGGGATCAGGGTGGCGTACAAATGTAAAGGGGGGGGGGGAGCAGGTTGGTTGCTTGCTAGTGCAAGGTAAAACTACCGATTTACAATGAGCACACGAACAATTACGTTTATTTGAACTAAAATTACAAATACAAAAATTTATCGCGTTTTTACGCGAGCCCAGGGCGCCAGCTACAATAGTGTAGCGCGGTTTCTTGCGCGGCAAATACGTTGCGCGGCTAACTCATGGTTAGAGCGGTCGCGGGCGTACAGCATACACAACGGTCGAAAATGGCGCGTAACACGCGACGCGGTCGCACACACGCAGCCGGGAAGGATACGGGGACGATTCGTTGCAGGGATGCCTCCTGGTAAAAGCTGCTGCACCTTGATGCACTTACCAGATTTTCTTCCACGCTTCGGACTACAATACAATTTTCTCGCACGCTCGTATCGTTTTAAAAGCTACGGCTGGTATCGCGACTTGTTTCTCAAACGGACCTGAGCGGAGTGTCGACTGCTCGCTAATTGTGACTTTTCGCTAAAACGGACCCGAACGGAGTGAACGAGAAGCTTATCGCGTGGCACTTTCGCGAGCGCGGCTTTTTGATGATCGTCCTGCGCCGGCGCAACGTACGTGTAAAGTACGTTACGCGACGCAGCCGCCGCGCGCGCTCAGCGCTGTCGGCAGTTGATATTACTGCTCGCCAGCAGCGCGCGTTGAGGTTATCCGCTCGCGAGTGCCAGTGTTGTTGTTGTGCATTCCCTGGAGCGGCGAGAATCTACCTCAGATGTACGGAGGATCAAGGTAAGTCGACGCGTTCCATAGCTGGTAGGCGTCGACTAATTTGTCTGTCTTCTTTCTGTTTTAGGTGCGGCCGTACTGTGGGTCAACAGCTGCGGCTCAGACGATGAGCGGTTGAGAAAGCTAAGCAGCGGTGTCGGGGACAGCGATAGCCTGCTTGCAGCGGCAGCGAGGCAACACTATCAGACACCTCCAGGTGCGTATTTACTTGCACTCAAATGCTGTGCTTCTATGTTTTGCCTGCCTTCTAACCTCCTCTTTCGCTTTTCTATGATGTTGTGTGGCAGCTTGTACTTCCTTCCATGGTGCAGCTGCTATTATTATTTTTTTCTTTATTTAATTACCGTCTGGGAGGTTGCAGGTACGGGGATCACTACAAGGACAGGAAGGAGTATGGAAATGGAACCTGCTGCAGTGTGTGCGAGCACTGCCACGACTTATTCATGGGCTCCTGAGACTGGCTCCTCGCTGGAGCCTTTACTTGAGCTTGAAGCCCATGTACCTGGTGAAGGTAACGTATGTACAGCCCTGCGTGGCTGTTAGTTAGGATCACGCGTGGCAGTCCTGCGAGGCTGCCAAGATTGTAAAAGGGGGGATATTTCAGCTACGAGGAGGCGCATAAGCTATGCTTTGGCCTTCTTATGTGACTGGTGCAAAACACTACGTCACAACTAATACAAATGACAGAAGACAAAACACGGATATTTTTTTCCATTTGCCTAAGGACGGCATAGTTAGTTTCATAGATGGCACAGTTATCTTCATGCTATCTAGCCTAGTTTTTGTCTGGGCCTTAATAGGTTCATACGATTACGCATCAGCATAAATATCAGCGCATACGCAATATGAATTTTTGCGGATAATTTTTATAAAAATTGCTTTTTTTATTTTACTTAAAAAGTTTGCAAAAATTTCCTATTGACGAAAAAATTTAAAGCAGATTTGAAGAAATATTTTCAGTTTAATAGTTTTATCATAAAATCTTTGCTATTTCGGAAAATCGACTAATAGAAGTTCAGCATATTAAATAATTAGTTTTTAAGAAATTAAAGTGAAGGAAATAATAATGATACCATCAGATAAAGAAAATAAGAATATATATTTATTTATATTTTATCTCAGAAAATATATTTTTGCAGGCTGGTGTGAGAGAAGCCATACTACATCCAGCTAGTAAATGATCTAATTTCTTTTCATTATGAGCTAATTTTTAATATGGTAGTTTATTTAAGTATATTAAATTCAGAATTTAATTTTAAGAATAATTCTTTACATAGCTTATTTAAGGAGACTAATTAATACATTGAACACAAATAATAATTTAATAAGTTAATCACTTTTTTAACAATTATTGAATACTTAAAAAAAAGTGTTGATTGCAACAGGTAAGTGCTTCTAAGGTACTAATAAAATTTATATATTAAATTCATAAAAAAAATTCTATATTTAAATTTATTATTTCAGAAAAAATAGTATGTAAATAATTTTAATGAATGTCTAAAATAAGAAAAATATTAAGCTTATTTGAGAAGACTAGTTAATATATTATATGCAAATAAAAATTTTAATAATTCAATTGCTCTTATAATTGTTGAATACTTTAAAACAAGTGTTAGTTGCAACAAGTGAGTGCTTCTACGGTACTAATAAAATTTATAAATTAAATAATTCATGAAAAAATTCTATACTCAAATTTATTATTAAATAATCTTAAGAGTAATATCAATCCTACTTTATCGAATATAATAGAGAAAATTTTAATTTCCAATGCGTGTGAAGTTCTTGTATTTGGTATTCCTGTCTCACTAAATCTGTCGTACGAGGAAATTTTTTCTAAGTTACTAAATACGATCCAGTTCTTGGACTTCGCATTAAGTTCAATAAATTTTTGTGCGTGGAATCCCCCGCGAGCAAATGATTCAAGAGTATCTTCAAATTTAAATGTTTCTCCTGCATTTCGTAAGGCTTTCATCATTCAACTAATGTCTTCTACAGCCAGAGACTTGCTATTATTCTTAGCTCACAAATTAAAAAATGTCAGTCACTCGTAAATGTTTAGTATAAGTGGTTCTTTGCACATTTTTCTTAGAGCTCTTTGGATAAAGGAAGTGCATGTATTTTAACTCATTGGAAATACCTGCGTATCGAAAGTAATGATTTATTTGCTATTACGGAGACCTATTTATCTGATATATACTCTGATTCTTCATTTGATATCGATGGTTATGATTTTCATCATCATGTAGATCGCTTAAACAAAAAAGGTGGAGGAGTCGCTGTCTCAACGCTTAATGTCAAAAGCCATCTCTATTTTTCAGTCTTCTGATCTGCAGTGTGATAATACCCCAGAGTTATTAATTTTAAATATTATCATAAGTCTTAATAAATAACTTTTTTTAGTCGTGTGTCACAGATCTACAGCAACTTTTTCATCGGTATTTTTTGACACACGCAAAATTTTTACCTAAATATAACAATATTGTTATTATAGGTGATTATAATATGAATTTTTGTTCGTCCATGGCTACCTCTTAATTTCTTCAATCAAATGTCGATAACCTGGGCCATTATCTCGTTGAATCAGAGCCTACCCATTATGTGCAATGCTTAAATCACTTACAATTAGAGCATACGAGGCTGGACATTTTTGTTATTCATGACACTGCCAACCTTGTTTGTTATTATAAATCAACCGCTATGTTTATGTACGTCATGATCTCATTGCTTTTGAGCTCCGATGTTTCTTACCACCTTTTGAGCTAAAGTATAACATTTCAAGATCCTTTAAAAGAGTAAATGCAGAATCTATTGTTAATAGATATACGTTTTCTCACCTACTCGTGATCCATTCATCTCAACGTTTAATGATGTCTTTATTAATTCTTGTGTTTTTCTTTTTTTATATTTAATGACATTAACTTTTGATGTAATTGTATCCGTTAAACGTATGAAAATCTCAAAATCATGAAGAAAAACTTAGGTAAACGATGAGAGCCGTAGCCTCATGAAGTACCGCAATGCAGCATACAAAATTGCTAAAAGCTTTAGTCTTGACAATGACTTCGAACGCTTTCATGAGCTTTGCAGCCTTGCCTCCAACAAGTTGGATTTTATTAGAAATAAAAACTTATCAGATAAGGTTAAAAATTCTGCTGACTCGCGGATACTTTGGTGTAAACTCAACAAACTAGGCCTGACAACAAATCACATTTAATTCCAACAGATTTTTTTCCATTGGTAAAATTAAATATATATTTTGCTTACTGTTGGATCATTTAGAGCTGCGATTAATACTAATCATCTAACACATCGTTTAATAAGTCCCCAGACTAACCCAGAGATGGTGCTAGTAGTACCAAACTGGCCACGTTTCCATAGAGTGCGAATCTTTACATGAAACGTGTAAAAATTTCACGTCGATCGGATCACAGACAGCAGAGTTGTCGAGGTTAGAGTAAAGTCACTTTGTAATTTGTTTGAAAAATGGAAAAAAGCGAAGTTTCGCGTGTTGATAAAACATTGTTTCTTACTGAGTAAAAACACCGTAGAAGCCCAGCAATGGCTTGAGAAACATTACCCGGACTCCTCTCCATCCAAACCAACGATTTGTCGTTGGTATGCTGAGTTTAAACGTGGTCGTACGGACACAAACGATGCGGAACGTTCGGGTAGGCCATTGGAAGCCGTTACACAGGAAAATGTGAGTGAAGTGTTAAAAATTGTAATGAAAAATTGCAAAGTGAAGGTCCGTGGGATTGCAGAAATGACACAGATATCATCTGGAAACGTATTTACAATCCTTCATGAAAAATTGAGCATAAAAAAGGTTTTTTCCAAGTAAGTGCCGCGATCGCTTTCAGTGGAACAAAAACAGCAACGAGTCGACGATTCAGAGAGCTGTTTATCGTTATTTATTCGTAATAAAAAGGATTTCCTGCGTCAATACGTGACCATGGATTAAACATGGATACATCATTACACTCCGGAGTCGAATCGGCAATCATCTGAGTGGCGCATGGCTGGCGAAAGCTGCCCAAAGCGTCCAAAAACGCAGCAGTCTGCTGGCAAAGTCATCGCGTCTGTTTTTTGGGATACACATGGCGTGATTTTCATTGACTACCTGGAAAAAGGTAAATCGATCAACAGTGATTATTATATTGACTTGTTGGTACGTTCGAAGGAGGAGATCGCAGCAAAACGACCGCACATGAAGAAGAAAAAAAATCCTTTTTCACCAAGACAATGCACTATGCCACAAGTCCATGAAAACAATGGTAAAATGGAACGAATTGGGGTTTGATTTGCTTCCCCACCTCCCGTATTCGCTAGATTTAGCCCCCAGCGACTACTGGCTCTTTGCTGATCTCAAAAAAATGTTCCAGGGAAAAAAATTTGGCTCGAATAAGAAGGTCATTGCCGAAACTGAAGCCTATTTTGAAGCAAAGGATAAATCCTTCTATAAACATGGTATAGAAATGTTGGAAAGGCGTTGGAAAGATTGTATTACTCTAAAAGGAGATTATATTGATGAATAAAAATGATTTTTAAAAAAAAAATGTTGTTTTCGTTGTTAGTCTCGGGACTTATTGAACGATGTGTTACATGAAATTTGCTTCCTGGCTAATTCTGACAAAGGTTCGTTTAATCTCTGTACTATTTTTACTACTATCGTATCTAAATTAATTTTAGCTGCAACATCCAAGACTGTTGGTCTAGATGGCATATCTAATCATATGTTAAGGCTTTCGCCTATCTCTATTCTTGATCAACGCACTAAAATAATTAGTTTATCTATCTTAACTTGCTGTATTCCGTCAGACTAAAAATGAGCATTTATTAGACCGTTAGCTAAATCAAAAACTTTGTCATCTCTATCTGAAACTCGTCCTATTGCCATGCTGTGCGAACCATCTAAAATTCTTGAGCATATGGTGGCTAACCAGCTCTCAACGTACATAGAATTTTAAAAACTTCTGCATGACTATCAGCCCGGTTTCAGAAAAGGACATAGTACTCATATGGCCCTGCTTAAATTCATGAAAGATATCCGATTCAATATTGGCAGTCGTCAACTCGCTATTCTGGACCTTATCGATTTTTCAGAAATTCAGATCTTTGGACTCTGTACCGCACTATCGACTGCTAGAGAAACAACGAGATTTATTTCTCTGTTTGATTAACTGGCTGTTCTCATACCTATCGGACAGATTTGCAAGCTGCCATAACACCTGATGGACTATCATATGTTTTCATAAACACCTTTGCTGGTGTACTGCAAGGCAGTGTGCTTGGCCTGCTACTCTTCTTACTCTTCATCAATTAAAAGAAATTAAGCTATTCTAAACATATGCTGTATGCAGATGATTTACAGATTTACTTGTCGTATTCGCCCTACGAATTAAATAATCATATTGAATTGATTAATAAGGACCTAAGTACAATATTAAACTACGCAAAATTAAACAACATATAGATTAATGAGAAAAGAGCACAGGCCATGATATTGAGTAGCGATGTTTTCATTAAAAAAATCCAATTTGATTTACTTTTACCCATTGTACTAAATGAAAATCCAATACTGTGTGTCATCAATCAGAAATCTTGGTTTCCTTATGTCACCAATACTTGACTGGGAGAATCGCACTGGCTGTATTTGTATGAGAATCTTCGTTACCCTCGCTAAAATTTAAAGATTTAAGCATGCACTCACTCCGCAAATTCGGGAAAAATTGACTGACTTGCTGATTTTACCTTACCTCGACTATGCGTGCGCAGTCTATAAAGATCTCTTTTAATATCAAAATCGTCAGCTGCATCGTACACTAAATGAAAGTGTACGTTTTGTATGTGGCAACATTGGAGCTATGAAGTGTGTTACTCCTTTTAGAACTAAACTTGGTTGACTCTCGGTGAGCAATGGAAAAAAGCTCATCTTATCGTCTTTACCATTCTCTGTTTTTGTTCACAATTCGCCAAGACACCTGTCATCTATTTACAAGAATAAATATTGACGTCTCCGTCAGGCTATCGTCTGAAAGACTTTTGAGACTTCTAGAATGTCCTGAACCTAGGACTCAAGCGGTCCGTGATTTATTTACATATAGTGCTTCAGAGACAATTACCGCTCTTAGTCCCCCTTCACTTGCTTTGGCAAATCTACGAGTTTCAAAAATAAGCTCTATAATGAACTTTTAACCGGTGAGATAACTTTTTCAAGATGCCTGTCAATACTGTTGAGTTTTTCACAATACGAGCGAGACTTAAATCTTCAATCTTAATCTGATATCTGGTTTTCAAATTTTTCAATCTAAATTATTCTATGTTCTTATTTCATATTAAGTTTGATAATCTTTGACTTATATTACTATAGATTTTAGTCTTAATTTACGTTCTTTCATAATATTTATTCTTTTATTTTCTTTTCTATTTTAATTTTTATAGTATATTGTTTCAATAATATAATATTAATTATTATTATTATAGTTTGTAAAATTCGTACAGTATCATTGCAAATCATTTAATGAATCTTTACTACATCTTTAAGTCTGATGGGATTTTACTCTTTGGATTAATAAACACTTAAATCTAAAAAATCTAAATCTCTTTCTTACACCCTCACACTCTGACTCCGAAACTCATATTAACACTCTTACTCATACTCATACACACAAACAGTCTTACTCACATTCAAACTCACACTCTTATTCTCACACTCACTTACACTCACGCTCTTACATTTATACTCTCACACTTACACTCACACTCACTTTTATACTCTCAAACTCACACTCAAACTCAAACTCACACTCACACTCACACTCACACTCACACTCATACTCACACTCACACTCATACTCACACTCACGCTCATACTCACACTCACGCTCACGCTCACACTCACACTCACACTCACACTCATACTTTCACACTCACGCTCATACTCACACTCACGCTCACGCTCACACTCACACTCACACTCACACTCATACTTTCACACTCACGCTTATACTCTCACACTCACATCTCACACACTCTCATACTCACACTCTCGCACTTACTTACAGTCCTATACTCATACTCTCACTCTCACTTACAGTTTCATACTTAGACTCTCAGAGTAAGTACCCACACACATACACGCATTACACAAATTACTGGATCAACGCCTGGATAACGAGTTCTGCGAGACAAAGCATCAGACTGACTGGTGGAAAGAATGATTTTCTTATTAGATGGTAATAAGTGGACTCATGATGAAGGCGCATAATTCTTTTGGTCTCGCGAAAAGCATCCTGTATCGTCGGTAAAAGGGTTGCTGAGAGTTACATAAATAAAGCTGTACCTACTAAATAACGCCGTCGTTTCAATAAAAAAGAGGACATGACTCTAGCGTTGATGGATAGAGGCATGGGGGAGTAACACGCGACTTTGCGCCTTGCATCAGCTAGACAGGTGATTCCATCATAGTGGCACCCAGCTAGAATCATTAAGCTGAGGAGCAGCGCTTTATAGCAGGTTTCTTAGGGGTAATTTGGACATCAGGAAACGGTACGTAAACCATCCTATAAACTTAAGGCTACTAATCATGGTTACTGGATTGAGAAAGTACTGCCTCAAAACACGTGTTAAGATGAAGAACCGTGAAACAATGGCCACTAACGAGGCCCCATGATGGTGGATTTTCCGTGAAGCAGCAGACCACTTCTAGGAGTATACTATATAACGCATAATGGCAGATTCTAAGATCAAGACAAACAAAATAAGATATAGAGAGCATTCAGTATTGACATCACGCTGTAACCTATTCTAAAACCTGGTCAAAAGCGTTTCGGGCATGGAACAGAAAAAAATCCCGGTAGACGGTAATGTCTGCACAGATGCTAGGGTTGACCAATTCTCAAAAAAAGGTGTTGCAGAAACTGGACAATGGGTCTTTACAAGGGAAATGAGAATCAATGACGAGAAAAGTGACTCCTTGTTCATGAAAATGGAAAAAGAAATCTAGATGCTGATAGAGTTTATAATGAAGAAGAAGAACCTCCATGAAGAACTCGAAGACATAACAAGGAGTACAATAAAGGTACTATAAGAGTGTAAAAGGCTATGTCGAGATAAAAGAAATGTACTGAGTTAAAGTAGTGGGAAAGTGAAAAGAGTAGACTAAAGAGACAAAAGGGTCTACCCAAGAAGTAAACAACAGTGCGCTTAGCATGCCGAGCTTCAATAAAACTGCTACGGCAAAATTAAAGCGCACTCACCTGAATGTCATAATAACAAAACGGTAGAGGAAATCTACGCAGCAACTTTTAGGAGGGTGTGGATGTCCGCTGATATGACGAGTTTGGAAGAAAGGATAAAACATTTGACGCACTGCTGCGAGAGAGCTACTGCTCAAATTAGGAATAGCCGGAACGTAGATACCCCAACTAGAAAAATTAGTAACGACTACGTCCAAGGAGGTAGCAATAGTATGGTCCTTGACACACAAAGAAACTCTGACAATCCTGGACATAGATGAGGTCACAACGACAGAAGAGGTCACAGGGGTAATGTAAGTGACCTCTGGGCTAGAAAACCTTAATCCAGGTTTTGATGGTTAGAAGCTCCACACTTTTGCTAGTGCTGGCTGATAGAGCTTCCTATTATCGCGACGGCGAAAAAAGAAAAGCCCAAACTCACTAACACCTTCACCAACACAATACACACAGTCACTCACATCTTCACCAACACAATACACACAGTCACTCACACCTTCACCAACACAATACACACACACTTACTCACACTCATACTCATACTAACACACTGACACTTACTCTCACACTCGTATACAGAAAAATATGCATACATATACACACTCAGACAACGTATACATAGATACACATGTACACGCACTCTCACACTCATATACGCTCACACTGACACTTATTCACACACTGACACTCTCTTACTCACACTCATACTCACACACTGACAATCTCTCATTCACACTCATACTCACACACTGACACTCTCTCATTCACACTTATACTCGCACACTGACACTCTCTCATTCACACTCATACTCACACACTGACACTCTTACTCTCATAATAAATACTGACTCTCACACTAAATACTGACTCTCAAACTAAATACTGACTCTTACACTAAATACTGATTCTCACACTAAATACTGACTCTCACACTAAATACTGACTCTTACACACACACTCGTTCTCACACTAACACCCTAAGATTCACACTTACACTTATTCTCACACACTGACACTCTCTTACTCATACTTATATTCACACACTGGCACTCTCTCATACTCGCACACAGCCAGACATGCAAAGTGATACGAACACTCACACACTGACTCTGTCACACTCACAGTGTCTCTCACTCACATTAAGACAAACTTACAGTCATAGATACACTCACAAACACGCTCACTTCCGCCCTCCCTCCCACTCTCCTTCTTTTCTTTTCTTCTTCTTCAATGCATTAATTTTTGCTACCACTTACTTTGGTGCATCGCACGGTAGTGTCTTCGGCCTTTTGTTTTTCTTAATTTTCATCAATGCTTTTGCTCACTTCGTCAGTGCCTCCTTCTGCTGATCATTTGCCTTATGTTAATTATCTGCAGACTTATATTTAGTGTTATTCTGAAAATGTGATCTACTATATACGTATCTGGAAGCATCAAACGATGTATCGTGACGCAAATTATAGTAAACAGCGAATTATGCAAGGTGTTACTATCACATTTAATATGTATGTTATATATTAAATTTATTATACATCTATGTATTTTTTTTTCATGAAAATATATCCTTTATAATTATGTATATATATCCTTTATAATTCTATTACTTTCTTAAAGTAAAAATATGCCACAAACAATATTTTTAATTTCAGATGCTCAACAAACAACAGATTTATTGAACAATAACCATATAAATATAAATAATCTTCTTGACAGTCATCATATTTTGCTTCATAATAGTTCCAAAGAAATTAAGCTTCCTATTTTTAAAGAACCATTAGTAGCGATTGAAAAATTAAATATCCTAAATAATTTTAATGAAAACGACTCTTTTCATAATAATAACACTGATTAATAAAATAAAGCAGCAATTAAAAACTTTAGTAGAAAATATTAATTCTGAATGTATACCATACGATAATGGAAAATCAAAAAATTTGGAATGCACCTCAAAGTTCAAAACTTTAAATAGAAGAAAAAGAGTGAACAAGTACTTCGTTACCAACGATGATTCTGAGCCATCAATTGATTTGTCGAATGATTCGACGTTTATTCCAAATTCTGTTGTAGATTCCTTTAATATTATTGATTCGTTATCAGAATCAAATTATTATAATATTTCAAATGAAAATTGTCCTACCAGCAAAAATGTAGATAAAAATACTAATACTGAAAATATAATTCAAAAAAATTTAAATGAAAACGTTAATTCATCTGCACAATCAGAAGGTTTAAATACATCACTCTCGAGTGTTGCAGGTGAACTTATAAAGAAAGGAAAAAATATAATAGTACCAGCAAGTAACAATGGTACTAAAAAGTATGCTTGCGTTTATTGCGGAAAGCAAGTAGTTAAACTGACTAGGCAAATAAAGACAGTACATAGCGATTAGGATATAGCAAAAAATTAAAATTACTGCCTAAAGTTAAAAGAGGTAAAGGAAGTATCATAAAAACATTACAGAAAGAAATATTAAATATTATCGATACTATTTACAAAGAAGGTAATTATAAACATAATTTAAAAGGATCTGTTAAAAACACATATATACCATGTAGAAGGCCTCGTTCAAACAAAAATGCAAAAACTGTCGCAGATTTTGCAATGTGCTCGAAGTATAAAGATTCTTCCACAAAAATCAGTATTCACAAACACGTTGCAAAATACACAGGACTATCTAGTAAAAAAAATCACAGCGTCCAATCTCAGGCTGTAAGTCTCAGGAAACTATCATCAGGAAACAGACTCACTTTACGTAGACATATTATGCAAGTACCAAGACGATATGCAGGTTTAATCGGAAGGCATAATTTACTTCTCGTATTATACGGAAACCTAAAAACTTTTGAATATAAACATGGTAAATACCATGCTGAAATGATTAGGGCTAAAATACGACGGCTTGCTCGTTTACTATTAAAAATGCGCAAACATATTCCATCCGAAACATTATGATAGTTTTATAAAAGCTGTTAACCAATTAGGAAAATATGATAATAAGAGCATGCATTACAAAGCGGCAGGAGCTGCTCAGGCTTTAGGATTACTAATACGAGACATCTGCAATCAGTGGATAACAAAATACATAAAGCGAGGTTTAAAAGAGCAAAGTAGCAGAACTATTTTTACATATGCGCAATATCAAATTTAATAAATAAGTTGGAAAAACCATATCTGAATCTCAATCGCAAATGGCCATAACGAAAAAAGTAAACTTACATTCTCAAAATGATATAAAAAAACTATATAATTATTTAACCCAAAAGAGGCGAGAAGCTTACGAAGACCTTATTGAAAATGGTTTCAATTACAAATTATGGAAAAGCCTAATGGAATGAACATTGATATCTATCCAAACTTTCAATCGTTATAGGGCAGGCGAAATTGAAAGATTAAAATTAATACACTATGAACATATTGAAAAAATTGATGAAAATACTGATTCCATAGTTTATAATAATTTGGACCAAAATGCCAAAAAATTAATGGATAAGTACTGTCGAATTCCGATAAGAGAAAAAAACAATAGAACAGTACCTATATTGTTGATGGATGAAATTCGACTATGTATTAATATCATTTTAAAATTTAGGAAAACTGCAAAGATACACTCAAATAACATCTATGTTTTTGGGCTGCCTAGTTTTGACAAAAGGGAACAAAAACATTTATCAGCCTGTACCTTGATGAATGAGTTTGCCAAAGAATGCGGTGTTAAAGTTCCTGAGACCCTAAGAGGAACTCTCCTGAAAAAACACATCACTACAACTTATATTGGACTCAATCTAAATGATAATCAGATAAATGATCTGGCTAATTTTATGGGCCATCATGATAAAATATACAGAGATCATTATCGGGTACATTTAGCGCAGCAAAATATTGTCCATGTAGGTAAGCTCTTAGAAAAAGCTCAAGGTATTTATGATAATTTTCAACCTGGAAAATTTATTACAAAAACCGATAGTTAAAAGGAAGACGATAATCCTCAAAATAGTACGTTGGATAGTAGTAATTGTACAAATCCTTCTTGTCAGAATAGCACAAATACTGAAAGAAATGAGACACAAAATGTTAAAATTGATGGTATGATGTAAACTTTTATTATGCATATTTTAATTCGTTTAAATGGCACACACAATCACTTTCACACTCATTTTCTCACTTGCTCTCACACTCTTACTCACTTCCTCATAATCTAATACTCACACTCACACTCACAAGGGAACCACCCTAACCCGACCCCACCGATTTTAATAATTTTTTGGTATGTTGTAATACTCAAAAAAATATTCGACACGTGTTTTTTTTTTATCGGCTGACATCTACTTTTAAAGGGTGCAATTCACCCCTGAAAACCGTCTCGAAAAATCGTTTTTTTAATATATCTCTGCATCTAAAGAATAATTTTATATAAAATATACGCCAAAATATTTCTTATAAGTAGGCGCTTCTACTGATATAATTTTTACACCAGGGAGTTGCAACCCCTTTTTCTATAGGGGTCGAAGTTCTATTTTTTTTGCTGTTTTGCGATTCAAAATCTGTTACATAAGGTCGAGTGGGTTAAAAACTGCATTTATAATGAGTAAATAAGAAATTAAAATTGACGTATTTCGGGGTTTTTTGAAAAAAATTTTTTGGGGGTGTGTTACCCCTAAAAACCACCGTTACCAAATCTCAAGCAGGCTAACCCACCTATCCCTGGCCACAGTGTGTCTATTAATTATTTGTTGTTATACGTACCATATGACAAGCGAAATATATTAGATAACCAAGCTACCCCTAACCTCTAACCCCTAACCTCAAAAACCCAAAAAACCACCCCTATCAAACCACAAGCAGATAAACCCACGTAATCTTGGCTACAGCATGTTTATCTATTATTTTTTTAACTAAATATAGCCTACATCAAAAGCGAGCTATGTCCGCGAAAATCCGACCCTTGACCTCTAACCCGCCCAACCCCAAAAAACCTCCCCTACCAAACCACAAGCAAGCTTACCCAACTAATCCCTGCCACAGCCTGTTTATTAATTATTTTTTCTGTTATTAAATATATCCTATATCACAAACGAACTATATTAGCTAACTAAGCTACTCCTAACCCCTAACTGTTCAAAATCCAAAAAACTACCCCTATCAAACCACAAGCAAGCTAATCCATCTTAACCTGGCCTCAGCGTGTTTTTTAATGATTTTTTTTTTTTTAATGAATATATCCTACATAATAAGCAATTTATGACAGCAAACCATTGTACCCTTAACCCAATGAATCCCTAAAGAACACCTTTACCAACCCACGAGCAGGCTACCGCCCTCAACCCTGACCACAGCGGCGTTTATCGCTCATTTCTTTTTAAAATAATTGTCAAATCGAAACCTGGGATAAAAAAAGTCACGTCTAAAAATAAGTATCTAATGTAATACGTTGTCTTATTATTTTCAAATGAACTTTATTAAAAGTTATTCTTATAAAAGACTATATTTTTGACTCATATGTTAATTATAATGTATTACTTGACATAGTTTTCACAGTAATGATAATCTTCAAAGAAGTGCTTGAAACATAATGACTTTTTACACCAACCACATCTTATTATTGCAACATTCTTACATCCTTCTACTTCGTAGTTGACATTACAAGATTTTCCAAAACTAAAATCAATAGGATTATCAGTTTTATCTGATTTTTAAGTAATATAGCCGCTTTTATACTAGGAATATTTAAAAATATCCGTATATCTCGGTGAAGAAAACTGGTTACGTACCAGCGATTGTAATGTTATAATGTTATTTCTTATATGTAAATTCAAGTCATAATCTATCAGCTTTACTTGATCTGAAAATTGCCTCACGAAATTTTTCCAAACCCTAAAACCATATACATCAAGAGGTTGGATCTTCCCTGTCGTTCCAGTGGGAATTTTTTTAATGTTAACAATTTTATTCGTTGGCATCGTTTCCTCTATAACTCTATCACAATGTCCACTTTAAGAATCAAGTAAAAGAATAAATTGATGACCAACATTTGAATGGAATACTTCTTTTAGCCAAATTTTGAAGTGCTCTGAAATAAATAAAATGTTGCTATAGAATACTTTTTTATATTATTGCATTATTATACACAAAAATAATCTCACCTGTAGTTAATTTTCCAGATTTTGATGCTTCCACATGCACATTATTTCGTTTTATCAAAGTTGATTGTACTATAGGACCGAATTCACCAGTTTTTTCTTTTACAGTCTGTCAAGTAAGAGCGTGGTCGATTTCACTGACAGGTAATGAAAGATTTTGCTCTAATTCCTTCGCGAGCCGATAGAGAAAAGCTTTTTCCTTGATGCATTGTCAACAAAGATTCAGTTGTCGTTAATATTTTGAAAGAGAATTACGTTAAACGCCATGAGTGCTAAGTACGTGTCGCGCTGCGAGGCTGTGTTCCTTTGCATCCACCCGAAAGGTCCCAAAATGTCGCAACCAGCGGCTGCTAAGTATATGAGAAAGTCGAAGGCATTTGTACAGAAGTAGATACAGCGATATAAAGTGGCTAAAAATGTCGATGATTTACCAGAACGTGGCTCGATAAGAAAAGTGAACAAAAAAGATGAAAAAAGAATAGTGAATCTGTTTTCGCGGAATCCTGCTTTAACACTGCGGCAAGGACAAGCAAAATTAATGGCAAAAGGTTTAGATATATCCTACAAAACTATCCGAACCCATCTTCGTACTCATCATCTGAAATGGCGCAACACAATGAAGAAGCCTCTGTTGACTGAAAAACATGTGACAAAGCGACTCGCTTGGGCGCATCAGAATATTGATAGAGATTTTGAAAATGTCATTTTTACTGATGAATGTTCTATATGGGCACGTTCTGTCCTCACGCGAGCCTGGCCAACTTCCACCAATAGGCTTGTTCAGCGGACCGTAAAACATGAAATAAAGGTGCATCTTTGGGGCTGCTTCTCAAAGCAGGGATTCGGCACTTTGCACCTCTTTACTGACAACCTAAATGCCGAGAAAATGATAAAAATCTACAAAAAGGCTTTACTGCCATCTGCCAAACGATGGTTCATCACAAAAAATGAAGATTGGATTCAGCCGGAGAACAACGATCCTAAACACCGCAGCAAGCTCTGTACTCAGTGGAAGACTCAATCTGGCATCGTTACATTGGATTGGCCGTTGCAGTCGCCCGATGCAAACCCTATTGAAAATGTGTGGGCATATATTAAACGGAAGCTTCGTGGAAGACGCACATACACTTTGAAGCAGTTGTCTTACGAAATTCGTCGGATCTGGAGATCCTTGCCACTAGAATACGCCGTCAAATTAGTAGAAAGCATGCCTCGGAGATGCCAGGCAATTATCGACGCCGGTGGTGACTGGACACATTATTGACCGAATTGCATCATTGTTTGTAATGTGTACAATGTATATATAAATATGAAAGTTTCATCAAATAAATTTTTTTATAAATTAACACGACCACGCTCTTACTTGACAGACTGTAATACTCAAAAAAGTGGTGATAGAAGTTTCCCTGTAGCTGACATAGTTGGTTGAATCGTGTAACTGTGCATTGTCGATAAAACTGACTGTACCAAACATTGCACTTGTTTTTCTGCTTCTATCGCTAATGTCCTTCCTGAATGCATTTCTAATTGGAAACCACTCTGATCTGAATTATAAATATTTGCTATTCCGATTCTTGGTATACACGATTTCACGTCAGCAAAAAAAGCTTCAGAACTAGCTTGAAACTCTGAAGCACCTTCTAATGTTTTTTTATTAATAAATTTATTTATTTTTCTGGACACAATTCTATGAACTTTTTTAAACTTTAATACCCAATTCGCAGAAGCCTTGAATCTTACATCTTCTGAGCCAAGTTCTTTTTGTGCTTGTAACGCCCATTTACGTATATTCTTGTCATGCACTATCGAACCAGCTTCAATAGCCGCTTTGAAATTGTCTAATGTATACTGGCAGATTCGGGCAATTTTTTCTCGATAAGTACCACCTTTATTTATTGTTTTGGCCTAACGTTTAAGTTGACTTATTGATAAAACTTTTTTAAACCTATTACTTACAGTTTCTAATTTTTAATTTTTTCCCTTTTTCCGCTTCTTCAATATTCTACGGCATTATTTTTATATTCAAATGATACTTCTTTAACATTATTTGTACAATGATTCGTTGGTGCAAATTTTAGATCAGAAAGGTAATGTTGTATTTTATCTTCGACTATTTGAGCATCACTATCTTTATATTCTTCATGGAAATTCAACGTTTCTTCAACAATCATGTCCACATCATTGAACTCGTGTGATGCATCTATTATTATTTGTTTCAACTTCTCTGATAATTCAATTTCTTTGGAATTTATCTCACTGCTTGGTATTTGTAAGTTTTGAAAATATGTTAATAATAAATTCAATACGTTCAAAGCATTAACCTTCATGATTAAATCTAAAATAAAAGCACTAAATAAATATTTTTTTCGCAGTTGTAAAGTATTAAAAAAAAAACCTAGTCTAATACATATTTTGTTTTACAAATCAAAACATGTGATTAAAATTATACGTGAAAAGTAAATACATACATAAATACTTACGTAGTAATCAAAAAATGTTCTTCTTATTTTTATTTATAATATTCTTGTGCTAAGAAAATTTCATATAAAAATACAAGTAAATGTGTTTATACATCCAGCACAATAAATAATTCATTTTAGTTGAACTGTTATTATTTATCAAATGCAAGCCGGATGTTTTCCCCAATGATGTTTACAATAGAAATTATCTTCCTCGAAACATGGATTAGATAAAAATACAGATAACGTATGCTTTGTAAACATTATAACTTTCTTAAAAGAGTAATGATGATGGTAGTAATCTAATCAAACTTTGTTATAAATTATTCTTTAAACGAAAAATAACAGAACAATACATTATAATTTTTTTTTAGCTAATATAGTTCGCTTGTGATATGGGATATATTTAATAACAGAAAAAATAATTAATAAACATGCTGTGGCAGGGATTAGTTGGGTTAGCCTGCTTGTGGTTTGGTAGGGGAGGTTTTTTGGGGTTGGGCGGGTTAGGGGTCAACGGTCGGATTTCTGCGGACATAGCTCGCTTGTGATGTGGGCTATATTTAGTTAAAAAAATAATAGATAAACATGCTGTGGCCAGGATTACGTGGGTTTACCTGCTTGTGGTTTGATAGGAGTGGTTTTTTGGGTTTTTGAGGTTAGGGGTTAGAGGTTAGGGGTAGCTTGGTTATCTAATATATTTCGCTTATCATATGGTACATATAACAGAACAAATAATTAATAGACACATTGTGGCCAGGGTTAGGTGGGTTAGCCTGCTTGAGATTTGGTAGAGGTGATTTGGAGGGGTAACACACCCCCAAAAAATTTTTTTTTAAGAATCCCGAAATACGTCAATTTTAATTTCTTATTTTCTTATTATAAATGCAGTTTTTAACCCACTCGACCTTCTTTAACAGATTTTGAATCGCAAAATAGCAAAAAAATAGAACTTTGACCCCTATAGAAAAAGGGGTTACAACCCCTTGGTGTAAAAGTTATATCAGTAAAAGCGCCTACTTATAAGAAATATTTTGGCGCTGATTTAATATAAAAATATTCATTAGATGCAGAGATATATTAAAAAAACGATTTTTTTGAGGTGGTTTTCAGGGGTGAATTGCACCCTTCAAAAGTGGATGTCAGCCGATAAAAAAAAACACGTGTCGAATATTTTTTTGAGTATTACAACATATCCAAAAATTATTAAAATCGGTGGGGTCGGGTTGGGGTTGTTCCCTTGTCAGACTCTCATAATGAAACTCACACAATTACACTCACACCCCCACAGTCAAACTTACACTCTTACATTTATACTCTCATACTTACTCTCAAACTTATAATCTCACACTCTCATTTACACTTACACGAACACTTACTCTCACACCATCACACTCACCATCTCACTTACACTCACACTTATGATCACTTTCACAAGCTCAGACTCACTCACGTACACTTACTATCCCACCTTCAAATCACACTCTCAAACTCTCACTCACATACTCACCCTTTCATACTTAAGTTCACATTCACACGCACTCTCTCTCTCTCTCTCTCTCACTTACATTCACACTCACACGCTCATACTCACACACTAACACTCTCATGCTTACAATCTCATACTCATATCCTGATACTCACCCTCTCAAGATACTTACTCACAATCATAATATCGCAGTCACACTCACGCTCTTACGTTCTCACTCTCTCCCCTACACTCACACGTACACTCGCTCTCACATATTCACCTTACTATAACATTCTTGAACTTACGCATTCAGACTCTTATACGCAAACTGACATTCACACACATTCTCAAACTCTCTTACATTCCCACTCACTCTCAAACTGACACTCACACTTACTCTAACAACCTGTGACGGAGAATCCGTCATCGGTCGTCGACGAAGAATATAAATGTTTACATTCTTGCGCGACCGTCTCCAGGTTGCCAGCTTGTGTAAGCCTGTTTATCCGCGAAAAGACGGATTTTTCGAAAAGCCGGCAACGTTCGAAAATTACGCAATTTTCGAACTTGCAGCGACGATCAGCAAGGAATTTCGGGAGCCGCGAGGAAAGGGGAGAGGAGAGCGAGCGCAACGAGCAGTTACGCCGTGCTCTCCTGCGGGTGAGTTTCGCTGCGCGCTCCTGCGAGGACGGCAGAGATAAGTCCTGCGGTTGAACTGAGTTTGTTCCTCTTTTATTAGAGTGAGTGTCGCGAGTGAGTGAAGCCAGGAGTGAAGGTGTGCTAGAGAAAGTGAGAGAGAGTGAGGAAGAAGTCGAGAGAGCAGTGCAAGAGAGGAGAGAAGCGACGGCGAAGAGGCTCAGCGTAGCAGTGAGACGGGGGACGAGGAGATCAAGTGTCAGCGGGAGGCGACTGGAAATTGCTACCGCGACACCAAAAGCCAAGGGTAAGGAGAAAGCCGTCGGCGTGCAGGTAAGCTCCTACCGAGGTCCAGCAGCCCTTCTCCAGAGGAAGAGCAGCAGGAGCCAAGGGCAGTGGCGCGGAAGAGAGCAGCAACGATAAGTGTCCTCATTTTGTTCGAGAGAAATAAGCGCGTGAGAGAGAGCAAGGGTGTGTAGTAGCAAGTCCGTGGTGAGGGTGGCGAGGAATTGCCACTTCCCTGCCCTGGGGAAGCGATAGGCCTCCGTCGGCTGGAGAAACAGTCGCGGGCGGCCGGCCTGCATTCCGTTGCGTTAGAGTGGGAGAGAGAGAGAGAGAGATAGAGAGAGAGAGGGGGCGTGAGAGAGCATTAAACATTATTATTTCTGTGCGAGGCCTACAGGGCACACATAGCTATTTCGGCTACGACGCGGTGCCTTCGTCACAAACCTCATATAAACACACTCACTCTCCCACTTATACTCTTATTCTTACACTCTTAATTTCACACTAGCAATCACTTTCACCTCCTTACATATAAACTCTCATACTTACATCAGCATTTTTAAACTTACACTTATATTCTCACACTTATCTCCTTTTCTTTATTGCTTTGTGTCGTTTTACGTCTTTTCTATCTACTTTGATAATTACTTTTATATTTCTTATAAACCAAATTAAATAACTTGTATAGTTTCAATTTTTCTATTAAATGAATAAATTATTAATATTTAATATTATTTTTTCAGCTTTACCTAGCAAATATATACATAATAGTAGTAGAAAAATCAAATACGATGAAAAACAACGCAATTTTGCTAAAAATGCTTTTACTAAAGTTTTTAAGGATAAAAAATTTTTTCGAAGTGAAAAGGATATTGACATTTTAATAAAAATAACCCTATATCTAAAACACAGATCCGTCTCTCTATCCGATCTCTATCCAATTTTTATTAATTTTTAAAATTTGGAATATATGTAAGTAAAACTCACTCGCAACGGACGAAATAAAACGAGAAAACGGCAACTTGACGTTAATCTTCTGCGGCTGATAAATGAGCTACCTAAATGTGCTTTAAATTTAAATTTTATCAGAAATAACATTACTCTGTTTAATTCTTTTTTTTTTTAATTTTATTTGAATACGAGCTTATAAGGTATTCGACATAACATATACATCTGCAGTTGTTTTATAATTTATTACATTAGGTGTAGTAAGAAGAAATCCATTATTTTTGCATTAAATTGAAGGTTTTATTTAGCATAGATAGAATGATACGATTTAGGTCAAATATGCACCGTTTGGTTCGATAACTTGTTGCCATTTTGTGGATAATTTCATAATGCCTCTCTCGTAAAAACCCTTGTCCCTATTGTCAAAAAACTAGGACAGTCGATTTTCACAATCTTCTCTTGAGGCGAATTTTTCATCTGCAAAATCATTCGTTATAGACAGGAACAGGTAGTAATTACTTAGTGCTAGGTCCGGACTATAAGGTGGATGCATAAGAACTTCCCAACCAAGCTCCCGGAGCTTCTGGCGAGTCACTATCGATGTATGCGGCCTGGCGTTGTCCTGATGGAACACGATTCCTCTCCTATTGGCCAAAGCTGGCCACTTCTGGGCGATCGCTTCTTTCAGACGGTCCAATTGTTGACAGTGCAGGTCCGAATTAAGAGTTCGGCCGTAGGGGAACAGCTCATAGTGGATAATTCCCTGCCAGTCCCACCAAACACACAGCAAAACCTTCCTGACTGTCAATCCTGGCTTGGCCACCGTTTGCGCCGGTTCACCGCGATTTGATCACGACCGTTGTCGCTTGACGTTGTCGTAAGTGACCCACTTTTCATCACCAGTAACCATCCGCTTCAGAAATGGATCGATATTGTTGCGATTCAGCAGCGATTCGCAGATGGAAATTCGGCCCATGAGGTTTCTTTGCGAGAACTCGTGTGGCACCCATACACCAAACTTCTTTTTGTATCCAGCCTTATTTAAGTGGTTCCAAACGGTTTTTTCTGCAAAGTTTAGCTTCTGAGCAATCGAAACAGTGTTTACGTGACGATCAGACTCGACGATTTCCATTATTTTATCGACAATTTCGACAATTGGCCTTCCAGAGCGTGGTGCATCTTTGACGTCAAAATTACCGGAACGGAATCGACGAAACCAAAATTGCGCGTGATTGGCTGTTACAGTTTCAGGACCATAAACACTATATACATTTTCAGCTGTCTGGCTTGCGTTTTCGCCTTTATCGAAGAAAAACTGTAAAATATAGCGTATTTTCTCTTTGTTGGTGTCCATCTTTGACGCGTGCTAAAAAAATAGTGAGTCAAGCAATCACAAAACTGTATCAAAAGCTTTTTTAGTACGAAATCTTATCTTTCCAACGCCACCTAGTGTAACCTGATCGCACTTTTACAACGGGAGACACAGACTACTAAAGCCATCTATTGGCAAAATAACGGATTGCTTTTTACTACACCTAATATTGTAACGTCGGTGCATGACCTCCGTTTTTTTTTTGTGTTTTGTCAGCCAAAAAGTTCTTTACTAACACAACAATCCCCTCCACAACATACTCGACGCACTCTCCACTGACGTAGACCATTGGGAAACTCAGCCTAAGCTTAAACCGGGAGTTGAATAGCCGCTCTCATTAAACTCAGTCGCACACATGTCATAATAAAATATCATCATCATAATAAAATAAAATCGCTAAATCAATCAATACTAATTTCATTGATATTTGAAACGAAAATTCACGCAAGGTAGTTTCTTATAGCGTAATTTAGAACATCACGCAATCATCTGGAATGTCATGAATTCTTGTAATACACTCAAAATAATTTTTTTTTTATAATTAATAAGATAAAAATTAGTAATTAATTAAATGAATTAACAGAAATAATTAATTTAAATTACAGTTTGTCAAGTAAGAGCGTGGTCGACTTCACCGACAGGTAATAAAAGATTTTGCTCTAATTCCTTCGCGAGCCGATAGAGAGAAGCTTTGTTCTTGATGCATTGTCAACAAAGATTCAGTTGTCGTTGATCTTTTGAAAGAGAATCACATTAAACGCCATGAGTGCTAAGTACGCGTCGCGCTACGAGGCTGTGTTCCTTTGCATCCACCCGAAAGGTCCCAAAAAGTCGCAATCAGCGGCTGCTAAATATATGAGAAAGTCGAAGGCATTTGTACAGAAGTGGATACAGCGATATAAAGTGGCTAAAAATGTCGATGATTTACGAGAACGTGGCTCGATAGAAAAAGTGAACAAAAAAGATGAAAAAAGAATAGTGAATCTGTTTTCGCGGAATCCTGCTTTAACACTGCGGCAAGGACAAGCAAAATTCATAGCAAAAGGTTAAGATATATCCTACGAAACTATCCGAACCCATCTTCGTACTCATCATCTGAAATGGCGCAACACAATGAAGAAGCCTCCGTTGACTGAAAAACATGTGACAAAGCGACTCGCTTGGGCGCATGAGAATATTGATAGAGATTATTAAAATTTTAATATTATTTTTTCAGCTTTACCAAGCAAATATATACATAATAGTAGTAGAAAAATCAAATGGAATAAAAAACAACGCAATTTTGTTAAAAATGCTTTTACTAAAGTTTTTAAGAATAAAAAATTTTTTCCAAGTGGAAAGGATATTGATATTTTAATAAAAACAACCCTATATCTGAAACACAAATCCGTCTCTCTATTCAATCTCTATCCAATTTTTATTAATTTTTTAAGTTTGGAATATATATAAGTAAAACACACTCGCAACGGACAAGATGAAACGTGAAACCGGCAACTTGACGTTAATCTTCTGCAGCTGATATATAGTCGTTTCATAATTTATTATATAAAAAGATAATAGTTAAGATATTAAATAGGAGTATAAACAGCGCAATGTTAAAATTGCTTTCATAAGATTTTTAAGGATAAAAAATTTTTTCAAAGTGGAAAGGATATTGCCAATTTAATAAAAACAACACCATGTCTAAAATAACAGCAGATCAACTAAAAAGATGGCTGCACCTCCGAAAAAAATTAAGTTTTGATGAATCATCACAGACAGTGAAAAGAAAAGGAATGTCAAATAGCACCTATTTGAATTTCAAGAATAAAATAAAATCTAAAATTATTCCCAACGTGTACAAAGAATGCAAAGCTATTTAAAAGTCTCCATCGTTATAGAAGGAAAGTACTACTGAAATAAAAGATTTAGTATTAAAATTTGTTGAATAAGACACTGCGAAAGATTGTTATGAATAATTATGAAATAATATATAAAAATATAAAATCAAATGAGAAAAATTCTGTAATTCCATGTTTATATTTATTATAATTATATTACTGTATGCATGTGTACATATATGTATATATATATATATATATATATATATATGTATAGTCACGGAGAGCACTCCGTACTCCGTGCGTATTCGCATTTCGAGCGCTTTCGCCGCTCGCACGAGTAATATCATGCTTCGGTACCACGACAGCCTTTAACGGGAAGATACGGTACGCGCCAGCATTAAAAAATAGGCGTGTATCGTATCAAAAATTGTTGAGTTAGGCTAGATAAGGGAACTTTCACCCGTACCTATTGTAGTTAGTCTAGTACCGCCATTGCCGCTCTCGAGACGCGTCCCTTTTTCTCGCGATTTCGAGCAGCTTTTCACGCGAAGCTTTTTTGGTTTCTAAGCGCCGCCACCACGCCGCAGGGACGAAGCAGCAGTCTGCGTACCCCGACTCAAGCAGTCACCGGCGGCAGCGGCATTCCCACTTCTCAGCGGCGTTTACCTTTTTTTTGCGTGCGCGGCAGGCCAGCCCGATTCGTAAGTTTTCTTTTTGTATATTTGCGAGCGCGCGTCTTGTTTGCGCAGGGGTAACCTTCGCCGATTACTTTCTTTCTTTATTATTTTTTTTTTCATCTTTATTCGTTTGACGCGGTTCATGCGAGTGAGAGAGCGCTATCTCTCTCACTCTTGTAGAGTCAGTGCGAGAGAGTTGCGTTCTCGTACGCACCTGTATAGTAATAGGCACGTGCAAGTAAGAGAGCGCTATCTCTCTCACTCTAGTAGGATCAGTGAGAGAGAGTTGCGTTTTCTCTTGCACCCACGTAAGGCTAGACGCGCGCGAGTGAGAGAGCGCTTACTCTCTCACCCTACGGGCTCAGTGCAGGAGTTTCCTTCTCTCTCGCACTCGTATCGAGTACGACGCGCGCGAGTGGAAGAGCGCTTGCTCTCTCACTCCTACGAGCTCAGTGCGGGAGTCTCTTTCTCTCTCGCACTCGTATCGAGTACGGCGCGCGCGAGTGGAAAAGCGCTTTCTCTCTCACTTTTAAAGTCCGTTGCGAGAGAGTTGCGAACTCTAGCGCATAAAGCCCGTTCGCGCAGAGTAGCGCGCACTTACGCTGCGGCTAATTATATCTTCTTGTCTGCGTCCCTCTCTGTTATATTTATTTTATTTATTATTTATTTCTTTGGCTATTGCTTTTTTTCTTTTTAATAAATTATTTCATATTACTTTATTGTTTTTTTGTTTTTTTTCTTCTACTCTTTTTTTTCCTTTTTTTGTTATTACCCTTTTGCTTTTCATTTTTTTTTTTCTTTTTCAAACAGTATTTTATTTTTTCATTTAATTTATTTACTTTTTTTCCTTTCATCTTTTATCTAACGAGGGGATTTCAGCCTTCCTCCCGAATACCGCCCTCTCCGAGATTTCAGCTAGCCGGCGAGGACGACGCACGAGCCGCGCAACGACGATTGCGCGGCGTTGTAACGGGTAAGTTGGGTCCGAAAGACGGCTTCTCGTGCCTGGACCAAGGAGCAAGATCGTGCCAGGCTTTAACGGACGAGAAGAAGGCGTTGCAGGCAAGTTTTGCACCTTCCGCGAATTGCGCGTCCCCTTAGGTCAATTGCTCCGGTGGTGGTTCCCCTTTAAAACCGCTACCTCGTTTCAATATATATATATATATATATATATATAAGGTATTTACCAAGAATCACATGTTTTTGTATTGGTTAGTACACGGCTAGTGGTGGTGGGGGGGGGGGGTGGTGGTTTGGACGGTTCTATCGTATAGAAGGGAGTTAGAACTTCTAGTTACACTCAAGATGTGGGACTTTGAGCACCGCGCTTTTATTATCAGACGGTTTTACGCAAAACGTGAGCCCGTAACCCTAACCCAATGAGACTTCCACCGCACTTCAATATTCCGCCGCGTAAGCCGATTCCGGATCATAACACAATTTTGAGGTGGGTGCATTATGTGAATACAATGGGATCATTAATGAAAAAAAACCTCCAGGGCCTGCAGGAGCATGTGTGCGTCGCTACATTGGAGAGCCCCAAACGTTCGATAAGGAAGCGAACCGCAAACCTGAGCATTTCTGCCTCTACAGTAAGAAATATTTTGATAAAAGACCTTAAGTTCTATCTGTATAGATTTGCGGTATGTCAACAACTAAACCCTCGTGATTACAGATATCGTTTAGAATTTGGTCAGTGAATGATAGAAATCTTGTATGAAAACAAAAATGCACTTTTAATCATGAGCGATGAGGCTCATTTTTATTTGGATGGTTTTTTAAATAAGTAGAACTTTAAATTTTGGTGTTCAAAAAATCCTAAAATATTGCAAGAGAGGCTTTAACAGAGTGCTTGAGTGACGATGTGATGTGCAGTAGGCGAAGTGAGGGTCATCAAACCGTATTTTTTTAAAAACGATAACGGTCAGGCACTTACTGTTACCGCAGACCGCTACTTGGAAATGTTGGATAATTTTTTCTTGCCTAGACTTCGCCGTCGTCGTATAGCAATGCGAAACATATGGTTCCAGTAAGATGGGGCTATGGCCTACACTGCTCGAATTTCGATGGAACGTGTCCGACAAGCTTTTCCTGGAAAAGTAATCTCTCGTTTTGGAAATTTTCTCTGCCCCCTCCCCCCCGATTCCCCGATATGACGATCCCAGACTTCTTTCTTTGAGGTTTCTTGAAATCACATGTTCACGTTGAAAAACCACGCACATTACCAGAATTGAAGGAAGCTATCCGAAGAGAAATCTAAGCCATTCCACGCGAAATGTTACAAGATTCAATGCGTAACTTCAGAAAACGTCTAGAAACATGTGTTCATTTAAAAGGACGCCACTTACGCGATGTTATTTTTGCTACTTAATTTTTTGTAGGATTTTTTTAAAATGCCTAGTTTGTAGAACACATTGTTTAAAAAAATTAATTTTTAGCTCAAAATTAAAAAATTTGTGGCTCTTTGGGAACTATGCGATTCCCGGTAAACACCTTGTATACAGCTGAGAGACGATAAAGATAAGCGCCACGACTCCTGCTTGCCGTCGGCAGAAGTGTCGGAGAGTTTTGGGTGGCCGGCAGATTATGCCGATGAATTGAGACAAGAGGAGGCTGTTCGTCAGCGCGCCCTCATTTCGTCTCAGCCGAGGTGGCGAAAGCCAAATCCCCGCCAGCACCTCGAGCTTGACGATTACGAGTCAGGCCCATCAACCACTCCAGTAGACGGCGCTAAGGTAATAGCCGGAGGGGACTGCCGTGAGGCGGCTGGTAGCCTGCGGGTCATGCCTGCCCCGGAGGCTAAGGGTGGGGAGGCGACCCCGCGCAGAGGGATTTTCTTATCCGCTTAGGAAATTCCTCGTTGCTGGTCCGCGGATCCTCCTCTTCGTGCCTGTTCCAATTTTTGGCAGCAGGGGCACATACGACGGGAGTGTCCGCGCCCAAGGACGGCCCAGTTTTGCGGAAACTGCGACCGTCGCGGCGAGAAAACGTCGTCTTGACCCCGTTGCCGCGATTCTGATCGAACCTGTAAGAGGGCACAGGGCTCGAGGGTAGCCGAACTCTTGCCCGAGACACAGAGAGCGGCTCCCGAGAAGCCACAGCGAGCCCCGGTAGTAGAGGAGAGGAAAAAGGGAAGTGAGCCGGAGGTCGCCCAGAATGAAGAGGAGCCAAGAAGGGATGAGAGGACGCCGAAACGCACTTTCACCCAGCGCTGTCGGAATCGCCGCAAGAAGCGCAACCCCGTCGCATCCCCGCGCCGACGTCTTCCACCGCCGCAGTACCTGGCGGACCGTCGCTTACGTCGCCTGCAAGATAGTGGCTAAGGAGCGTCGGGAAGCGGAAGCGCTTGGAGTTCTTTTTTCGGCCTCTGAGTTGGAAGTAAAGGCCGCCATTGAGGCGGACGCGGTGGCTCGCATTCGAGCAGACCGGGAGGCAGAGAAGAGGCGGCAAGCCGAGGAGAGAAGAGTCCCCTCCGAGGGAACAATGTCGCCTCTTCCGCCATCGGTGATCCCTGTTTGCGCTCAGCCGTCCTCTCCTCAAGCCGAGGGGCACGTAGAGTCGGTGGAGGACTGGCTCCGGTTAATCGACAACTTGAGAGACGTCACCTCGGAAGTCAGGAATTTGGTCATCAAGGCTGTGGTGATCAATACCATCACCCGCCATGAGAGTCGCTAGTAGAAGTAAGGGGAAGATCCTCGCGGCCGTCCGAAAGAGACGGGTGCTTTTGTCGACGACTTGTGCTGAACTTTCTCTCCTACGAGGAGGTAGAGTTCAGGGGGTGGCTCTGTGACGGAGATTCCGTCATAGGTCGTCAACGAAGGATGTAAGTGCTTACATACTTGCGCGACCGTCGCCGGGTCGCCGGTTTGAAAAAGCCCGCTTAGCAGCAAAAGAGCTGACTTTCGGAAAAGCTGGCAACGTTTGGAAATCACGTGATTTTTTAACTTGCAGCGACGATCGGCGAGGAATTTTGGGAGCCGGAGTAGGGGGGAGCAAGCGTAACGGGCATTTACGCTGTACGCTCCCGCAAGGATGGTCGAGATTATTCCCGGGGTTTGCTTTTGAGATTTTCCTGCGTTTCAAGAGCATGCGTCGCGAGAGAGTTACAGCTGGGGTAAAGGAGTGCGAGAGAGAATGAGAGGGAGAAAGAAGGACAGGAGCGACGACGAAGAGTTACAGCAAGGAAGTGAGGCAGGGGACGAGGAGGGCAGGTGTTAGCGGGGGACGACTAGAAGTTGCCACCGTTACACCTGAAGTCGAGGTTAAGGCGGAGGCCGTTGGTGAACAGGCGAGCTACTTCCAAGGTCGAGCAGCCTTTCTCCGGAAGAAAATCAGCCGGAGCCAAGGACCGCGGCACAGAAGAGAGCAGCCGGGCGTTCAACGACTAGCGGACGGGTCTCCGAGACACCAACGGTAAGTGTCCTTATTCCGCCCGGGAGTGATAAGTGTAAGAGAGAGAGAGAGAGAGAGCAAGAGTGAGTGATCGCGAGTGAGGCGACCTATTACCACTTCCCTGCCCTGGGGAAGCAAGAGGCCTTCGCCGACTAGAGAAGCAGCCGCGGGCGGCCGGCCTGCATTTTTCCGGAAAGAATCTCGCGTGTATCCGAGTGTGCGGGAGAGAGACGACGCAAGCGTGCGCTGCAGTGAGAGAGTGAGAGAGAGAGAGTGAGAGAGTGAGAGAGAGAGAGAGAGAGAGTGAGTGACGCGGTATATTATAACTTATATTAAAAAGATATACGTGGGTTATATTTAAAATATTTCATATATACATTTTTTATATAATCTTGAATTGCCGCGTCTTTGGGTACACGCGTGGATCTCGTTGAGGCATATCCGTGATACGCCCCAAGATCCGCTGGTCAGGATTAGTGCAAGGGATTATAAGTGCGAGAGAGTTGGAGCATATATAACTAATAAAAAGGGAAGAAACATATAAATTTTTTTTTTGTGCGAATCATACAGGGCGCACATAGCTATTTCGGCTACGACGCGGTGCCTTGTCTTATAATTCATAACAGGAAAACTAAATGGCGTTTTATCGCGATTAGTTAAACTCATCTTAACTAGTTCAACTAAATCTAGTTTCTCTATTTCCTAATTAGTTTTGGACATTTATATCGTAGATGTTTTTTGGATCCTCAATTATAGCATTCCTTATCCTTTTTGAGTTTTCTATTATTGTTTAGATGAAATAGACTTGTTATATGTAAATCTATTAAAATTAAAAATTTGGTAACTTGTTGAATGTATATATTTTTCTTGTTTTGAAAAAATATTGGGAGTGTGAATAAGTTCTCGCCGTTTTTTGTGAAAATAAATCCTTTATTTAAAAGAATAATAAAAAAACAAGTCAATTAAAGTATTGCCCATCGCTGGAGTTTATTTTTTCCCATCTTTCTGGCAGCATTTGAATTCCACGTCGTAAAAACGGCACTTCTTTTGCGGCTATCCACGAATCGATCCATTTTTTCTTTTCTTCATACGAACTGAAGTGCTGCTCAGTCAGGCCGTTAGTCATCCATCAAAACAAATAGTCATCAGAAGGCGCAATCTCTGGAGAGTACGGCAGGTGGGGTAGGACTTTCCATTTCAGCGTTTCCAGGTATGTTTTGACTAGTGACGCGACATGCGGCCGAGCGTCATCATGCAGCAAAATCACCTTATCGTGTCTTTGCTCACATAACGGCTGTTTTTCTTTTAATGCTCGGCTCAAGCGCATCGATTGTCATCGATAGAGATCTTCTGTGATGGTTTAGTTGGGTTGGAGCAGCTCGTAATACACCACCCCCAGCTGATCCCACCAAATGCACAGCATAAGCTTGGAACCGTGGATATTCCACTTCGGCGTTGATGCTACTGCTTCGCCAGACTTAACCCACGATTTTTTACGCTTGGGATTACTGTAGTATATCCACTTTTTATCACCAGCCACAATACGATGTAAGAAACTTTTTCTTTTTTGTCGTTGAAGCAGCTGTTTACACGTGACAAGACGCCGTTCTTACGACACCGAAGATCCTTTCTTTCGTATCATTCCTAATGCTGTCAGACGTTTCGAAACTGTTGTTCGATCAACTCCTAATGATTTTGCAACATTGGATTGCGTCGGACATGGATCTTCAGCAAGTAATGTTTCAATTCAATTAATGTTAAATTCAATTGAAGTAACATAACGTGTAGTACAGGCAACGCAAAAACTCAATGAATATTAATTAGAAACTCTTTAATTTTACCTAAGAATAACGTCAATCGATTAATTATTTCGCTGACAGTTCATGGCAAATACTTAAGAGTTAATTGAAAATTGTAACTTTTAAAGAATAATTATTTAACCTATTATTTTGCACATATTTCCTTTCCTTTCAACAAACTGGTAATTATAAATAACTTTTGTTAACCTAAGGTTATCATTCTTGTTCTCAGTGACAATCATTTTTAATTTAAATAATTATTCTTTATTCAAATATCATTGCGTAAATTAATATATCACAAATTGCGTAAAATGCGACGAAAAAATTCGTTCTTTTTTGTAATGTGCGTCAAATTTTAAATAGAATGCAACCATGTGATTTAATTTAACATTTAATTATTACAAATAATAAATAATGCATAAAAATTGTGCAAAAGCAATCTTCTCTCTCTCTCTTTCTCTCTCTCTCTCTCTCTCTCTAATTCTCGCTCTCCCTTTTAAGAGGAATGCGTTCGAGATAAGCAATTAGCGCCCACCGCGCGCTAATTTCGAGCAATCTGATTGGTACAGAATCGTCTTTGTACAAGTGTCTCTATAAAAAGGCAAGCTTGACCTGCGGAGACACATTCGGCGTGATTCTTCAAGACTGGCCACCACCATCAGCCTACACCACCCTTCGCACGGATTGCCAACGAGACGTTGCTGGATATCAACGAGTCGACTGCGCCCCGGACCGAAGAACGTCGTAAGACCCCAGCAGCCAGAGCCCGATCCGGATCACCACGAACCAACTGCGCCCCAGCACGAGATCGTGTAACCAACTCATCAAGAAGGGAAAAGCAAGAACGAGAGATCGAGAAGTTTCATCTTTTTTTTTTGTAAGAGTGAGTAAAGAAAAATAAAGTTAATTCTAATTTAAATTGATTCTTTTTTTCTCTCTATCATCTATTTCCTCCAAAAAGTCGCTGGACTAAAAGCAAAGTGTCCTTGGACTTTTATCTAAATACAATATTTGTTACGTCCTCTACCGAGAGTAGACAAGCCTGTAGTGGCTTGCAGCATTCTCAATCCCGGAATTCACACCTATCCAAAAAAAAAGAATTAAATTTTTCTTACTCTGTTATTCTTTCGGCCATCCCAAGCCCACGGACTTCAGTGTTCAGGCTTAAAAAAAGAAAGGCCAAAATCTGCATATACAAGTTAACACTCCGACATTACAGATAAATATTTATGTAATGGAGATGTTTCATTCAAAATATCAGGTTTAGCTTTATAAACTAATCTATTATTTATATTTATTTGATCACTAACACTATCTCGAATTTTTCATTAAAATCGACATTCGTCAATGGTACATTCGTTCGGAACCTCTCTTATATTAGATAATTTCATTATATTATAATTGTGTAGTATACCTTGTGCATGTGTTTGTTCAAAATTACGATTATTATTATTGTTATTATTATTTTTGCGACTTAACTCGTTAATCCTTTTAATAAATTCAGGAATATTATCTTCTGTTCACTGAAGCAACGTTCTTTAATTAATTATTTCCATGGCGATGTTCGTCAGCCAAATCCATTTTATTTTGACTTCGTTGTTGAAGTCTGTCTGTTAGTACTTGGCGCTAATTTCTTTTGTTCTCTAATATTTCTTCTAATTCCAAAATTTTCGCAATGAGACTAGTTAAACGTGTTTTTATTTCAGAAACGTCTTCTGTTGGTGTTCTGGTAACTTTCGACATTTTTTGATTCTGAATTTCACTTTTTACTTTTATTCAATATCATTAAACTACAATTTTTACTTGTTTACTGTTTCTCACTATATTTTTTTATTAAATTACATTTTACTTAATTTTTTTTAATTTATTTTATTTTCAAGTCTTTTTATTTTATTTTACTATGCCCCGTAAAAAATTGTTATATTCGTATAAGAAGAATAGAAAATTTATTTTAAATATAAAATATTTAATAATTAATTCAATATAATAATTTAAAAAGTAGCATAAGTTATTTAATCGGTTAATTCACAGCCAGCGTCAGAGATAAACTGATTTGTTTGTCTAAAACTCGGCACGTCGTCAAGCGCTGCTGACTTGAATTACTTGTATAATATATATATATAATCACTAAAAATGTAACGAAGTCGAAATGACATTTTCGCGGGATATACAGCGAGTTCAAATAGTTCCAGTACGGCTGAATAACTTAAAAAATAATAGTCCTGGAGAAAAACTTTCAAAACAAATTTTTTAAGGGGGGAAATCACAGTAGCACACAAAAAAATAGGCATATTTTCGGGAATTAATTTTGGCTGAATAAAAGTATCAATCGAAAATCTGTAAAATAGGTTTTATAGCAATACTAAAAAAGTACAAAATGTAATTTTTTCAATAAAAAATATTTAAAAATGGCGGCTGCGCAGCATATGTCCCAAGACGCCTATTTTTGAAAGCGTGTAGATAGTCGAAGACGTAGACTCCTTAATTTTTGACCTGGAAGAAAAAACCAAAATTTTTTAGTTTCCATATAACAACAGCTAGCGAGCTACGTAAGATTTTTTTGATGTATTGATTTTTCACAAAATGGTGCATGTTTGAAAATAAAGTTAAATTTTTAACAAAAAAAAACGCCATCAAATCTTTGATAAAAAAACTAAGCCATATAAAATAAAAAATCCTACGTAGCTCCGTGGAAAAAAATATTTCAAAGCTACTGTCAAAATTTTAAGTCGATCGGTAAAGATTTGCTCGAGTTATGTCTTCGGCGAGCTCAAAAAAAGTGGTTTCGAGAAAAACGCGTTTAAAGTTTTAAGTACTGAGATACCATACCTGAGTGGCGTTACCGCAGAATGAAAAATTTGGGCACTCGGACACTTTTGCCGTGTTCCATCATTTGGTATATTATTTTTAAGACCCTAAAGCACCTTTTAGGCGAAAAAAATTTTTTTCGAAAAATTGAAAATTTTACTGTGATTTCCCCCCTTAACTCCCTCAGCAGAGCTAACCGAGCACGTACTCAAGCTATTCGTCCCAGTTTTGGAATTTGCGTTGAGCTGACGATACTAAGCGTGATATTTCGCTCGTTTCGCCGTAACGTCGCGTTTCACTATTGTACGTCATCGCTCCCGTCGTTGCAACTATTTTTTTTCTCGTGGTTTAGTTTTATTATAAGTGTCGCAGAATGGAGTCGGATCGCGCTGCCAATCGTGATATGATTTTGCTGGAGCCAGAGATTCTCAGGAGTTCCATTCGGTATGCTATTTATACCGCAACCGACGGACGCGTGTTCGAAAACGCACAACGAAGCGGACTCAACATCGATTGCGATACATACGTAGTGCGAGAGCGGCTGGAAAGGTATGAGCTCCGTCGCCTGCTAGGAGCCGATGCCGCTCTATGGAACCCCGCACAGGATGAGCGCGCGACTGACAGCCGTCTTCCGCCGCTTAAAGCGGAACCAATTATACCGCGCAGTTCAAGTCCGAACTTCGATTCTCCCGCGTGTCCGCAAGCGCCTAATATTTCGGTTTTCTCGCAGCTGGCCGCGCGCGCATGGGATAGCACATCGTCGGAAGCGGCACGGACGCCGCAGGGCAAGCCTGATATCCGCGCACCGCGAGTGCGTATTGCTGATACCGAGCCGGAGAGAGCTCGTGCTACGGAGACCCCTCCGCCGCCCCGTGTGCAGTCTACGCGGCTACACCAGACGGTTGGCCGGCTGGGCACTCGGACACTTTTGCCGTGTTTCATCATTTGGTATATCATTTTTAAGACCCTGAAGCACCTTTTAGGCGAAAAAAATTTTTTTCGAAAAATTGAAAATTTTACTGTGATTTCCCTCCTTAAGAAATTTCTTTGGCTATCCAGTAGTAACCTTGGCTTTGATCTTGAATCGGACCCTCATGGTCATTTGAAGGTCAAAATGATTTTTTTGAATGGGAACTCCTATTTTTGACACCAGAAATAAATAGAGCGAGAATAGGTCCTTGATCATTTTTAAGGTTTGATCTATTTGTACCATATTTCTTCGCCTTAATTGGCTAGGTATGATATCTCCTTGCCTTAACTGGCTAGATACATATCTCCATCTTCCCTTAAAGTCAAAAACAAGGTTAAACTCATGGTCATCATCAGGTTGCTAATAAAAATTGATTCGTTATTGTTTCACATTACCGTAACCGCCTTTGGAATAGCTCCATTTTTTCCGAATTCGACCATCACCATGTCCATTCAAGATTGAATTTTAAAAATGATCAAGGATATATTCGAACATAAAATTTACTGCTCTATTCATTTCCAGTGTCAAAAATAGGGATTCCCATTTTAAAAATTCATTTTAACGTTCAAATGGCCTTGAAGGTCCGATTTAAGGTCAAAGCCAAGGTCACCACCGGATAGCCAAGGAAATTTCTTAAAAATTTGAAATGAAAGTTTTTCTCTAGAACAATTATTTTTTAAGTTATTCATACTTACTGACACTTTTTGAACACGCTGTATACAAGGTGCTTACCGGGAATCGCATAATTCTCAAAGAGCCACAAATTTTTTAATTTTGAACCAAAAATTAATTTTTTTAAGCAATGTGTTCTACAAACTCGGCATTTTAAAAAAATCCTACAAAAAATTAAGTAGCAAAAATAACATTGCGTAAATGGCGCCCTTTCGAATAAACACATGTTTCCAGACGTTCTCTGAAGTTACGCGTTAAATCTTGTAACTTTCTCGTGGAATGGCTTAGATTTCTCTTCGGATGGCTTCCTTCAACTCTGGTAATGTGCGTGGTTTTTCAACGTTAACATGTGATTTCAAGAAACCCCAAAGAAAGAAGTCTGGGATCGTCATATCGGGGAGTCAGGGGGGGGGGGTGGCAATGAACATTTCCCAAACGATAGATTACTTTTCCAGGGAAAGCTTGTCGGACACGTTCCATCAAAATTCGAGCAGTGTGGACCGTAGCCCCATCTTACTGGAACCATATGTTTCGCATTGCTATACGACGACGGCGAAGTGTAGGCAAGAAAAAGTTTTTTAACATTTCCAAGTAGCGGTCTGCGGTAACAGTAAGTGCCTGACCGTTATCGTTTTTAAAAAAATACGGTTTGATGACCCTCACTTCACCTACTGCACACCACATCGTCACCCGAGCACTGTGTTAAAGCCTCTCTTGCAATATTTATGGATTTTTCGAGCACCAAAATTTAAAGTTCTGCTTATTTACAAAACCATCCAAATGAAAATGAGCCTCATCACTCATGATTAAAAGTGCATTTTTGTTTTTATCCAGGATTTCTATCATTCGCAGACAAAATTCTAAACGATATCTGTAATCACGAGGGTTTAGTTGTTGACATACCGCAAACTTATACAGATGGAACGTGAGGTCTTTAATCAAAATGTTTCTTACTGTAGAGGCAGAAATGCTCAGGTTTGCGGTTTGCTTCCTTAGCGAACTTTTGGGGCTCCCCAACGTAGCGACGCACACACGCTCGATATTCTCAGGTATACGAACGGTTCCTGCAGGCCCTGGAGGTTTTTTTTTATCAATGATCCCGTTGTATTCACATTATGCACCCACCTCAAAATTGTGTTATGATCCGGAATCGGCCCACGCGGCAAAAGTCTCATTGAGTTAGGGTTGCGGACTCACGTTTTTCGCAAAACCGTCTGATAATAAAAGCGCGGTGCTCAAAGTCCCACATATTGAGTGTAACTAGAAGTTCCAACTCCCTTCTATACAATAGGACCGTCCAAACCGCCATCCCCCCCACTACTCACCATGTACTATCCAATACAAAAACATGTGATTCTTGGTAAATACCTTATATATATATATATATATATATGTATATTAGGTGTAGTAAAAAGTTATCCATTATTTTGCCAAGAGATGACTTTAGTAGTCTGTATCGCTCGTTGTAAAAGTGCGATCGGGTTACACTAGATGGCGTTAGAAAGATAAGATTTTGTACTAAAAAAGCTTCTGATACAGTTTTGTAATTGCTTGACTTAGTATTCTTTCAGCACGCGTCAAAGATGGACACCAACAAAGAGAAAATACGCCATATTTTACAGTTTTTCTTCGATAAAGGCGAAAACGCCAGCCAGGCAGCTAAAAATGTAAATAGTATTTATGGTCTTGATACTAAAACAGCCAATCCCGCGCAACTTTGGTTTCGTCGATTCCGTTCCAGTTATTTTGACGTCAAAGATGCATCACGCTCTGAAAGGCCAATTGTCGAAAATGTCGATAAAATAATGGAAATCGTCAAGTCCGACCGTCACGTAAGCACTGCTTCGATTGCCCAGGAGCTAAAAATTGCACGAAAAACCGTTTGGATATACTTAAATAAGGCTGGATACAAAAAGAAGTTCGATGTATGGGTGCCACACGAGTTATCGCAAAGAAACCGCATGGACCGAATTTCCATCTGCGAATCGCTGCTGAATCGGAACAATATCGATCCATTTCTGAAGCGGATGGTTACTGGTGATAAAAAGTGGGTCACTTACGACAACTATAAGCGACAACGGTCGTGATCAAATCGCGGTGAATTGGCGCAAACGGTGGCCAAGCCAGGATTGACAGTCAGAAATGTTTTGCTGTGTGTTAGGCAGGACTGGCAGAGAATAATCTACTATGAGCTGCTCCCTTACGGCCAAACTCTTAATTCGGACCTGTACTGTCAACAATTGGACCGTCTGAAAGAAGCGATCGCCCGAAAGCGGCCAGCTTTGGCCAATAGGAGAGGAATCGTGTTCCATCAGGACAACGTCAGGCCGCATACATCGATAGTGACTCGCCGGAAGCTCCGGGAGCTTGGTTGGGAAGTTCTTATGCATCCACCTTATAGTCCAGACCTGGTACCAAGTGATTACCACCTGTTCCTGTCTATGACGAATGATTTCGCAGGTGACAAATTCGCCTCAAGAGAAGATTGTAAAAATCGACTGCCCCAGTTTTTTGACAATAGAGACAACGATTTCTACAAGAGAGGCATTATGAAATTACCTCCAAAAAGGCAACAAGTTATCAAAAAAAACGGTGCATATTTGACCTAAATCGTATCATTCTATCTACGCTAAATAAAACCTTCAATTTAATGTAAAAATAATGGATTTCTTTTCACTACACCTAATATATATATAAATATATTAAAACGGGGTGGCGGTTCTAAAGGTAAACCACCACCGGAGCAATTGACCTAAGGGGGCGCGTAATTCGCGAAAGGTGCGAAACTTGCCCGCAACGCACATTTCTCGTCCGTTGAAGGCTGGAACGATCTTGCTCCTTGGTCCGGGCACGAGAAGCCGTCTTTCGGACCAAACTTACCCATTACAACGCCGCGCAATCGTCTTTGCGCGGCTCGTTCGTCGAACTCGCTGGCTAGCTAAAAACTCGGAGAGGCCGGTATTCGGGAGGGAGGCTGAAATCGCCTCGTTAAATAAAAGTTAAAAGGAAAAGAAAGTACAGTCTGTCAAGTAAGAGCGTGGTCGCGTTAATTAATAAAAAAATTTATTTGATGAAACTTTCATATTTATATATACATTGTACACATTACAAATAATGATGCGATTCGGTCAATAATGTGTCTAGTCACCACCGGCATCGATAATTGCCTGGCATCTCCGAGGCATGCTTTCTACTAATTTGACGGCGTATTCTAGTGGCAAGGATCTCCAGATTTGACGAATTTCGTAAGACAACTGCTTCAAAGTGTATGTGCGTCTTCCACGAAGCTTCCGTTTAATATATACCCACACATTTTTAATAGGGTTTGCATCAATGTAACGATGCCAGATTGAGTCTTCCACTGAGTACAGAGCTTGCTGCAGTGTTTAGGATCGTTGTCCTCCTGCAGAATCCAATCTTCATTTTTTGTGATAAACCATCGTTTGGCAGATGGCAGTAAAGCCTTTTTGAAGATTTTCATAATTTTCTCGGCATTTTGGTTGTCAGTAAAGAGGTGCAAAGTGCCGAATCCCTGCTTTGAGAAGCAACCCCAAAGATGCACCTTTATTCCATGTTTTACGGTCCGCTGAACAAGCCTATTGGTGGAAGTTGACCAGGCTCGCGTGAGGACAGAACGTGCCCATATAGAACATTCATCAGTAAAAATGACATTTTCAAAATCTCTATCAATATTCTCATGCGCCGAAGCGAGTCGCTTTGTCACATGTTTTTCAGTCAACAGAAGCTTCTTCATTGTGTTGCGCCATTTTAGATGATGAGTACGAAGATGGGTTCGGATAGTTTCGTAGAATATATCTAAACCTTTTGCTAATAATTTTGCTTGTCCTTGCCGCAGTGTTAAAGCAGAATTCCGCGAAAACAGATTCACTATTCTTTTTTCATCTTTTTTGTTCACTTTTCCTATCGAGCCACGTTCTGGTAAATCATCGACATTTTTAGCCACTTTATATCGCTGTATTCACTTCTGTACAAATGCCTTCGACTTTCTCATATATTTAGCAGCCGCTGATTGCGACATTTTGGGACCTTTCGCGTGAATGCAAAGGAACACAGCCTCGTAGCGCGACGCGTACTTAGCACTCATGGCGTTTAACGTGATTCTCTTTCAAAAGATCAACGACAACTGAATTTTTGATGACAATGCATCAAGGACAAAGCTTTTTTCTATCAGCTTGCGAAAAAATTAGAACAACATCTTTTATTATCTGTTAATGAAGCCGACCACGCTCTTACTTGACAGACTGTAAATAAATAAAACTAAAGAAAAATAAAATATTGTTTGAAAAAGAAAAAACATATGAAAAGCAAAAGGGTAATAATAAAAAAAGGAAAAAAAAGAGTAGAAGAAAACAAAAAGAAAATAATAAAGTAATATGAAATAATTTATTAAAAAGAAAAAAAGCAATAGCCAAAAAAATAATTAATAAATAAAATAAATATAACGGAGAGGGACGCAGACAAGAAGATACAATTAGCCGCAGCGTAAGTGTGCGCTGCTCTGCGCAAACGGGCTTTATGCGCTAGAGTACGCAACTCTCTCGCAACGGACTTTAGAAGTGAGAGAAAAAGCGCTCTCCCACTCGCGCGCGCCGTACTTTATGCGAGTGCGAGAGAGAAGACGTCTCTCCCGCACTGTGCCCGTAGGAGTAAGAGAGAAAGCGCTCTCCCAGTCGCGCGCGCCGTACTTGATACGAGTGCGAGAGAGAAGGAGACTCCCGTACTGAGCCCGTAGGGATAAGAGAGATAGCGCTCTCCCACTCGCGCGCGCCTAGCCTTACGTGGGTGTAAATGAGAACGCAACTCTCTCGCACTGACTCTACGAGAGTAAGAGAGATAGCGCTCTCTCACTCGCACGAACCACGTCAAACGAATAAAGATGAAAAAGAAAAAAAAAAATAAAGAAAAGAAGTAATTGGCAAAGGTTACCCCTGCGCAAACAAAACGCGCGCTCGCAAATATACAAAAAAAAAAAACTTACGAATCTGGCTGGCCAGCCGCGCACGCAAAAAAAAAAAGGAAAACGCCGCCGAGAAGCGGGAACGCCGTTGCTGCCGGTGGCTGCTTAAGTCGGGGCACGCAGGATGCCGCTTCGTCCCTGCAGCGTGGTGACGGCGCTTCGAAACCAAAAAAGCTTCGCGCGAAAACCTGCTCGAAATCGCGAGAAAAAGGGGCACGTCTCGAGAGTGGCAATGGCTGTACTAGACTAACTAGGCACAGGAAAATGTTTCCTTATCTAGCCTAACTCAACAATTTTTGATACGATACACGCCTATCTTCGAATGCTGGCGCGTACCGTATCTTCCCATCAAAGGCCGTCGTGGTACCGAAGCATGATATTACTCGTGCGAGCGGCGAAAGCGCGCGAAATGCGAATACGCACGGAGTACGGAGTGCTCTCCGTGACTATATACAGTCTGTCAAGTAAGAGCGTGATCGTGTTAATTTATAAAAAAATTTATTTGATGAAACTTTAATATTTATATATACATTGTACACATTACAAACAATGATGCAATTTGGTCAATAATGTGTCCAGTCACCACCGGCGTCGATAATTACCTGGCATCTCTGAGGCATGCTTTCTACTAATTTGACGGCGTATTCTAGTGGCAAGGATCTGCAGATCCGACGAATTTCGTAAGACAACTGCTTCAAAGTGTACGTGCGTCTTCCACGAAGCTTCCGTTTAATATATGCCCACACATTTTCAATAGGGTTTGCATCGGGCGACTGCGACGGCCAATCCAATGTAACGATGCCAGATTGAGTCTTCCACTGAGTACAGAGCTTGCTGCGGTGTTTAGGATCGTTGTCTTCCTGCAGAATCCAATCTTCATTTTTTGTGATGAACCATCGTTTGGCAGATGGCAGTAAAGCCTTTTTGTAGATTTTTATCATTTTCTCGGCATTTAGGTTGTCAGTAAAGAGGTGCAAAGTGCCAAATCCCTGCTTTGAGAAGCAGCCCCAAAGATGCACCTTTATTCCATGTTTTACGGTCCGCTAAACAAGCCTATTGGTGGAAGTTGACCAGGCTCGCGTGAGGACAAAACGTGCCCATATAAAACATTTATCAGTAAAAATGACATTTTCAAAATCTCTATCAATATTCTCATGCGCCCGAGCGAGTCGCTTTGTCACATGTTTTTCAGTCAACAGAGGCTTCTCCATTGTGTTGCGCCATTTCAGATGATGAGTACGAAGATGGGTTCGGATAGTTTTGTAGGATATATCTAAACCTTTTGCCATTAATTTTGCTTGTCCTTGCCGCAGTGTTAAAGCAAGATTCCGCGAAAACAGATTCACTATTCTTTTTTCATCTTTTTTGTTCACTTTTCCTATCGAGCCACGTTCTGGTAAATCATCGACATTTTTAGCCACTTTATATCGCTGTATTCACTTCTGTACAAATGCCTTCGACTTTCTCATATATTTAGCAGCCGCTGATTGCGACATTTTGGGACCTTTCGGGTGGATGCAAAGAAACACAGCCTCGTAGCGCGACGCGTACTTAGCACTCATGGCGTTTAACGTGATTCTTTTTTAAAAGATCAACGACAACTGAATTTTTGTTGACAATACATCAAGGACAAAGCTTTCCTCTATCGGCTCGCGAAGGAATTAGAGCGAAATCTTTTATAACCTGTCAGTGAAGTCGACCACGCTCTTACTTGACAGACTGTAAATAGGTATATATACACACGTATATGTACACATGCATATAGTAACATAATTATAATAAATATAAACATGAAATTACAGAATTTTTCTCATTTGTTTTATATTTTTATGTATTATTCCATAATTATTTATAATAATTTTTCGCAGTGTCTTATCCAACAACTTTTAATACTACATCTTTTATTTTAGTAGTACTTTACTTCTATAACAATGGAGACTTTAAAATAGCTTTGCATTCTTTGTACAGGTTGGAAATAACTTTAGATTTTATTTTATTCTCGAAATTCAAATAGGTGCTATTCGACATTTCTTTTTTTTTTACTGTCTGTGATGATTCATCAAAACTTAATTTTTTTCGGAGGTGCAGCCAACTTTTCAGTTGATCTGCTGTTATTTTAGACATGGTGTTGTTTTTATCAAATTGACAATATCCTTTCCACTTTGAAAAAATTTTTTATCCTTAAAAATCTTATAAAAGCAATTTTAACATTGCGCTGTTTATACTCCTATTTAATATCTTAACTATTATCTTTTTATATAATAAATTATGAAACGACTATATATCAGCTGCAGAAGATTAACGTCAAGTTGCCGGTTTCACGTTTCATCTTGTCCGTTGCGAGTGTGTTTTACTTATATATATTCCAAACTTAAAAAATTAATAAAAATTGGATAGAGATTGAGTAGAGAGACGGATTTGTGTTTTAGATATAGGGTTGTTTTTATTAAAATATCAATATCCTTTCCACTTGGAAAAAATTTTTTATTCTTAAAAACTTTAGTAAAAGCATTTTTAACAAAATTGCGTTGTTTTTTATTCCATTTGATTTTTCTACTACTATTATGTATATATTTGCTTGGTAAAGCTGAAAAAATAATATTAAAATTTTAATAATTCATTCATTTAATAGAAAAATTAAAACTACACAAGTTATTTAATTTGGGTTATGAAACATATAAAAGTAATCATCGAAGTAGATAGAAAAGACTTAAAATGACACAGAGCAATAAAGAAAAGGAGATAAGTGTGAGAATATAAGTGTGAGTTTTAAAATGCTGGCGTAGGTATGAGAGTTTATATGTAAGGAGATGAAAGTGATTGTTAGTGTGAGATTGAGAGTGTAAGAATGAGAGTAGAAGTGGGAGAGTGAGTGTGTTTATATGAGGTTTGTGACGAAGGCATCGCGTCGTAGCCGAAGTAGCTACGTGCGTTCTGTAGGTCTCGCACAAAAATAATAATGTTTATTGCTCTCTCCCTCCCTGTCTCTCTCTCTCTCCCTCTCTCACTCTCTCCCTCTTTCCCTCTCTCCCTCTTTCCCTCTCTCCCTCTCTCCCTCTCTCCCTCTCTCCCTCTCTCCCTCTCTCCCTCTCTCCCTCTCTCCCTCCCTCTCACTCTCGCTCCCTCCCTTCCTCTCTCCCTCCCTCTCACCCTCTTTCTCTCCCTCCCTCTCTCCCTCTCTCTCTCTCGCATTTGGCGGTGGTTTGAAAAATTTCGATCGGGAGATATGGACCTTGAAAATGAGCCACGTGGACACCCAGGACCATTGATCGATAACGACGAGCTGCGTGCATTAATGGAGTCTGACCCCCGCCAAACCATAAGAAATCATGCCGAGAAATTAGGCGTTCACAATTCGACAGTTTGCCGCCACTTGCAACAACTTGGAAAAGTAAAAGAGCTTGACAAATGGGTTCCGCATGATTTTACCGAGCAAAACATGACGTGTCAAATGGAGATTTCAAGTTCTCTCCTCTCCCGCAACAAAAAGGAACCGTTCTTGCACTGAATTGTGACCTGCGATGAAAAGTGGATTTTATGCGATAATCGTCGCCGATCGGCCCAATGGCTAGATGCCGATGAAGCGCCAAGACACATGCCGAAACCAAACCTTCATCCAAAGAAAATAATGGTAACTGTTTGGTGGTCTGTAGCTGGAGTTATCTACTATTCGTTCCTGCAACCTAGCGAAACCATCAATGCTGAGAAATACTGTGCTCAACTCGATGAAAAGCATCAGAAATTGATAGACAAACGGCCTAGGCTTGTCAACAGGGATAGAGTGATACTGCTTCATGATAACGCACGACCTCATGTATCGAGAACAACGGTCCAAAAATTAAACAAATTGTGCTATGAGACTCTTCCTCACCCTTCATATTCACCAGACTTCTCACCAACAGATTACCATTAGTTTAAACATTTGGATTACTTTTTGACAGGAAAAAGATTTAATAATAAAGCTGCTGTCAAAAATGCCTTTGAGGAGTTTCTTTGAACCAGAAACTCGGACTTCTACAAAACTGGAATAAATGTACTGGTATCTCGTTGGAAAAAGTGTGTTGCATCTATTGGTACCTATTTTGATTAAATAAATTGTCTTTGTAAAAACTTACAGCTGTTTAAAAATGTATTACTAAATAGGCCATTTCATCTGCAGCAACCTAATATATATTGTAAGCTCAGTGTCGCAATGTAAGAAATAAAATGAATAATAAAGAGAAATTTATATAGATAATTAACGACAAATAGAAATCAAAAATATTAAAAATTATAAAAAATTATAAGTAAAAAATAATATAAAATATAGCGATAGAATAAGGTATAAATAAATAAGAATTAGAAAATGAAACAAATTAACACATCGTTCAATAAGTCCCGAGACTAACCCAGAGATGGTGCTAGTAGTACCAAACTGGCCACGTTTTCATAGAGTGCGAACCTTTACATGAAACGTGTAAAAATTTCACGTCAATCGGATCACAGACAGCAGAGTTATCGAGGTTAGAGTAAAGTCATTTTGTAATTTGTTTGAAAAATGGAAAAAAGCGAGTTTCGCGTGTTGATAAAACATTGTTTTTTAATGGGTAAAAATACCGTAGAAGCCCAGCAATGGCGTAAAAAACATTACCCGTACTCTTCTCCATCCAAACCAACGATTTGTCGTTGGTATGCTGAGTTTAAACGTGGTCGTACGGACACAAACGATGCGGAACGTTCGGATAGGCCATTGGAAGCCGTTACACAGGAAAATGTGAGTGAAGTGTTAAAAATTGTAATGAAAAATCGCAAAGTAAAGGTCCGTGAGATTGCAGAAATGACACAGATATCATCTGGAAACGTAATTACAATCCTTCATGAAAAATTGAGCATGAAAAAGGTTTTTTCCAAGTAGGTGCCACGATTGCTATCAGTGGAACAAAAACAGCAACGAGTCGACGATTCAGAGAGCTGTTTACCGCTATTTACTCGCAATAAAAAGGATTTCCTGCGTCGATACGTGACCATGGATGAAACATGGATACATCATTTCACTCCGGAGTCGAATCGGCAATTATCTGAGTGGCGCATGGCTGGCGAGAGCCGCCCAAAGCGTCCAAAAACGCAGCAGTCTGCTAGCAAAGTCATGGCGTCTGTTTTTTGGGATACACATGGCGTGATTTTCATTGACTACCTGGAAAAAGGTAAATCGATCAACAGTAATTATCATATTGACTTGTTGGTACGTTTGAAGGAGGAGATCGCAGCAAAACGACCGCACATGAAGAAGAAAAAAATCCTTTTTCACTAGGACAATGCACCATGCCACAAGTCTATGAAAACAATGGCAAAATTGAATGAATTGGGCTTTGATTTGCTTTCCCACCCCCAGTATTCGCCAGGTTTAGCCACTAGCGACTACTGGCTCTTTGCTAATCTCAAAAAAATGCTCCAGGGAAAAAAATTTGGCTCGAATGAGGTCATTGCCGAAACTGGAGCCTATTTTGAAGCAAAGGATAAATCCTTCTATAAAAATGGTATAGAAATGTTGGAAAGGCATTGAAAAGATTGTATCACTCTAAAAGGAGATTATATTGATAAATAATGATTTTTGAAAAAAAATGTTGTTTTCGTTGTTAGTCTCGGGACTTATTGTACGATGTGTTAAGAAAAGTTAAAATTAAATATTAAAGAAATTACTAATACGATTATGAGCAAAAGAAAATAGACAAAGAGGGTTCAAGGCCGCAAAACAGCAAAGGTACTGGACTCAAAAGTCGAAGCAATCGTCACATATTTTATGTAACGCTATTTATTGAAATAAGAAAGCCAAGTAGACTTTAAGCATAAAAAAGTTAAAGAAAACATGCAAGCACCAAAATTATTTCATACAGAAAAATAAATAACATATCCTACAAACAAGTGGAAAAAAGAAATAATAAAAAATTTGAATTAGGAAAAAAGTTATTGCAAACAGAAGGTCATAGAAAGCCAGTAGTCCGAGAAAGTTAAAATTTTATGAGGTTCCACGAGGGTAACTGGATGAACAAAAATGAAATAACAATTAATTTTACATAAATAGGCAGATAAAGAAAGTACAAAAAAAAATAACTGTAAAAACTATTGACTAAATAAATTATTTGTACATATGAAGCGAACCAAAAAAGTTAAAAAACTTGTTAAGCGATAGAAGAGCTCATAATTGGCGAGAATCTCGACATTTATATACATGTAAAGACGTGACAACATCATAGCTAGAAAACAAGAAAAAGGCATCTTCAAGAGTATTGTAATTTATTAAATAATTGTTAATAGAAGCTCATAGAACTTTTCCTCATTCAAGGGTCGGCGAGAGTATATAAAGGCCGACCTCGTCCACGCAAACTCCACTTGATTTCAGACACTCACAAGGGAACCACCCCAACCCGACCCCACCGATTTTAATAATTTTTGGATATACTGTAATACTCAAAAAAATATTCGACACGTGTTTTTTTTATCGGCTGACATCTCCTTTTAAAGGATGAAATCCACCTCTGAAAACCACCTCAAATAATCGTTTTTTTAATATATCGCTGCATCTAATGAATATTTTATAAATAAAATCAACGCCAAAATATTTTTTATAAGTAGGCGCTTCTACTGATATAACATAACACCAAGGAGTTGCAACCCCTTTTTCTATAGGGGTCAAAGTTTTATTTTTTTTGTTATTTTGCGATTCAAAATCTGTTAAAAAAGGTCGAGTGGGTTAAAAACTGCATTTATAATGAGAAAATAAGAAATTAAAATTGACGTATTTAGGGGTTGCTTAAGAAAAAATTTTTTGGGGGTGTGTTACCCCTAAAAACCACCTCTACCAAATCACAAGCAAACTAACCCACTTAACCCTGGCCACAGTGTGTCTATTAATTATTTGTTCTGTTATATGTACCATATGACAAGCGAAATATATTAGATAACCAAGCTACCCTTAACCTCTAACCCCTAACCTCAAAAAACCCAAAAAACCACCCCTATCAAACCACAAGCAGTTAAACCCACGTAACCCTGGCCACAGCATGTTAATCTATTATTTTTTAACTAAATATATCCTACATCACAAGCGAGCTATGTCCGCAGAAATCCGACCCTTGACCCCTAACCCGCCAAACCCCAAAAAACCTCCCCTACCAAACCACAAGCAGGCTAACCCAACTAATCCCTGCCACAGCATGTTTATTAATTATTTTTTCTGTTATTAAATACACAGTGTGTCCCATGGAAAACGTAACTTTTTTAAAACATCGATTTATATTGGCGCCACCTATTGGTGGATTTTAGCAATGGAAAGGTCCATTCTTAACTGACATGCTGTCAAAATTGTATGACATTTGGTTCAATGGAAACCAAAATAGCGCGCTCAAAGTGAAAGTGTGTTTGTGGCATTGGTCGAAAAATGAACTTCGAACAAAGAGCAAATATTAAGTTCTGTTTTAAACTCGGTAAATCCTTTACTGAGACGCATAATTTGCTGAAACAAGTTTATGGCGATAATTTTCTATCCCGTACCAGAGTGTATGAGTGGTATAAGCGGTTCCAAGAAGGTCGTGAAGACATTTAGGACGACGAACATCCAGGTCCTTCCAATACCGTGGTTACTCAAAGTAACATTGAAAAAGTGCGTGAATTTATAAAAAATGAGCCAAAATCTTCAATGCGATACATGGAAATGGAATTGAATATGTCCAAAAATTCAATTCATCGCATTTTGACCGATCATTTGAATCTACGGAAGGTGTGTGCACGCTTTGTTCCACACAAACTGACCGACTACGAAAAATTGATCCGAATTCAACATTGTAAGGATTTGATTAAAGAGTCAAAAAAGGACCCAAACTTGAAATATACAATTGTGAGTGGTGACGAGACATGGTGTTTTCAATATGATCTCGAAACCAAGCGTCAAAGTGCTGAATGGAAGCACCCAACCGAGCCCAATCCGAAAAAAAGTCGTCTTGAAAAGTCAAAAGTGAAAATTTTTGTATTGATGCGGAAGGAGACTATTGCAAAACGTTGTATTGATGCGAAAGAAGACTATTTTGATTAAAATAAATGAGATTTGCCGGAATATTGAGTTTGTGTCTTTATTTTGAAAAAGTTCCGTTTTCCATGGAACACACTGTGTATATCTCATATTACGAGCGAACTATATTAGCTAACCAAGCTACTTTTAACCCCTAACCGTTCAAAATCCAAAAAACTACCCCTATCAAACCACAAGCAAGCTAATCCATCTTAACCTGGCCCCAGCGTGTTTTTTGATGATTTTTTTTTCAAATAAATATATCCTACATAATAAGCAATTTATGACAGCAAACCATTGTACCCTTAACCCAATGAATTCCTAAAGAACATCCTTACCAACCTACGAGCAGGCTACCGCCCTCAACCCTAAACACAGCGGCGTTTATCGCTCATTTCTTCTTGAAATAATTGTCAAATCGAAACCTGGGATGAAAGAAGTCACGTCTAAAAATAAGTATCTAATCTAATACGTTGTCTTATTATTTTCAAATGAACTTTATTAAAAGTTATTCTTATAAAAGACTATATTTTTGACTCATATGTGAATTAAAATGTATTATTTGACATAATTTTCACAGTAATGATAATCTTCGAAGAAGTGCTTGAAACATAATGACTTTTTACACCAACCACATCGTATTATTGCAACATTCTTACATCCTTCTACTTCGCAGTTGACATTACAAGATTCTCCAAAACTAAAATCAACAGGATTATCAGTTTTATCTCGTTTTTGAGTAATATAGCCGCTTTTATACCAGGAATATTTAAAAATATCCGTATATCTCGGTGAAGAAAACTGGTTATGTACCAGCGATTGTAATGTTATAATGTTATTTCTTACATGTAAATTTAAGTCATAATCCATCAGCATTACTTGATCTGAAAATTGCGTTACGAAATTGAAGACTTCTTTCAATTTACAATAATAGTAAATAATAAATTATGGTGCCACTTTAAAAAATATGTTTGAAATTTAAAAAATTGAGCCTGCTTCAGGATTGTTAGGGCTACCTACATAGCATGAATTAATTCTGAATAAATTCTAAATTAATTTATGATATAATAAAATTATTTCAGAATTACTTCTGTATTAATGCTATGTCTGCTTTTTGATTCCTTCAGAATTAATTCATAAAATAATTATAAAATAATTCCAAAATTATTGAGGAATTATTTCATAAAATAATTCTGTAATAACATTCGAATGATATATATATATATATATATATATATATATATATATATATATATATATATACATATATATATATATATTCGAAATAATTTATTGTTTGCTATTATTGTAAATTGAAAGAAGAGTCTTCAATTCTTCGCCATTTAAAAAACGGAATGAGTGTTATATATTAAAATTTCAATGTATTAATTTTATATTTATTGTAATTTAGTGTGATAATATAATGTATTGTTCTGTTATTTTTTGTTTCAAGAATAATTTATAACAAAGTTTGATTAGATTACTACTATCATCATTGCTCTTTTAAGAAAGTTATAATGTCTACAAAGAAAAATAAATAAATTTATTCCTAAAAAACATTAGAAGGTGCTTCAGAGCTTCAAGCTAGTGCTGAAGCTTTTGTTGCTGACGTGAAATCGTGTATACCAAGAATCGGAATAGCAAATATTTATAATTCAGATCAGAGTGGTTTTCAATTAGAAATGCATTCAGGAAGGACATTAGCGATAAAAGGAAACAAGTGCAATGTTTGGTACAGTCAGTTTTATCGACAACGCACAGTTACACAATTCAACCAACTATATCAGTTACAGGAAAACTTCTATCACCACTTCTTTTAGTATTAAAAGAAAAAACTGGTGAATTCGGTCCTATAGTACAATCAACTTTGATAAAATGAAATAATGTGCATGTGGAAGCATCAAAATCTGGAAAATTAACTACAAGTAAGATTATTTTTATGTATAATAATGCAATAACATAAAAAAGTATTCTATAGCAACATTTTATTTATTTCAGAGCACTTCAAAATTTGGTTAAAAGAAGTATTTTATCCAAATGTTGGTCCTCAATCTATTCTTTTACTTGATTCTTGGAGTGGACATTGTGATAGAGTTATAGAGGAAACGATGCCAACGAATAAAATTGTTACCATTAAAAAAATTCCCACTGAAACGACAGGGAAGATCCAATCTCTTGATGTATATGGTTTTAGGGTTTGTAAAAATTTCGTGAGGCAATTTTCAGATCAAGTAATGCTGATGGATTATGACTTGAATTTACATGTAAGAAATAACATTATAACATTACAATCGCTGGTACATAACCAGTTTTCTTCACCTAAATATACGGATATTTTTAAATATTCCTGGTATAAAAGCGGCTATATTACTCAAAAACGAGATAAAACTGATAATCCTGTTGATTTTAGTTTTGGAGAATCTTGTAATGTCAACTGCGAAGTAGAAAGATGTAAGAATGTTGCAATAATACGATGTGGTTGGTGTAAAAAGTCATTATGTTTCAAGCACTTCTTTGAAGATTATCATTACTGTGAAAACTATGTCAAATAATACATTTTAATTTACATATGAGTCAAAAATATAGTCTTTTATAAGAATAACTTTTAATAAAGTTCATTTGAAAATAATAAGACAACGTATTAGATTAGATACTTATTTTTAGACGTGACTTTTTTCATCCCAGGTTTCGATTTGACAATTATTTCAAGAAGAAATGAGCGATAAACGCCGCTGTGTTTAGGGTTGAGGGCGGTAGCCTGCTCGTGGGTTGGTAAGGGTGTTCTTTAGGAATTCATTGGGTTAAGGGTACAATGGTTTGCTGTCATAAACTGCTTATTATGTAGGATATATTTATTTAAAAAAAAAAAATCATCAAAAAACACGCTGGGGCCAGGTTAAGATGGATTAGCTTGCTTGTGGTTTGATAGGGGTAGTTTTTTGGATTTTGAACGGTTAGGGGTTAAAAGTAGCTTGGTTAGCTAATATAGTTCGCTTGTGATATGGGATATATTCAATAACAGAAAAAATAATTAATAAACATGCTGTGGCAGGGATTAGTTGGGTTAGCCTGCTTGTGGTTTGGTAGGGGAGGTTTTTTGGGGTTGGGCAAGTTAGGGGTCAAGGGTCGGATTTCTGCAGACATAGCTCGCTTGTGATGTGGGCTATATTTAGTTAAAAAATAATAGATTAACATGCTGTGGCCAGGGTTACGTGGGTTTACCTGCTTGTGGTTTGATAGGGGTGGTTTTTTGGGTTTTTTGAGGTTTGGGGTTAGAGGTTAAGGGTAGCTTGGTTATCTAATATATTTCGCTTGTCATATGGTACATATAACAGAACAAATAATTAATAGACACACTGTGGCCAGGGTTAAGTGGGTTAGTTTGCTTGTGATTTGGTAGAGGTGGTTTTTAGGGGTAACACACCCCCAAAAAATTTTTTCTTAAGCAACCCCTAAATACGTCAATTTTAATTTCTTATTTTCTCATTATAAATGCAGTTTTTAACCCACTCGACCTTCTTTAACAGATTTTGAATCGCAAAATAGCAAAAAAAATAAAACTTTGACCCTTATAGAAAAAGGGGTTGCAACCCTTTGGTGTTAAAGTTATATCAGTAGAAGCGCCTACTTATAAGAAATATTTTGGCACTGATTTTATTCATAAAATATTCATTAGATGCAGAGATATATTGAAAAAATTGATTTTTGGAGGTGGTTTTCAGGTGTGGATTTCACCCTTTAAAAGTGGATGTCAGCCGATAAAAAAAAACACATATCGAATATTTTCTTGAGTATTACAACATATCCAAAAATTATTAAAATCGGTGGGGTCGAGTTGGGGTGGTTCCTTTATCAGACACGACAGTCGAGAGTTCATAGTCTATGAACTTTCAACAAGAATAAATGGAAGAAAATAAAATAATAAATTTGAGTTAAAAAATTAAAATTGATTTTTTTATCTGAATATTATGTGTGAAATTAAGACAAATTAAACAAAAATTACACAACCTCCAACCAAGGACATTTTGCAAGTGATGCAGATGCCTAAGTATTGGTGATGCTATAGTTTTATGCTCAAAGATTCTATACTCGCTTTAAAAGTATATAAACCTTGAGCAGACTGAAGATTTTCGGACACATCGGCACCGTGTTTGATTGCATTGGGATCGGGTGTCAACCGATATAAAAAAAAAAAAAAAAAGTATAAACATAAATAAGAAAAAAGAAACCAGACACGAATTCTAATATCGAATTAGTGTGTTTCATTTAACACCTATGTAATAGTTTGCTACAATACTGCATTCGCTAGCAAGTATATATGTATAGCTATACTCAAATTTAAATGCCTTCATACGTCACACAGTGGTGTATGGTCGTAAATTTAATATGATCGTAAGAGAAAGCTGGAAAATTTAGAAAGTTAATTCGAGTCGAAATTAAATCGACAAATCTAATATTTATTGTAAAAATTACAAGTAGGATCGTGGTTAATAATGAAAATTCGTTCAAACTAAAAAAATTTTTCTAAACCATTTGGGATAGCGCGTACTGACGAATACACAAAAACATTTTACGCATAAACACACGATAATTGTCAATGAATTGGGGTTCAGCACTCGAACGTGCATATTTAAAAAAGGTTAAATATCTAAATAAATTTATAAGCTAGCATAAGTTTATACTACCTTGTTATAACGTGGCATCAACACGTTACAATATATATATATATATATATATATATATATATATATATATATATATATATATACATATATATATATATATACACACTTCTAGCAAAAATTAAGAGCAAAAAATAATTCAAAATTTTTTGGTAATTTTTGATGGGCTGTATCTCAGTAAAAAATGGTCGTATCGAGAGTTTACAAAAAGCATTCTAAAGCTCTAAGATTCTAGTTTCAAGATTTTTTGACCAAAACTTTTTAGAAGCTACGGTTGTTAAATACTCTCAATTAAGAGCACGAAAAGAAAATTTTGCAAACTTTTTGCGATGTTTTTCTCGGTTCACGGGCTTAGGAAAATTTTTTTTGATCAAACCAGCATACAGAGCTGATAGTGTATTTATTCAGCTTTAATTTCCTTTTTCTAATTCTCCGCTACATTAATTTCTTTCAGAGATATCCGACTTTGAATGCAAAAGGATTCTTTTGTCTTTAACCATTGATATCTTAGCAACCAATGATCGGACAGAAAATTGAAGGGCAGTTTTGGAAACTGGAATAAATTTTCTAAAAAATCGCGTAGCGTTATTTAAAAAGAAAAATTTTTTTTCCAACCCTGATATTAACTTGGAAAAGGTTAAAAAAGTCACTTTTTCTGTTGTTTTGTAAAATCGACCGCATCTTTGATAATTTTGATGAAATCGCCAATGTTTTTAAGAATTCTTTTACCTCAATGTATCCCTAACAGCTTTTTAAAATTTCGAATCGATCTATCAAACGGTTATTCCGGACCGATTGATTAAAATTTACGAAAAAATTAAAAGAGTAAGATTTATATTAAGGACCTTGTAATCATCTTAAAAATGGAAAACATTAACTGTTTTCGACTTTTCCCACAATTGCTCATCTCTCACTCTTTCAATTTGGAAACGTAAAAAAATTTTTCAAAAAAAAAAAATTTCAAAAAAAATTTTTTAGAAACAAAATTTTTTTTTCCAAAATTATTTTTTAAGTAAAAAAATTACTGATCCATTTCTAAAATTCTCGATCCATCTTGTATCTTAATTTTCGAATTAAAAATCAATTAAATTAATCATGAGTTGATACCCCCAAGGTATACCGAGTACTCGTTCTACGAAATTCCGGGCAGTAAATTCTGTACTCTATCTGCAAAGCCTAAAAGCGTTAAAAAAAAACAGTTTTTTTTTTTAACCTAATCTTTTTTTGGTGAAAAAACCATCTAACAGTTTTTTTCAGAACTAAAAATTTTTTCCACATTGTTAAAAAAAAATCATCTAAAAATTTTTGTAAACTTCAATTTTTTTTAAATTTTTTTATGATGCTTAGGCGGCATTTAACCGCATCGCAAGTCGCGCCGCTCGTGACTCTTTTCCAGGAGGGGTACAATTATCGGGAGGTCGACGATAGACTAGGCGTTAGTTCGTTAGTCGTGTCTCGTGCCTACAACCGTTTCCTTGATACTAATGGATTTGAGAGACAAGCTGGACATGGTCGACACCGAGTAACGACTCCTCGGGACGATCGCGCCATTGTTCAACGTGTTTGTCAAAAACCTTTAGTTCCTACGAATGTGTCGCGCAGCACTTTCCAAATCGTCGACAGCAACAATGACGGCGGCTGCGAAACATTTCAAGGTGTCAACGTTTCGCAACCGTCTTCAAGAAGTTGGAGTGCGATCGAGAAGGGCTGTTCGTGTGCCAATATTAACACCTGCACATCGCAGAGCTTGATTAGCATATGCTCATCAACACGTTAACTGAAACATGAGGCAATAGAGTAATGTCCTGTTCTCAGATGAGTCTTGGTTTTGTCTGCACGGTAATGATAGAAGGCCTCGAGTTTGGCGTCGTCAGGGAGAGCATTTTTCGCAAAACTTTGTCCGTTCCGTTGCAGCTTACAACGGAGGATTAGTGACGGTTTGGGCTAGAGTTTTGCAGTCATGGCGAACTCGTTTAGTTATTGTCCGCAAAAACCTTAACGCTCAGCACGACATTAACCAGATCTTGAGGTCTGTTGTCTTACCACGACGATAAAACACGCAAGGATTCATTTTTATGCAGGATAATGCTTGCCCTCATACCACGAACATTACCCGTCAATTTTCTGAGAGACATGACATAACGCTATTAAGGCATCCTGCAATGAGTCCGGACCTCAATCCCATTGAGCACGTCTGGGATATCGTGGGCCGTCGATTGCGAAACGATTACCCAAATTTACAAAATTTAGCTACACTCAAACGGACTTTGATTGCAATTTGGCGGAGGATTCCTCAGTTGATGATCCGAAATTGCATCATGAATATGTGTAAAACGCTGCAGGCGGTGATTCGGAGTCGTGGTGATAACACTCGTTACTAAAACACACACACACACATGCACGGACGCACGCACGCACGCATAAACAGACACACACTTTTTTCAGAGAGTAGTTTGGAGTCATAAAATACTGTAGAACTGACGAACCACGGGGTCTCATTTCTCTTCGAGAACCTTACACACAAACACAAACACACAGTGCAAAAGCACAAATGAAGCGTAAATCCTAACGTGCAACCTCAACGTGGTACGTTTTGGGTAATGCAAATGCCGGCGGTTGATAAAAACTATCAAAATTTGAGCAATAAAAATAATTTTGGAAAAAAATATTTTTTAGAAAAGAAGTTTTGTAAAATTTATTTTTGTTTGTAAATTCAAAGAGTGAGAGATGAGCAATTGTGGGAAAAGTCGAAAACAGTTAATGTTTTCCATTTTGAAGACGATTGCAAGGTCCTTAACATAAATCTTATTCTTTTAATTTTTTCGTAAATTTTAATCAATCGGTCCGGAATAATTGTTCGATAGATCGATTCGAAATTTTAAAAAGCTATTGTGGGTACATTGAGGTAAAAGAATTCTTAAAAACATTGGCGATATTATCAAAATTAGCAAAGATGCGGTTGATTTTCCAAAACAACAGAATAAGTGATTTCTTTTAACCTTTCCCAAAATAAGGGGGGGGGGGGGGTAACGTTTGAAACTTTTTTTTCTTTCATGATTTTTTTATTCGATATTTTGAATGTATGACATCTCAAGAATATTGTATTAAATTTTGAGGTCAATCGGAGCAAAATGGACAGATTTATGATAGTTTGAATGACCGTACGTTGTGAAGAGCAGTTGTGTGCATTATTGCTTCGATTTTGTTTACTTCTTCTTCATTAAGTTTCTGCTTTGTTTTCACAGTGATTTTGCATTTATTAACAAAAAAAATGTTAAAAAAAAGTGGTAGAGAAGGACGTAATAAGGGTGGTTCCAGGTTAAGTCGACCAAGAAAAAGAGTAATGCCCCATGAACGTAAGGACGATAAAGTAAAAGCATTAAGTGCATCTGCCAAAAAAACTAAATTGAACGCGTCTGTAGAAATAAAGGAAAATCTTAAAAAACACTTTAGAATTATAGATTTCCTTTTTGTTTTTTCAACTATTGCAACATTAGTGAAGTGTAAAACGTGTGATGGTGAAATATATTTTCAATCCTGCAAAAAAGAAGGTCTTGGCTTTAACATAAAAGTTACATGTAAAAAATGTAAAGTGCCTAAGTATGTTCTATCCAGTGAAAGAATTAAAGGTAACACATACGAAGTCAATTATAGATTTGCATTTGTAATGCGAATTTTAGGTCTCGGACTTATTGGGTGTGACAAATTTTGTGGGTAGATTTATTTCAAAACCAGCATATAATAATTATATGAAGAGAATGAGCACCAACAAACTGTTGCAAATAAATATTTTGCCTCTGCCGTTCAAGAAGAAAAAGAAGAAACTTGTAAGCAAAATAATCTCCAAGATACAACCGAATTAACAGTATCGGGCGATGGAAGTTGGAAGAAAAGGGTATTCCTCGCTCTTTGGTGTATCGTCTTTGATTGGCTATTGGACGGGAAAAGTTGTCGATATATTTGTTAAAAGTGCGTACTGTCATCATTGTGCAACTTGGAGTAATAAACTAGATACTGCAGAATATGAAGAGTGGTACAAAGAGCACATAGAAAAAGGACAATGTCTTTTACATCACAGTGGGCCGTCAGGTAACATGAAAGTCGAAGCTATCGTGAAAATGTTTCAACGCTCGTTGAACTTTTTCAATGTTAAATACCGTAACTATATTGGCGACGGTGACTCAAAGACCTACACTGGAATTATTAATGCTAAATCTTATGGTGATAACTTTATAATAAATAAAAAGGAGTGCATTGGTCACGTGCAGAAGAGGATGGGCAAACGTTTGCATGACTTGGTGAAATCTAGTATAGTTGATAAAGAAACTAAAAAAGGTAAAAAAATGAAGCAAAAAACTCTTTCTGGAAAAGGTAAACTTACTGGAACTATGATAGATAAGTTGACAATATATTATGGGCTTGCTATTCGAAGAAACCATGATTCTGTGGAAAAAATGAAGAAAGCTATATGGGCGACTTTTTATCATTACTCTTCGACTGACGCAAAACCTCAGCACGAAAAGTGCGATGAATCATGGTGCAAATGGAAAAAAGCTGAAGCTGCAAAGACTTTGCCATCTTTTAAACACAGTTACTCTGCACTTCCAGATGATGTTTTAGAAGCCATAAAGCCTGTGTACGAAGATTTGAGTAAAGACACACTGCTGGAACGTTGTCTCGGTGGTTTCACTCAGAACAACAAAGAGAGTTACAACCAACTTATCTGGAAAATTACTCCAAAATCAGTGAGTGGTGTCTCAACTATCGTCGAAATTGCCGCGTATGTAGCAGCGTGTATTTTTAATGAGAGCAGTACCGCTTTTTTGACCTTCATGCAAGAAATGGGCATCACTTTAGGGCCAAGTGCTTATGAATGGGCGCGCGCAACAGACGATTTGCGGATGAGCAGAGCAGATAAGAAACCTCCGCATAAGACTAAAGAAGGCAGAATCCAGCGTAGACAGAGGCAAAAAGATGCCTTAGACGTCTTGGATGATAGTGATATACTATATGGATCTAGCATCGATGATTCTATGTAGGTATTTTTTAAGAAAATACAATTTTTTTCAAGTTATTTTCATTTTTCCTGTGTACAAAACTTTAAATCGATTTTCCCAAACATGTAATTTTTAAAATCGGTGACCACCATCCCGAAAAAACTACTGAACCGATCGTTTTGAAAATTTGTACACATATTCTACATATAAATAACTATCAAGTGGCTTTAAGTGTTTTTGAATTTTTTAATTAGTGTCAATCTTACAATACCAAATAGGTCGATTTTATTGTCAAAAAATCAACATTTCAACTTTAAAATGATGCAAAAAATTTAGAAATAAATAAAATAAAACTCGGCGTCAATTAAGAGAGAAACTAATTAACTAATCAAAATAATTCGTTTTTTTGATTTTAGATAATCTAGTACTGAGAAATCGCGGTCACCGCAAAGAAAAATGTTTTCAAGGCACCAGCGGAGAACTGCAATAAATCCGTTATTTCTTTATATTTTTGTACCAAAATTTTTCTTAATTTTCTTGAAATGTTGTATTATAACATACTAATTTTCAAAATAAATCTATCATAACAATATGTTATAAAAAAATTATTGAAAATCTCCCTTTTTTTTAACAAACAAACTTTACCCCCCCCCCCTTTAATATCAGGATTGAAAAAAAATTTTTCTTTCTAAGTAATGCCACGCGATTTTTTAGGAAATTTATTCTAGATTCCGAAACTGTCCTTCAATTTTCTGGTCAATCATTGGTTGCTGAGATATCAATGGTTAAAGACAAAAGGATCCTTTTGCATTCGAAGTCGGATATCTCCGAAAGAAATCAATGTGGCAGAAAATTAGAAAAAGGAAATTAAAGCTGAATTAACACGCTATCAGCTCTGTATGATGGTTTAATTAAAAAAAATCTTTCTGAGCCCGTGGACCAAAAAAAAATCGCAAAAAATTTGCAAAATTTTTTTTCGTGCTATTAATTCAGAGTATTTAACAAGCATAGCTTTAAAAAACTTTTGGCCAAAAGATCTTAAAACTAGAATCTTAGAGCTTTAAAATGCTTTTTTAAAACTTTCCATACGACTATTTCTCAGTAACATAAAGCCTGGAACGAATTTGTAGTGCACTACGCCACGGATATCGAAGAAAACAATGAGCATCACCTTTACTTTAGAGCGGCTTTGGCGTGGTTTTTTCGGTTTCGGCTCGTTTTTTTCCACCCATTCCGATGCTTGCTGGCTTGTTTGCATATCGTACTCGTACACCCACGTTTCGTCACCAGTTATGATGCATTCTGTAAATGCAGAATCGGAATTGGCGCGATCCAGCATGTCCGAAGCGACCTGTTCGTGATAGCGTTTTTGAAGAGAATTAAGCTCTTTTGGAACGAGTCTTGCGGCCACCTTTCTCATGCCCAAAACATCAATTAAAATCGTACGTGTGGACTCGTGGGATATCTCAAGATTATGTGCTATCTCTCTCAAGCTGGTATGACGGTTTTCAAGCACCATTTCCTTAATTTTATCGACGTTATCTGCGGTCGAAGCCGTCGATGGGCGTCCGGAACGATGCAAGTCTTCGATGACTTCACGACCTTCCGTGAAGGCTTTGTACCACTCATACGCACGGGTTTTCGATAGTGCTTTATCACCAAAAGCCTTTTGCAACATTTTCAATGCATCGGCACACGAAATTTCATTCGCAACACAAAATTTTAGACAAATTCTTTGTTCAACGTAATCACCCATTGTAAAAAATCGGCACGCACTATTGACATCGACTGACTTAACCAGCTACTGTAAACACACTCGTTGACAGATTCCGCTCAAACTTGGCATTGTCATTAAGGACAGTTGTACCAACCTAGAAAAAAAAATTTGACCTGCCTAAATTGTCCCGCCAGATTTAAATCGACAATTCCCGGTACTTTTTTGACAGAATGTATAATATTTTATATAATACTTTTATTTATTAACGCATATCTTCACTTTATTATTATTCATTTATTTATTTATTTATTTAATTAATATTTTTTTCTTTTTTATCTACATTGACTGCATAATATAATATGAAAAAAATTCGCGCGTTATCTTATCGCGGTGACGCAAAACTCGTCACGTCATCCGTAGCACAATCACTCACGTGCCGCAGCGTTCCAACGGCCGAGCTTTGCGCGGGAAGAACTATTGGGTTGTTCGATAATTAATGTCGATTCTTTCTCATAGATGTCGCGAACTGCATATTTCATGTAGTAGCGGTTGCGTGGCGTATATTATTATATACTATTATAAAGGTTAGACTGTACACTATTTTCCCGACTCCCGGGAATTCGCAGACACCTCTGCACCATCGGATAGAGGAGCACCCAGACATGGCAAAGGGGAAAATCAAACAAATACAAATTTATTATAAATCATAATTAAACGTTTACCTGCAACCAGCAGTTATTCCTGGACCTTCGAAGTCCGTTTTTGGATCCCTGCAAGAAAGAGAGATAAGTTGAGAGAATTGGGGGCAAATCACCGAACAATATCAATTTCTGTTGTATGGATTTTCTTTATTTTATATATACTAGGTTGTTCAAAAAGTTTTGAAGGCTACATCTATAGAGCAGTAGAAGAACCAAAATTTTTACGCTATTTTAATATTTTATCTTTCATATAAACATACCTAAAGTTTCATTCCACTCTGTCAATTTATTGTTTGTTTACAAGCCATTTGAAGTTGACGTGTCAGTGTATTTTTTTTACAATGAAAAAAACCGAATATCCTGCAGTGATAAAATTCTTTGTTTTGGAAGGTTTATCAGCAACGGAAATTCATACAAAAATGGTGAAAGTGTTAAAGGAATCTGCTCCTTCATTTTCAGCTGTGCATCGATGGGTTTTAGAGTTTAGACGTGGTCAAAAAAGCGTTGAAGACGATCCACGCTCAGGACGTCCAAAAAGTGCACCAACACCAGCATTCATAGCAAAAGTACAGGATATGGTTTTGGAAAATCGTCGATTGACCGAGAGAGATTTAGGAGAGGCCCTAGACATCTCATTAGGCAGTGTGAGTCATATTTTAAATGAAGTTTTGGGTTTCAGAAAGCTCTGTGCACAATGGGTGCCGCATTCGCTCACAATGGAACAAAAACACGTTCGAATGCGACTTTCCGAGCAACATTTGGAGCGTTTTCGAAAGGATAAAAAGAATTCTTTGCGTCGATTCATCACTATGTATGAGACTCGGGTCTACCATCATGAACCTGAATCAAAACAAGAGGCTAAAGAGTGGTGTCAACCAGGCACTTCGGCACCGAAGCGAGTTCGAGTCCAGAAATCGGCGAAGAAGGTGTTAGCATCAGTTTTTTGGGATGCAAAAGGGATTTTGTTGGTGGATTATCTCCAAACTGGCAAAACAATAAATTCTGAATATTATTGTAACCTTTTGGACAAATTGGATGAAAAAATTAGTGAAAAAAGACCCGGTTTGCACAAGAAAAAAATCATTTTCTATCAAGACAATGCACCCGCTCACACAGCTCAAAAAACCATCACTAAAATAACCGAATTAAAGTACGAATTGTTGCAGCATCCACCCTATTCGCCTGATTTAGCTCTCTCTGACTTCTAGCTGTTTCCACACGAATTCCTTTGTGGGAAGCATTTTTCATCAAACGAAGAGGTTATAGCCGTCGTAGAGGAGTATTTTGCAGGCCTTGCAGAAAGTCACTTCCATGATGGGATAAACAAGTTGGAAGACCATTGGACCAAGTGTATTGAACTTATGGGAGATTATACTGAGCAATAAAAGTGATTTCACCAACAAAAAAAAGGATCTTCATTTCCGCTTTCAAAACTTTTTGAACAACCTAGTATATATATATATATATATATCTACACAATTCACCTCACAGCTTAAATCACTGCACTACCACACAAGTCACTCTTTCTACCACCGCACGTTTACACAGCACGGCGCACACCGAAAACCGAACGAATGAGAGGCAAGAAAGAAAAAAAAAAAAAATATTATTATTAAAAATACTGAAGAACTTTCCCAAATGTCTCTTGTCCGGAAAGAACCTTTAAAAAACTAACTTAATTTCTTTCAAATGATGCGTTACCCGACAGCCGAAAAACTCTCTCCGAAAAAGAAACTCGCAACTTGCCCGCGGGCCCGCTCTTTACCAATACTTAAAGACTTGGTCACGAACACATCGTGGAGATTTTTGCTTATTAGGCATCAGCATAAGTCTTTGTAGACTCCCGAATCTTCCCCGCGTCTTCCAACTAAAATGCAACTTTGGCAAATTTATTTCTCTAAGTGCGTGTATGCCGAGAAGAGTTGGGTTACTCGGCTCTCTATACGTGTGTTGGAAGAATGTTATTCTCTAATTATAAAACTAAATGATTTTCCATGTTTCCTGGATTTTTCCACATGAATCAACTTGCAGTATTGTTGCAAGCATTGCATATTTTATATAGGAACCAACATACAGTCATATAGAGACGTTCCATTGAATAGCGCGCTCAGCGTCATCACACATTCATTGAACATTTATATGCTGCATTTATAATTATGAACCTGTTAAGATTTTAATTTAATTAATTCTAATTTTAATTTTAATAATTTTATTCATGATTAATAATTTTATACATGATTTTAATTTTTATAAATATAATTTTAATTTTTACGTCACGTAATAAGTGTACTTTTATAACATTAAGCTTCCCAAATATGTCTATCTCTAGTTTTACGTGTTTCGAGGAAATCACTACTATTGGGTGTACAACTTTGCTTCCGCCGTTTTGCAATAGATGGCTGTAGCGGTAAGTAGTAGTTAAAATAAATAGATCATAGATGTCATACAATAAGCTTAGGTATTTGTAAACATAACGCCATCGAAATATTAGTCGATTTGTGTCTGCATCATAAAGTTATTCTCGATTAAACATGTCAGCTTACGAGCCAAATTCTCGTCATTTGCGGGAGGTTTTAATTTTCTGCTTTAATATCAAGAAATCTGCGACTGAGGCTCATCGAATGCTCTTAAATACCTATGGTGAGGCCGCTATTAGTGAAAGAACGTGCCGAGAGTGGTTTCAACGCTTCAAGAACGGCGATTTTAACGTCGAAGACCAGCATGGCGGTGGAAGAAAGAAGGTTTTCGAAGATGCAGAATTGGAGGCATAACTTGATCAAGACTCGTGTCAAACGCAACAAGAATTGGCAGGATCATTGGGAGTGACGCAACAAGCCATTTCAAAACGCCTGAGAGTCATGGGGATGATTAAGAAACAAGGAAATTGGGTGCCGTACGAGTTGAAGCCGAGAGATGTTGAACGGCGTTTGTGTGTTTGTGAACAGCTGCTTGCAAGGCAAAGACGCAAGGGATTTCTGCATTGCATTGTGACTGGGGACGAAAAATGGGTTCACTACGATAATGCCAAGTGCAGAAAATCATGGGGATATCCTGGCCATGCTTCCACGTCGACGGCCAAACTGAATATTCACGGTTCCAAGGTCATGCTCAGTATTTGGTAGGACCAGCTCGGCGTAGTGTATTATGAGTTGCTAAAACTGACTGAAACAATCACAGGCGATCGTTATCGAACGCAATTAATGCGTTTGTGCCAAGCATTGAAAGACAAACGGCCGCAATACAACGAGAGACATGATAAAGTGATTTTACAGCATGACAATGCTCGACCCGATGTTGCGAAAGTGGTCTAGACATACTTGGAAACTTTGAAATGGGAAGTCCTACCCCACCCGCTATATTCTTCAGACGTTGCTCCCTTGGACTATCACTTGTTTCGATCAATGGCACACGGCCTGGCTGACCAGCACTTCCGGTCTTATGAAGAAGTAAAAAATTAGATCGATTCGTGGATCGATTCAAAAGATGACCAGTTTTTTGAACGCGGGATTCGTATGCTGCCCGAAAGATGGGAGAAAGTAGTGGCCAGCGATGGACAATACTATGAATCATAAATGTATAACCAGTTTTTTACAATAAAGCCTCGAATTTCGGAAAAAAACGGCGGAAGCAAAGTTGTACACCCAATACATCTAAGCCACAACAATGTATAGAATGCCTTAAAATCTATCATGCCACTTGCATGTGTGTACGCTCTGGTACCGGCTTCATTGGCTCTTCCAGCAACATGGGCAATGTGGTTAAGATACCTAGTAACAGTAGACTATTAACTCCTACAACTCTTGTGACACCATTTAATGATCTTTTAACTACGCTTATCACAAAAATAGATAAAATTAACACAAGGATCACCTCCATGGGCTAACAGATAAATGCACTGGTAACTAGATTCAACTCGCTGGAAACTAAAATGGAAAATTTATCTACTAGTTTGAATCAACGAATAGATGTTAGTGAGCAACGTATTGACAAATTGCAGTAAGATCATCTGCATCTTTAAGCAAATGTTGACAGTCTAACGGCAGCAACAACCAACATCATAGCGCCATCACCGGCTTTGGATAACCTCAAACTATTGGATGATGCCAACCGTAAGTTGTTTGCAAAAGTATCGCAGTTAGCACTATAACAAGAACGTATGGCGCATGCGTCTGAGGTTACCCTCAGTGGCATTCTTCCGCATGAATTCGGTAATTTGCAGCTGGCAGCTTCAGCAATATTTCAAGCAATGGATGCCACTGTTACTGATGAAGACATACTATCAGTGCGCCCTCTACGTAGGTTACCAGCTGGTGCATCGCAAACTGGACCACCTGCCTCTGCATTTTCGGACACTACAGTTTTATCATCGTGCACAGTTCAGCTTCTTGTTATATTTAAAAGTTATACTATTGCTTATGTTGCCATCACTGCAAAAATACGCAAGAGGAAGTTTTGCATCTCTCAAGTCAGTCTCACATTACTTAGTAAGGCTCAACCAATCAGGCAAATTACACCGACACTTATCAACGTCAATGAATTTCTGCCGCCTGGCTTCCATCAGTTGAAGCTACGTGTGCTAGAGAAATCTAGGGATAGACAATATAACTTTCTAACCTTTATACGTAATCGTAATATCTACGTCAGAAAAAAGAAAGACAACTCTCCGCATCTCATCTCCACCGAAGACGACCTCAATGCTTTTTTATCCACAATCAAACCAACAAACAACAGCTTGATCAACAACAACTGAATTTTGCTAATCGGGTATATTCTCTCTCTCTCTCTCTCTCTTCTCCTCATTACCTTCTTCTACTCTTACTAATTCACTACCTTCTGCTGCTTCTTCTCTCTCTATTGCGAGGCTCGGTGCTGGTGATGGACGTCTTCGAATCTGTCATTTCAATGCCAACTCCTTTCTTGGAAACATTGAGATAATAAGACTTTTCCTGGCTTTTCGCTCCTACTTTCATGTAATAGCCGTGACAGAGACTAAACTTGGTCCCATTGTGGATGACTCTCTCGTGGCTCTTGAAGATTATACTCTTTTCGCCGCGTTCGTAATACAAGAGGGGGTAGCGTTGCAGTATTTGTACATAACTTATTATGGTGTATCGTGCTGTGCTCTTCTACATATGTCTAGTGTGGTAGACCTGACTTACCAGAATATCTACTCTGTGAACTTACATCTCGGACCTCTCCTCCTAACATATCTTCGTCGGTGTTGTGTACAAGCCACCTCATGCGCCTTTCTAGTGAACTCAGCCTTTATACCTACTGTCTCTACCTTTATGCATGACTCTAGCACTAAGATCTTACTTTGTGACTTCAATGATGATCTGCTATCCAACAGCGATGATACAAACTTTTTGAAATCATTTATCGATGAGCACTTTCTCTTTTCCATATCGTATGGCAGTACACATTATACTTCCACGACTGATATTTGGCTTGACCCATGTCTGATGGATGCAAATGACACTGTACTTGACTACTGGAAAACTACTACCCCCTTTACCGATGGACATGACTTAATCACTGCGATCGTTAAATGCTCATTCTCACGACCGACGCCTTTCAGTGGTTTTACTTATCGCGATTACAGCTCCATAAACACTGCAGCTCTTCTTGATTATTTTTGCTCCTTGGATTGTCCCACATATGCGAGTGTCTCTTCTCTGGATGCTCGCCTACACTGTTTATATGAACACCTGCATCATGATATTACTACGTTTGCGCTACTTAAGGTTGTCACTCTGAGGAGAGCTCATCGCCCATGGTTTACTCCCTCCCTTGTTAATCTTTTACAAGACAAAGACAGACTATACAGACGCTACAAACGTACTAGACTGCCTTCAGACTTTTGGCAATACAGAGTAGCACGCGACGTCTTCTACAAACAAACTGAATCTGCTCGCTTACTTTACTTCTAGGACAGCCTTATAAAAATTACTGACCCTAATCACCTATAGAAGAAACTACGCCTCTTGGGCATCTGCTCTTCCCCTACTGATTCTCACCATACCTTTTCTGCTGATGACTCAAATAATTTTTTCGGTAGCGTAGCATTTGACTCTGGTGTACTTATTGTTGACTTCTTCCTGGATTCACTTAACCCCTTAACCTACGATTTACGTTCGAGAATTTTGGACCGAAAACGTAAACAAGCTCGCGTAGCCTTCAAGCCATTTGCACGACTTGTGTAGTCGGGCTATACCCGTAATATTTACGTTTGGCCCAATCATCGTACTAATGGCTATGCCCGTAGTTGTAGGTTAAGGGGTTAGTACCGTCATAAACTATAACCCCAAGTTTAATCTTTGTCCTGTTAGTATCGACGAAGTGAGAAGTGCTGTGCATCACTCTTTCTCTTAGGCGCGAGGCTATGACAGTGTCCCACAGTCCATAATCGTCGCTGCCTTTTTAGTGTTAGGTCCGATACTCTTTCGTCTATTTAATAACTCTTTATGAGAGTCCCACGTGCTCTCTGTCTGGAAGATAGCACTCGTAACAACCATCAACAAAGTTGCCTCCTTATGAGACATGGGTGACATTCAACCTATCTCCCTTTTGTCGTACCTGTCAAAAGTCTTAGAGCGTCTGGTACATCAACAACTATACAATCATCCCCATACACGTCAACTTATTGACCCATTTCAGACAGGTTTCCGATTGTGCCACAGCACTCAGAATGCTCTTATCAAACTCACGGATGACATTAGGATAGGTATGGATAGATGCTGGGTTACCTTACTTTTGCTATTCGATTTCAGCAAATCACTTGACAAGGTCTACTATGTCACTCTTCTGCGAAAACTATAAAATTATGATTTCTCACCTTTAACTTTTCGGTGGTTCGCTTCTTACCTGACTGATAGAAAACAAGCAGTGCTGAATCGAAATGGCAATCCATCATCGTTTGTCCGTTTCAACATCGGTATTTCACAGGGGTCATTGCTCGGGCCATTATTGTTCCTCATTTACATCAATGACGTATCCAGCACGTTTGACACCACTATCTGTTATTTAACTTACGCTGATGATCTTCAGATTTACGTTCGATTTCCTCTGTCCAACCTTTAAACATATGTTGAACTTATTGGTAGGCAAGCTGAACTCGTCTTGCAATGAGCTGATGGAAACTATCTTTATCTCAATGTCGCTAAGACAAAAGCTATAATCTTTGGCTCGTATTTTTATATCAATAAGCTCACTGATATGCCAATCAAGGGAGTTCACATAAACAATACTCTTGTGCCATTTGAAAAATCTGTACGCAACCTTGGTGTCTATCTCGATGCAAAGCTTAACCGGAAAGAACATGTTGCTTACATGTATCGTAAAGCAAACTTTCTGCTTTATAAACTCAATTTTTTTCGTCAGAGCAATAACTTTGCCCTGCGCTAGCACTTAATTGAGACTCTTCTATTCCCTCTTATAGGCTACTGCATCGTCATTTACTGTCATATTTCCAGTGAGCTGGATCTCAAACTGCAGAGACTCGTCAACTTTGGTGTTCGTTATGTCTATGGTGTAACTGAGCGTGAGAATATTGCTCCGTATAGGATCCCTCTCGACTGGTTTACCTCCTCAGATAGGCGTAAATACTTCATTATTACAGTTTTTTATAAAATATTTAAATATCGTGCACCACTGTACCTAATTAAAAATTTCTTATTAAACCAGTCAGATAGACCCACTCGGGGTGATGTGAGACCGTTAGCTATACCGTCATCTACTACTGAGTTTCGTGATAGATCTTTTTGTTTCTTCGTCCCGCCTTTGGAACTGTCTACCTTCTTCTTTCTATACTATTAGGTTGTCCCATAAGTTTCTTCCCTTTTTTGATGCGAAATAAATACACGATATTTGTTGTTTAAAATTGATTTAATATCTAATCTTGATTAAATGCTTATGTACCGTTGCCTTGGGAATGTTAGTGGCATCCACCATCTCACACACACTATATCGCGGATTTTCAGCGAGCACAGTCTTGATAAGGTCCGTATCCGTCGTTGCTGGGCGGCCGCTGCGGTCTTCATCTTTTAACTCGAAATTGCCAGCTATAAATTTCTTAAACCAATTGCGGACGGTCCTAATAGTCGTAGCACCACTCCCGTAAATGATGCAAATCTCGTCTGCAGTGTCCTTTGCACTATTGCCTTTTTTAAAGCAATGAAGCATAACATGCCGCAAATGCTTCTTTTGGCTCTCCATATTGAACGGTGCAGAAAAAATTTTAAAAGTGACTTTGTCACCAACGAAACGTATTTTGAAAGAGCTCTGGGATGATTGAAACCGATGCCATAAACGGCTAAGAGATAAGCCTGCATGTTTATATAAACATAGCCAGTTAGAGTCATTCATAGCGTGGCGCGGAAAAAACTTATGGGACAACCTAATACAAACTCTATTTCCCGCTTTAAATCCTTTATCTTGACCTTCCTTCTTTTTGTTGAGAGAGAGAGAGCATACTGTATCTCTACTAGCGAGATTATAATGTAATGTTAATAATGTTATGTTTTGTAATGTACTGTTATTGTGATTTATTACTTTATTATGTGTTTTGTATTATTGTTAATTTTAATTGTTATATATTAATCTCTATTGAGGTTATTGTAATTTATTAATTAGTTGATAATTTATATTTTACTGTTAATTTAGTTGTATATTATTTGTAAAATAAAAATAATATTTATCTATCGATCGATCTCTCGGTCTTGGTCTTCGTCTCGGTCTCTCTTTCTCTCTCTCTCTCTCTCTCTCATTCTCCCGCATGAACCATATGACTCATGCGACATGTCTCTCTCTCTCTCTCATTAGTACGTGAGTAAGACAGGCATATCTCGCTCTCTCTCTCTCTCTCTTGCTCGTTCCCATCCCAACACTTGCTGACTCCATCTCTTTATTTCTCTCTTTCTAACTGCGCTAGCATATATTTATTGCCTTTCATCCTCAGCAGCTACGGTTGACCGAAATAGGGAATTGAAACCTTTTTAATATTCAATTTGAAATGGTTAAATAAAGTTTTTTGTCGTTGCGTCATCCCCTAGGACGTAACACGTGGGGGCCTCTCCTTAAAAAAGGACAGTGCAACAGATAACCAGCTCAAGCAGACTAGAAAAATGAGCAAGAACAATGATGCAACTGCAATCCTTTTTAAGCATATATTGTGTCTAGACCTAAATTATTTATCATTAATTGCAGAGCCTAATTTGCACGAAGCTTTAATCTTCTTTCAAAAAAGATATAAAGAAGCGATAAATACCGGTGACGGAACATAACAAGTTGTCATAAAATCTAGCATGGATTATTAAAAGATATTGTCAATCCGCATGACGTAGAAGATTTTTGCGCGGATAAACACGCGGCCAATGCGCTTGGCGATCTATTAGAACAAACAATAGATCCCTCGTATCTTATTAGCTTCGTATTTGGTAAACGCGAAACTACCAAATAATAAAATTAATAGTTTGGTATTGAAAGCAGATATCACGAAAGATAAAACGACCTTTTTCTTTTTTACGCAACTGGTGGTAGTAATAAAATAGAGCGAAACCGCGAATACGAATTTTTCTAACATACCGCAAATACCACAAACGTTGAATTTTAATTTACATATCACACCGGCCTTTCAATTTTCACCTAGACAAAGCAATAGTAATAACGAAAACACACAACGCACACGAACACAAAATTACATAATGAATTCTACATTAAATCAAGTAAGACCGCTATTAATAAAGGACGCGCTCAAACTCATACCAAGATTCGATGGTTTCAATATGTCCCTACATGTTTTTCTTGACAAGTGCTGCGAATCCTGCGATTAATTACCCTTAACTTACGAAACAGACGTCGCTAAGCTTTTGAAAATGCATTTTTCAGGAGAAGCTTTAAAAATTTATAAAAATAAAAATTTCGTAATAATCGATGAAGTTGACAATTTTAAATAAAAAATAGAAGAAAAAATAATTACATACGTAAATAAAGCACCATCTTTACAAGAGAAAATTCTCGAAGCAGCAAAACATGAAGGAAGGAATGTGTTAGGATATGAACAACTTTAACGTCGGTTGCGCTACTTTTTAGCTGAATTTCAGCTATACTGCAATTTTTGCCGTTTTGAGCCTAAGCAGTGAACCTTATGGTCTCGGGTTGGCAGAGGATAATCGTAAAAGAGTTTTAAGGAGAGGTGTGAAGTGCGAGACTGAGCGAACGTCTAGGCCGAAACTCAGGCCAGGTACGCCGCTTTGGGAAGGTCCTAACCAGTGCGATAAGGTAAGAGGTAGTTAGCCGAAACTCAGGCTAAATGCTACCTCTGGGAGAAAGTAGGATAGTGTAGAGATAGAGATAGTTAGAAATAATAATTTTGAATTTTGAAACTCACTCTTTATTCGGTGTACTGATTGTGGTAGTAGTGTCCTCTCTCGTCTTCTCTCTCTCTCTCTCTGAAGTCGCTGGTGCAGTCGCCGTCTACTTCTTCTCGATGTTTGAATTTTGAATAGTTTAAGCGTTCTTAAAAGAACGGTTTAATACGTTTGAAAATAAGTAAGAATGGATTTATTGTCGCCGTCCGATGCTGATCAACTCGTGGCTGATCTTGGATGCTCTCCGTGGTTCTGGGTGCTTGAATTCGTTAATTGTTGCGTGTCCCTCGAGTGCTGCCTGAGGTCTGCTGCTTGTCGAAAATTTTGTGCAATACTTATGCGCTTTCCCGTAGTAGCGCCGAACGAATCTTCTTTCTGGGAAAATTCGGGAGAGGGTAAGTTTTTCAGGCCTCTTTCTCCTCGGCGGGCCTCCCTGAAAGCGCGTGGAAAGCCTCTGCGAGGGTGTGTCGTCTTAAAGTTGGAGAGAGAGAGAGAGATTGAGAGGGGACTGTCCACTTTTACAAAAATAATTGATAAGCTTAAGACTAATATTAATATTAATTTTTTATAAAGTTTTTGTTTTTAATAATAATCCATGTAAAATTTGAACTAGGCTACGAAAAAGAATCAATTTCGTAGCTTAATTCTAACTATAATTACAATATGATTAATTTGTGTTTTTTTATATTGTTTAGTTTTATAGTTTTTTTGTTTATTTTTCTGCATTACAATATTTATAATTTTCCTAGTTATTATTATGTTATTACTATTTATCATTTCTATATATATATTTTTTTTTTTTTTCTGAAGAATATCAACTTAAATCTACATTTTTATAATTGCCTGCGGTGTAATAAATAATAATGCTAATTGTTATTTTTTTGTAGAATTAATATTAAATAAGGTTTAGACAAAATCATAATTTATTTGATGTATTGCATTTAAATAATATTACTTGGAGTTTAGATATAATTTGATTTTAAATTCGCATTATTCTTTCATAAAATTCAGACAATTATAAAACGACTTACAACTTGAATCTTATTAGCTATTAGTTTTTTAAATTTTGATTCTAGAACACACATATAGTATTTTATTTGTTTATATTAAAACATAATCTTAATTATTAATTTTTAAAATATAATTTAAAATAATATTTAACCTATTTAATTTTATACACATATAAAGTTGAGTGCTAAAATATAAGCTTAAAATAATTTTAAAATAATTAATTGTAACGAAATTATAATTTTTAGTTTGAAAAACAAAAATACGCGAGAAATTAAAAAAAAAATAAAGCTAGTTGTTAGTAAACCTTATAATTGTTCTGCTTAATTGTAAAATAAGATATTTTCCTTAATTTTATTCTTAAAATTCTAGAGCGTTTTTTAATATAATGATCTTCAAAAAGACGCATTATTCAATATATATAATGTTGATACTAGTTTTAACTTAAACGTATAATTATATATACATTTATGCACGTTTTTTGTTCGCATATGCTTTATTTAAGGGGGGAAATCACAGTAAAATTTTCAATTTTTCGAAAAAAATTTTTTTCGCCTAAAAGGTGCTTTAGGGTCTTAAAAATAATATACCAAATGATGGAACACGGCAAAAGTGTCCGAGTGCCCAAATTTTTCATTCTGCGGTAACGCCACTCAGGTATGTTTCTCAGTACTTAAAACTTTAAACGCGTTTTTCTCGAAACCACTTTTTTTGAGCTCGCCGAAGACATAACTCGAGCAAATCTTTAACGATCGACTTAAAATTTTGACAGTAGCTTTGAAATATTTTTTTCCACGAAGCTACGTAGGATTTTTTATTTTATATGGCTTAGTTTTTTTATCAAAGATTTGATGGCGTTTTTTTTTTGTTAAAAATTTAACTTTATTTTCAAACATGCACCATTTTGTAAAAAATCAATACATCAAAAAAATCTTACGTAGCTCGCTAGCTGTTGTTATATGAAAACTAAAAAATTTTGGTTTTTTCTTCCAGGTCAAAAATTGAGGAGTCTACGTCTTCGGCTATCGACACGCTTTCAAAAATAGGCGTCTTGGGACATATGCTGCGCAGCCGCCATTTTTAAATATTTTTTATTGAAAAAATTACATTTTGTACTTTTTTAGTATTGCTATAAAACCTACTTTACAGATTTTCGATTGATACTTTTATTCAGCCAAAATTAATTCCCGAAAATATGCCTATTTTTTTGTGTGCTACTGTGATTTCCCCCCTTAAGTGTTGAAAATATTGGTCGTATAAAAAGTGAAATAATGAGCTTAAATTCTAATGCTTGTGTTAGATTAAACTTAAATTATTTGTTTTATATTAAATGTTCGCCTCTGTTAATAGAAAGGTAAAACGATTTATTGTAACTTAAATTATAGTAGATGTTTATAAATGGAATTTTGAACATTAATAAAGAAATGCAGTGAAAATTATTACATGTTCTTTTATCTTTTTATTTCGAGAAAAATTAGAAAAATTCAATATATATATATATTTTGTCATTTTATTTAATATTTTAACTGTAAAAGAACATAGTCAGGTCATTTGGAAGAATATTTGTTATTGTGAAAGATTATTGCAGATATTTTTTGTCTAATTCTTTTTTATTTCTGTTTGCAATAATAATAATGTAACGTCGTCTGAGTCTTAACTCAAACATGCAGCTTTGGCCTTTCTTTTTTTTAAGCCTGGACATTGTAATCCATGAACTCGGGGTGGCCGAAGGAATAACAGAGCAGGAAAATACTAATTAAATTTTTATCGGATAGGTGTGAATTCCGGGACTGAGAATGCAGCAAGCCACTACAGTCTTCAGGGATAAGCCAGCTTCAATCGACGCTTTGCAAACCAACATTACTCGTGTCATTCGTGAGATACCGGTTGCTATGCTGGAGCGCGTCGTCCAAAATTGGACCCTCAGGATGGACCATTTACGGCGTAGTCGCGGTTGACATTTAAATGAGATAATCTTTAAAAAGTAAATGTCATAGATTGTTCTTTCGACTCAGAATAAAATTTTTACTCTAGAATTCAACTTCATGCCTTTTATTTGAGATCAAAAACCAAACGTCATAATAAATCACCCTATACATTGGGTTGTGCGATAATTAATGTCGTTTTTTTTCATGTTTTTCAAAGTGAATTTATTTATATTAACAACAAACATTAATCAATGATATATTGACCGTTTTGTTGGATGACCTTTTGCCATCTTGCGGTAAGTTGAAAAATTCCATTTTCGAAGAAGCCTTGGTTTTTAGAAGCGAGAAACTGGTCCAACTCATTTTTAACAGCTTGATCGAACTCGAAAGTTTTACCATCCAAATAGTTTTTAAGAGAGCGAAACAAATGATTGTCTGATGGTGCTAAGTCAGGGCTATAGGGTGAATGTGGCATCAGTTCCCAATTAAGCTCCATTAATTTTTGACGGGTTATCAAAGAGGTGTGAGGTCTAGCGTTATGATGATGAAACATCACACCTTTGCGATTGGCCAGTTCAGGGCGTTTTTCTTGATTGCTTCGTTCAATTTCAATAGTTGACGACAGTAGACATTCGTATCAATAGTTTGGTTTCTTGGAAGCAGCTAAAAATAGACTATACCCTTATAATCCCACCACACGGAAAGCATAATCTTCTTTTGGTGAATATTGGCTTTGGATGTCGATCGTGGGGGCTTATCTTGCTTGATCCATGATCGTTTCCAGACTACATTATCGTACACAATCCATGTTTCATCACCCGTTATGATTCTTTTTAGAAATGGGTCGTTTTCGTTATGATGCAGCAAAGAGTCGCATATGTTAATGCGTTTGGTGAGGTGGATTTCCTTTAATTCGTGAGGAACCCAAACATCCAGTTTCTTTACGTAACCAAGCTGTTCTAATTGCAAGTAAACGGTTGAATTCGATACGCCGAGCTTCTCTGCTATCTCTCGAGTTGTCATATGCCAGTTAGTTTCGATTAACGCCTTTATTTTGTCGTTATCAGTAGTGGTTGGACGACCAGTATGTGGTGCATCTTGCACATTAAAATTTCCAGAACGAAAGCGAGCAAACCAACGCTGATACTGGCGTTAAGTAAGGCAGTCCTCACCATAAACTTTACACAATTTCTTCCGAACTTGCACCGCGTTTTTGTCCTTTCGGAAGTAAAACAATAAAATATGCCGATAATGCTCACTTTGATTGTCCACTTCCAACTCAATTTTTAATTAACTTGTTATTTACTAATAACGCTCAGTTTTCGACAGAAGATAGTGTACAGTCTAACCTTTATAATATTATATAATAATATACGCCACGCAACCGCTACTACATGAAATATGCAGTTTACGCTGTTAACGATAGAAAGATATATGAAAAAGTTTTAAAATAAAATAAAATAAAAATAATATTTTACAATTTTATGTATAAAGTTAGTAAATGACGGGGATGAAATCATTGCCTTATATGGCAAAAAACCGTTGAAACGCGGAAGTACATGCGGAAGTAAAACGCAGAAGTAAAAGGCGGAAGTGCAAACGCGGAATTACAAGTCTTAGCCGAAGAATGCGGAAGTAGGCATAAGCTAAGCATAGATAAAATGCGAATAATATTTTTTGTATTTAATAAAATAAAATATTTATTTTTCAAAATAAATGAAAATTGAGAAAATTTGATTATATTATGATGTAAGAATTTGTATAAAATTATGATTTTAATTGTAATCGGCCGAGGGAAAGAAGAAAAGGCAAATACGCACTTAATTTTGAATGTTTTCTTAAAAAAATAATATGATTTACTGCTCCTTGGGGGCGATAAAGTAACACACATATTGTTTATTGTTTGCAAATTATTCATGTAAAATTTTCATTAGAAAATATGGCAGTAAGATCTAGGATCTTACGTTTAATTATTATGATTGTAGTTGAGTCAGGATAGGGGTGATTCTCGGATTGTCGAGACGGGTGCTTGCGGGCGACTAGAGTTGGCGTCGAATTATCCGCCATCGCCCTCAGCTCGGGGTAACTCTGTGTTCCCCGAGGCTATTTGACCCGCCGCGAGGCTTGGCCTCGAGTTATATGGGTCCAGCGGTAAGGGGAAACCGTAAGGTGGAACCGAGTCCATCAGGGAGCTAGGTATGCAGTGAGCACCCACCCTTACACAGAAAACTATGAAAATTTGAAAAGAAAATGGTAAATTATATAATAATAGTAAATTATATAATCGTATGATAAAATGTTATGTACTGCGGTGCCTTGCTTTTAGCCCTTGGTCGAAGCTAATTGGCCGCGAGAAAGATAGAGGGGGAAGTTTCGACTTAGCTCCCCGTGAAGTTATAAAAAGCGCGCGCTTGAGTCGCGCGGCAGCATAGCATATCGCAGCATAGCAGAAAAAGTATAGCATAGCATAGCATTGTATTCTTGCATTGCATCATTGTAACATTACATTGCATTTCGGAATTTAGTATTTTTGCATTTTATATTATTCATTCGCTGCAGTTTATATTTTTAAAGTTTTGTAACGAAAATAAATTATATACATATATATATATACGAAAGAAATAAAGTGTGTTTAAATTATTCGCCGAACTACTTGCCCCGATTATTTCATATTTGTGTTTATCTTATATACACGCCATCTATGAGAAAAAAGCGACATTAATTATCGAACAACCCTATATATATATATATATATATATATATTGTTATATCCTGCGAAAATGTCATCTCCCACGGTTATGTTCGAAATCATGACATATAGATATTACATGAAATGAACATCAACAACGCTTGACGACGTTTATAGTTTTTGACAAACAAGTTAGTTTATCTCAAGATCTGATAGTGGATAAATGTACCAGTATTATTGATTTGTTATATCTTTTAAGTTGTATTGAATTAATAAATATAATTTCTTATATTTTTAAATAAATTGTTCATTCTATCATATGAATATAACAAATTTTGGGGATATAATAAATTAAGTAAAAAGAATATAAAATAAATAAAAAATTAAGTAAAGAATAATTTAATAAAAAAATGTCGAAAGTTTCAAGAACACCGCCGAAAGACGTTCCTGGAATGAAAACGCGCTTAATTAGTGTCATGGCGAAAATATCGGAACTAGAAGAAATGTTAGAAAAAGAAAGAAATCATCGTCAGGAAATTAAAGAAAAACTCCAACTACGAAGCCAAGAAGAAATAAATTTGGCTGCTGAACTTCGCCATAGAGATAGCAAATTAATTAAAGAACGTCGCCTCCTTGAACAACAAGAAATGGAAATTCGTGAACTTACAAAAAGGATTAACGAGCTAATTCACAACAATAATAATAATAACAATAATAATTATAATAGTGATAAAAAAAATTTTGAAATACATACACAAACAAATTTTCAAACACATACACAAGATACATTATACAATCATAATTTATTAGAGTTATCTATTATAAGAGATAGGATTATAACAAATGTACCATTGATGAATCCCGATGTTAATGGTAGAATTCAAGATAATATTAATAAACAAATAAATACAAATAATAGGTTAGGTTATGAAGTCAAACCTGATATTTTTGATGGAACATCTCCATTACGTGAATATTTATCACAATTTGAATTTATTTCAAAAATAAATAGATAGGATGATACAGATAAGTTAGTTGCTTTAGCTTCAAGTTTACGAGGAAAGGCAAGAGTAATTTTTGATAATATAGAAATAGATACAACTTATGAAGGAATTAGAAAATCTCTTGAGTTAAGATTTAGTGAATTCCATACTACGCAAAAATACTATATACAATTCCTAATCAAAAACAAAAATTCGGAGAAGACTATCCTTCTCTTGGATATGACTTAGAAAGATTATGCAGATTGGCATATCCTAAATGTTTGATTAAAATACAAGATAAAATAACAGGATCGCAATTTATTTTAGCATTATCAGATTTTAATATTCGTCAAACGTTACAAATCAAAGGAATAGCTTCTTGAAAAAAAGCGAATATAAAAACTTTACAATTAAAAGATATTAAGAATAGTAATTTTTCTAAACAAGAAAAATACATACATTTGACACCTTATAATCAGAATTCGAATTTTAAAAAATTCACTCAAAAAAGTCGATTCCATTTAAAAAAGATAATATAAAATTCAAAAAATATAAAAAATATTATAATTGCGGACCTAAAGAACATTCAAGATGTAAATGTTCAAAATTAATCAACAAACAGGGAAACTAGATTTAGTAGAATTATTAGGTGTAGTAAAAAGTAATCCATTATTTTGCCAATAGATAGCTTTAGTAGTCAGTATCTCCCGTTGTCAAAGTGCGATCGGATTACACTAGATGGCGTTAGAAAAATAAGATTTTGTACTAAAAAAGCTATTGATACAGTTTTGTGATTGCTTGACTCAGTACTTTTTTAGCACGCGTCAAAGATGGACACCAACAAAGAGAAAATACGCCATATTTTACAGTTTTTCTTCGATAAAGGCAAAAACGCAAGCCAGGCAGCTTAAAATGTTGATAGTGTTTATTTATGGTCCTGATACTGTAACAGCCAATCACGCGCAATTTTGGTTTCGTCGATTCCGTTCCGGTAATTTTGACGTCAAAGATGCACCACGCTCTGAAAGGCCAATTGTCGAAAATGTCGATAAAATAATGGAAATCGTCGAGTCGGACCATCACGTAAGCACTGTTTTGATTGCCCAGGAGCTAAATATTGCACAAAAAATCGTTTGGAACCACTTAAATAAGGCTGGATACAAAAAGAAGTTCGATGTATGTGTGCCACACGAGTTATCGCAAAGAAACTTCATTGACCGAATTTCCATCTGCGAATCGCTGCTGAATCGCAACAATATCGATCCATTTCTGAAGCGGATGGTTACTGGTGATGAAAAGTGGGTCACTTACGACAACGTCAAGCGACAACGGTCGTGGTCAAATCGCGGTGAGCCGGCGCAAACGGTGGCCAAGCCGGGATTGACAGTCAGGAAGGTTTTGCTGTGTGTTTGGTGGGACTAGCAGGGAATCATCTACAATGAGCTGCTCCCCTACGGCCGAACTCTTAATTTAGACCTGTACTATCAACAATTGGATCGTCTGAAAGAAGCAATCGCCCAGAAGCGGCCAGCTTTGGCCAATAGGAAAGGAATTGTGTTTCATCGGGACAACGCCTGGCCGCATACATCAATAGTGACTCGCCAGAAGCTCCGGGAAATTGGTTGGGAAGTTCTTATGTATCCACCTTATAGTCCGGACCTGGCACCAAGTGATTACTGCCTGTTCCTGTCTATGACGAATGATTTTGCAGGTGAAAAATTCGCCTCAAGAGAAGATTGTGAAAATCGACTGTCCCAGTTTTTTGACAATAGGGACAAGGGTTTCTACGAGAGAAGCATTATGAAATTATCTCCAAAATGGCAACAAGTTATCGAAAAAAACGGTGCATATTTGACCTTAACCGTATCATTCTATCTATGCTAAATAAAACCTTTAATTTAATGCAAAAATAATGGAATTCTTTTTACTACACCTAATAATTGGGGTGAGTTCGATTAATCGCGACAAAACCCCATCTAGTCCTTGTTTTATGAATTATATAATTAATACAATTGATAGAGATTTAAATAATTTCATTTTTGATGGTTATGTTAATTTTAATTTATGCAATTTTAGAAGTGATACAGGTTCTGATGTATCTATTTTAAATAATCAATTTGTAAATTCAAAACAAGTTCAATATCCCATCAAAAATTGTAATTTAGGATATCCAGCCGAAGAAAATGTTCCAGTTAATTTTAGCTAAAGTAAATATTGAATTAGGAAAATATCAAGTAACACTTTCTATGTTTGTAAGGGAAATGACTGACGAATGTATTTTAGGGAATGATTTCTTAAAGAAAGTTCGACTTTTGGATAAAGTCCATCAGGTTTTGATAGAAAATATTAAATTAGATTCGCGTATAAAAAAAATATTTGTGCTAGTATACAAACATCAGAAGAGTTACCAAATTCCCTAAAAGATGTATTTAAACAAAATTCAGAAGACTTAAGTATAAATAAAGAGAAATTATTTTCGAAATGTTTATTAAAATTTCAAGACATTTTTTTCTGGACATATCATTACTGAAAGTTGTAATAACATAGAACACACAATACAACTATTAGATGAAAGACCAATTAAACAACTAATTAGAAGAATACCATTACATTATCAAGAAGAAATTAATATATTAATAATAGATCTGAAAAATCGAGGTATAATTGAAGAGTCTTCAAGCTCTTGGTGTACTCCAGTAGTTATTAAAAAGAAGAAAGATGGATCTTTGAGATGTTGTGTAGATTTTCGTAAACTTAGTGCTGTAACTGTGATTTTGATCTTGAAAAGAAGGATCTTCTTGGTTTTCTACATTAGATCTTAAAAGTGGATATTGGAAGGTTGAAATTAGAAAAGAAGATAGAGCAAAAACTACATTTTTAATTGGAAACGAATTATGGCAATTCACAGTAATGCCATTTAGTTTATGCAATGCACCAGAAACATTTGAAAGATTAATGGAAACAATTCTTCATGATTTTATTGATAAAATTTTTTTAGTTTATTTAGATAATATTATGGTAAAAGCTATATCTTTTGTAGAAATGCTTCAAAATTTAAATAAGATTTTCATTTATTTAAGAAATGCAAATTTGAAATTAAATAAAAAAAAATGTGTTTTCTTCAAGAGAAAAATTGAATTTTTGAGACATATTATATCTGAAAATAGTATTAAAACTGATCCTAAAAAAATCAAAGCTATAATAAATTCGCCTATTCCAAAAACTAAAAAACAAGTAAGAAGTTTTATAGGTTTTTGCTTATATTACCGTCGATTTGTAAAAGATTTTTCATTAATTGCTAAACCTCTTTATAAATTAAGTGAAGATAATGTTAAATTTCATTGTTCAGATAAATGTCAAACAACATTCATAAAATTAAAGGAAATTTCAACATCTCCACCATTATTAACATTTCCTTTAAAAGAAATACAATTCATTCTTGATACAGATGCTTCTGACCATGGAATTGGATCTGTTTTATCTCAAGTTCAAAACGGAAAAGAACGAGTTATAGCTTATTATAGTTGAGTATTAAATAAAGCAGAAAGGAATTAATGTGTAACTCGACGAGAACTTTTGGCTGAGAACTTAATTATTTCTCAGGACGAAAATTTTTAATAAGGACTGATCATTCTACATTAAAATGGCTTTCCGTGAGTTAGAAGGTCAATTAGCAAGATGGTTAGAAAAAATTGGACAATATGACTTTGAAATTAATTATAGAAAAGGTAATTTACATGGAAATGCTGATAGTTTATCACGTCAACCACGCACAAAAAATTCTTGTACTTACTGTACTCGAATCAAAGAGAAATATGATTCTAAAAACAAAACAATAAGTCGTATTATCTTTAACCAACATAATTTCGATAATCGGCATGAATTTCAAATGGAAGATAAATTTATCAGTATAATTTTAAAACAAAAAGAGAATAATATTAAGGGGACATTCGCCTTTGAAATTTTCAAAAAATTGATTTTGAGATTTTTACATATTTCGATTCTATATATGTTCAAAAGTTGCCTTCTAAAATTTTATCAAGAAAATCGTAATAGAAAAAAAGTTACAGCTATATTTGTAACAGCATATGCCCATGAGTAAAAACCGGTTTCTATTCATGCGTGTAGCGCGGCGCGCCAGCTGCTTCTTCTCCCGGTGTAAACATCTTTAGTATACATATATGTACAGTCTGTCACCTTCGCCTTCGTAAACAGTCACCTTCGTGAACAGTCATTTTGCAGAGAAAAACGCCGAGTACTATTTGGATGGGTTAAAGAGATGGGAGCATCGCTGGGAGAAGTGTGTGAAATTGCAAGGAGACTATGTTGAGAAATAAAAAAAAAAATTAAGAAAAAATGTCTTGTATCTGTGTTAGGTCGGAAACTTTCCAGACCACCCTCGTATATATACGAGGGACGTTTGAAAAGTCCTTGCAAAGTCCGAGAGATGGTACCACCAGCGTGTATCGAGGTCATGTTTAGTTAGTAGCATTTCTTGAATAAACGCACACTAAGTTGCAGTCATATTGGTCTATTTCTTTGTGTTTGGCATTCGTATGAATCAAGGAAGTCGAGTAATTTTCAAGAAATGAACGAAAAAGAATTTCGTGTGGTGATTAAACATTACTTTATGAAAGGCAAAACGCCTTAGGAGACTAAAGAGAAGCTTAATAAACATTATGGTGACTCTGCACCTTCGATTAGAACAGTTTATAAGTGGTTTCAAAATTTTCGGACTGACCATATGGGCACAAGTGACGCTGAACATTCTGGACGGCCTGTGGAGGTTACGGCTCCAGAAATCATTGATCAAATCCATGATAATCCTCACTGACTATCTGGAAAAGGGTAAAACTATTACAGGTGCATATTATTCATCGTTATTGGACCGTTTGAAAACCAAGCTGCAAGAAAAACGCTCGCAATTGGCCCACAAGAAAGTCCTTTTCCATCACGACAACGCACCAGCACACACCTCAGCAGTTGTGGTCGCAAAATTAATCGAAATAGGATTCCAACTCGTTTCACACCCCCCCCCCCCTATTCTTTTGCACGGACTTTTCAAACGCCCCTTGTGTATATTAGGTGGAAAAGGGTAAAACTATTACAGGTGCATATTATTCATCGTTATTGGACAGTTTGAAAACCGAGCTGCAAGAAAAACGCTCGCAATTGGCCCATAAGAAAGTCCTTTTCCATCACGACAACGCACCAGCATACACCTCAGCAGTTGTGGTCGCAAAATTAATCGAAATAGGATTCCAACTCGTTTCACACCCCCCCCCCCCCCCCTATTCTTTTGCACGGACTTTTCAAACGCCCCTTGTGTATATTAGGTGCGCAACTAAGTTCTCGCTGTTCTTCTTGATAAAAATGCAACTTTAATGTAAAAAAATGGTTACAAATAAATCATTCAAAGTATTGTTTAGCGCTAGTTATAACTTCTTTCCTTCTTTCTAGCAGAGCTCGAATACCGTTACGGTAAAAGTGTTCGTCTTTTGAAGCTATCCACGAATCAAGTCAATTTTCGACATCTTTATATGAGCGGAATTGCTGATCAGTTAGACCATGTGCCATCGAACGAGACAAGTGATAATCGGACGGTTTAATATCTGAAGAGTATGGCGGGTAGGGTAAGAATTCCCATTTGAGCGTTTTCAAGTGGGTTTTAACGGGTTCGTCAACGTGAAGCTGAGCATTGTCATGCATGGAATCACTTTTTCGTGCCTCCGCTCGTATTATGGCTATTCTTCGCGTAGTGCTTGGCTCAGTTGCATCAACTAAATTTGATACCATTGACTAGTGATGGTTTCAGCAACTTATAATAAATAACACCGACCTGATCCCACCAAATACACAGCATAATCTTTGCAACGTTAATATTGGGCGAAACCGACAACGTAAAAGCATGACCAGGCAGTCCTCATGACTTTCTTGTCTTTGGGTTGCTGTAATCTTTTTTTTTTATCACCTGTCATGATGCGATGAAGAAAACCCTTCCTTTTTTGCCACTAGAGCAGTTGTTCACAGGCGAGAAAACGACGCTCAACATCCCTTGCCTTCAAATCATAAGGAACTCAAGATCCTTTTGCTTTTTAATCATTTCCAACGCATACGATTGCTTAGAAATGACTTGGTGGGTAACTCACAATACTAAAGCAAGCTTATTTTCTGTTTGGCATGGATCCTCGTTTAGAAATGCCTCCAATTCAGCGTCTCCGAAAGTTTTTGGCCTTTCTTCGCGCGAATGGCCGTCAGTATCACCGTCTTTGAAGCGACGGAACCATTCACGGCACGTTATTTTACTTCGAGCAGCATCTCCGTAAACGTTTTGAAGCTCCCGATGTGCTTCAGCCGCCGTTTTCTTCAAATAAAAGAAGAAAAGCAACACTTCCCACAAATGACGATTATTTGGCACAAAATGAAACATTTTCACACAACCGAAAGTATATGACGCCAAAACAAAATCACTGATGTGTCCAAGTGATTTATTTACCGTATGTCTATGCTTGCTTGATGGCATGGAGTCCACCCAGTTAAGGAAGGACTATCAATACGCAGCCAGTCAAGGTCAAGGCAACGAGTCCTCCCAGTCAAGCAAAGACTCTTAGAACTCAGCCAGTTAAGACGTCTCTTTAAACAAATGTTCAATTAGTCGTCCATTTTCTTAAATGCACATATTTATTCTTTGACGGGAATTCAGACGGACCCTCCCTCTCTAATGTTTCAACCGTGATAGATTCGAAAACTCTCTGTATTCTTTTATGTCTTCGTGGTTGTTGGAGCTTGCGCAAATACTTGCTCTTTTACAACACCCCATAGAAAAAAATCGATCAGTATTAAATCTAGTTATCTGGTTGGCCATTCATGTACTTGGCTGCCAATGCCAATCCATCGATTACGACATGTGGTATCCAAGGATGCCTTAACTGGTAGTGTTCGGTGTGCTAATGCCCCATCTCGTTAAAACCACATGATTTGTCTCAAAGCTAATAGGACGTTCTCTTACAATTGTGGGTCTTCATTCTGGAGAATATTTAAATAGAAAGAACCATTCAAATTATTATTATAAAAAAATTGACCTATCACATTATTTCCTATTATACCTCCCCATACATTCAATGACCACCGCGTCTGAACACGATGATCTCTTTGCTAATGAGGATTTACTTGGGAATAGTAATGGGCATTATGGAAATTGACACCTCCCATATTGTCAAATTTCACCTTGTCTGTAAATAAGAATTCGTCGAAATAGAAAGGATCTTAGCGCATTCTATTAGATGCTCATCTACAAAAATTTAAACGCCACTTGTCATCTCCGATCTCAAGACCATGAGTGAGGCGGACATTTTATGAATGGAATTTCAAATTTCTCAAAATACGGTTAGCAGTTATTTTTGGAACTCTATGAGTTCTACTGATTTGCCGAGTAGAAATATGAGGATCATCAGCAACCGAAGTCAACACACCTAGTACAATATGCTTTCTAGAGCCAGTTTTGCGCCTTTTTCGTATCAGATTACCTTGTTCAGCTCTACTCACTAATCGCTTAATAGCCTTTCTATCTGGATGTTGAGAGTCTGGATATTTTTCTGCATAACGCTTTTCTGCAGCTCTGTAATTGTCTTGAAATTCGCCAAAAATCTTAATCATATTAACTATTTTCTGTGGTGTATAATCAGCCATGACAGAAAAAAAATGTAAGTCCACAGATAAAATAATTTAAATACTCTTGATTTAAGAGATCAAAATTATTGAAATTGAAACTATCTTCGTATGGACCTTATAACGAAAAAAAATTCCAATTTTTTCTTATCACTGATCATGATGCCATGGTTCGTTTTTATGTAGGAGAAAGTTAAAGGTGCGAAACAGGGATTAAAAGGAAAGAGATTTCAGCAGCTGGAACACAATGGCATTTCTTTAACTCAGCAGGAGTCGTTCCCTAAACTGAACTGGCCAAGGTCATAATTCAACGTCACTTTATTCGCACTCATTAATTTCGGCATGAAAACAGAGATGTTCGTCAATAATTATTACGAACTTAATATGTCTTTAACCTCAAAAGCAAGGTCAAGATCATAAGTCGTCGTAAAATGTTCCACCCTTTCTATCTCCACGATTAAGGGTAAAGTTTTCCCGTTGAAAAAACTAACTTGTTAGCCTTTGAATAAACTTGAAGGTCATGGTCAAGGTCATAGTCGTATTCGGACGTAAAGTTTTCCGCTCTTTCTATTTTTGGAGTCAAAAGTAGGGGTTTCCATTTGAAAAAACTAACTTGACCTTCAAATGACCTTAAAGGTTTTTGTCAAAGTCACAGTAGAGGTCACCATTGGATGTCCCCTTGAAATCCGACAACTTTTATTTGAAATATTTTTTTCCAAAGAACATATTTTCAGAGTTATTTGCGTGGGGCAATTATAACAGGACACCCTGAATATACAGGGTGGTCCGTTATAATCTATTGGTCGAAATAACTTCAAAGGGAGATGGTTATATCAAAAAATGTTTCAGACAAAAGTTGTAGGGGTTAAAGGGGGTCGTTTAACGCTGACCTTAGCGTTAACCTTGAGGTCAAATTTGAAAGTTATTTGAGGATCAAATCGCGATTTTCAAATGGAAATCTCAATTTTTTATTACAGATACTGATTCTGAGTCAAAAAATATGAAAGTTTTGTAACAAATATTTTTTTAGATGCGTGACAGATAGCGCTGTAATCGGCAGTTTTAATCTTTCGATGCGAATATCTCAACAACTACGCATATGAAAAGGTAGAAAAGAAAAATTTGTTAATCTGGATAGGGGACATGCAATAACACCACAATCGATCCCCCCCCCCTTTAACCCCCCGTATGGAGCGGTTTCAACTTAAAAATCTGAAATGGGTACCCCAATTTTATATTGCAGATTATGATTTTGCATCGAAAAATATGGAAATTTTGTTCGGAACATTTTTTGAATTCGTGACAGATGTCGCTGTAACTGACAAAATGAAAAATGCGTACAAAAATCGTTACCGAATTAGAATTTCTCGAGGAATACACGTCATGTTCTGCAAATTAGAATTCTGAGGATAAATACGTTTAAAAAAAATTTGTTATGATAAAAATGTTTATTCTACTTTTAGCGTTACCCGGGGATAATAAATTTTTTTTTGAACGTATTTATCCACAGAACTCTAATTTGCAGAACACGATGTGTATTCCTCGAGAAATTCTAATTCGGTAACGATTTTTGTACGCATTTTTCATTTTGTCGATTACAGCGACATCTGTCACGAATTCAAAAAATGTTCTGAACGAAATTTCCATATTTTTTGACGCACAATCAGAATCTGCAATATAAAATTGGGGTACCCATTTGCGATTTTTAAGTTAAAACCGCTCCATACGAGGGGTTAGAGGGGGGGGGGTCGATTGTGGTGTCAATACATGTCCCCTATCCAAATTAACAAATTTTCTTTTTCTACCTTTTCATATGCGTAGTTGTTGAGATATTCGCATCGATAGATTAAAACTGCCGATTACAGCGCCATCTGTCACGCATCGAAAAAAATATTTGAGATAAAACTTTCATATTTTTTGACGCAGAATCAGAATCTGTAATAAAAAAATTGGGATTTTTATTTAAAATTCGCGATTTCACCCTAAAATAACCTTCAAATTTGACCTCAAGGTTAACGCCAAGGTCAGTGTTGGACGACCCCCTTCAACTCCTACAACTTTTGTCTGAACATTTTTTGATATAACCATCTCCCTTTGAAGTTATTTCGACCGATAGATTAAAACGGATCACCCCGTATATATTTATATATTTACATCTGTGTAAAGATAAAATATTATTAAAACCATAGGTTAATTGTCTAGAATTTAAATATAAAAATTTACAATAAAAAGAATTTATTTGAGTGTTATTTTTTTATCGATTGTAGGATAGGCCGTTATAAGTAAGCATAAAGTTTACCGTTGTTGGTGAAGTAAACATATGAGGCGTGATACCACCACCTATTAATTGAGCAGCTTGCGTACTTGTAGCTGAAACTGCAACTCTGCCACGACCTGTGCTAGATATCGAACCGGGATGGATATTTGGTTGACCTAAAATAAGATTGAAATATAATTATTGCTTCAAATAAAATGATAATATTTTTTCAAGAAATTATTTTTTTCTTATATACTACGCAACAAAATTATCGCAACATATTTTGTCATTTTGTAAATGTGCATAACACATTCTATTTTCATCGAATCAATGATTTACTGTTTTTTTTTTTTTGTTTTTTCCTATTTATTTTGCCGCTAATTATCGGAAATTAAAGAAAAACTTGATGTTAAATCAAGTGTAAGTCGATGCTGCATCTCCATATTTTGATAAAGACTAAGCATTTTTTCTTTAATTTGATTGTTTGACGCGTTACTTAGATCGCCACATTTTTTATAAATACCAGATACCATATAGTATAGACCAGCGTAAAGTGTACTTTACAACAAACAATTTGAAAAAAATATTCGAATCTCTAATATTCTTTTTTACTAATTACCTCAAATGCCTGAATAATTTTAGAATGGCATGTCTCGAGTGCAAAAGTACACTTTACGGTGGTCTATGTAGTATTTAAAAAAAAAAATGGGGCGATCCAAGTAACGAGACAAGCAATCAAATTTTTTTAACAAAAATATGCTTGGGATTTTTCAAAATATGAAGATGCCGTATCAACTTTCACCTAATTTTGCATCCAATTTTTCTTAAAGTGCAGATAATTACATTCAACAAAAAAAAAAAAAAACTGTTGATATGATGAAAATTGACCGATATATGCGCATTTGCACAATGGCAAGATTTCGGTTCAATTCTAACAGAATTTTATCACAACAATTTTTATGTACTGTGTTATTAAAATATAGATGTATATTTTGAGAAAGTCAAGAAAATGAAAATGGCATAAATATTAAAAAACACCAAAATATTTAAAGTCTTTGTAAAGAACTTGTGATATTGCTGGCTATGCGTTTGATAACACTGCACAACAAAAATAAAAAAGTTGATTGTTTCATGGACCTGATGAGTCAATTCTTATTAATTTTAAGATGAGAAAAACGAATTTGATAGTAAAAATTTTTTATTAGCTCTAGTTTTTGAGCTATATAAGAATATTGTTTTTAAAAAATTAAAAGAAAACGGTAGACATTAATTAAATATGCTTGAAACATTAAATCAGCGATTACAATTTTTTTATGCTAGTTACATTTTGAATTGATGAAAAACACCTACTAGATGGTTGGCTTAACAGTAAGTCATTTCGTGGCTTCGTTAAATCGTGATCTTTTAGCTTTTCTCTTGTACGTGAGCAGTGGAGCACCCCTAGACACAAACCAGCAGTAATCCCCAAGCATTGCTTCGTTCTAGCGGCCTTGATATCTCCGTACCATCACAAAAATATTCTGATGGAACCTTTCTCCGTGCTCGTCACTTACAGCTCCACAACTAGGCGAAAAAAAGTCGAGATAGGAGTGTAAAAAATTGATTTTTAAGGACATGTTGCATCCAAGTTGATGATATTTTTCCAAAAGCACTTCTACTAGCTGAGCGTAGTTATCATCTCTTCTATTTCCTAAAAATCCATGCATAACTGCCTTGAAAGCTTCCCAAGTTTTCTTTTCTTTTCCTTCCAAAACCAGATCATATGCAGAGTCATTTACAAGTTGGCGTATTTGTGGCCCAACGAATATGCCTTCTTTGACTTTGGCCTTACTTGATCTTGGAAATTTCCCTTTTGAATATTCAAAAGTCTGATCTTCTTAGTTTATTCCTTTGACAAAATTCTTTATTAAACCCAGCTTGATATGTAGAGGTGGAAGAAGGATATCGTTTTGATCCATGAGAGGCTTGGAAACGACATTTTTTTCACTAGGGTTGAGATCTCTTGCAGGCCAATCTGCTCGAATTTAATGACATTTCTTATCCCTACTATCCCACATACACAAGAAACAGCAGTGTTTTGTGAAGCCTGATTACATTTCCAAAAGAACAGCGATTACTTTTAGATCACCGCAGATTTTCCACTTGTATTCGACATACTTGATTGAGTCGAGAAGAGCTGTCATATTTGCATAAGTTTCCTTTATGTGAACTGCATGACCAACAGGAATCGATGGAGGCTGATTGCCATTGTGAAGCAATAAGGCTTTCAAACTAAGTTTCGATGAGCCAATGAACAATCGCCATTCACTTGGGTCATGTTTCAAATTTAAACTTCTCATCAAACCACTGATGTTACTGCAAAAAACAAGGTTATTTTTGTTCTCAAAGAACGGCACAAGATCTCGTTACCGTTTTCTGTACATGGAGACTCAAATATCATGTCGAAGAAGTTTCCATTGCTGTAATCTTGACGCTAGAAGCTCCGCCTTCTGCTGCGACAAGTCAAGGTCTCGGATGAGATCACTCAACTCCGCTTGGCACAATCTATGCGGTTGATCATCTTCTTCCTAACAATCAAGGTCACGAGATGTTGAGGGCTCGGTGTCGTCTCCTTCTTCCACACTTTCTTCATGTTCGACTTCCAACTTATAATTTTTCGGTGGAGCAGGAACTGGCAAACGCTCCGAATGCAGAATAAGTCGAATAGCGGATGCAAGATTCGGATATTGAACTGTTTTTTTTTCTTCATTGACAACCCTGATTGTATAGGGGGTGTCAAGAAAAAATAACAGTCATCCGTATGGTTTGAAGGCTCGCGCCAAACCATAGGCACAGCAAAAGCCATTGACCTTTTTTTATTTTTAAGCCATTCTTGTAATAATACTAAACATGAGTTGCAGCATATGTGTGAAACCCATGGCTTATCCTGGTTTCCTATTTTCATGCAAAAATAATGCTCGTATGCAGTCTTCACTACAGGGGATCATCCTACGTTTCTGTGAAGAGAACGTTATTTCACCACAAATGTAGCAAAAGTTGTTGGCATCATTCAGGCATTTTCGTGGTATGCTCATTTTGAATTGGCGCGTTTCTGAAATGAAATAATAAAATAGTATAAACTTGTAAAACAAGAATATTGGCTTTGTTTACCTACTTTTTAGATGTATGTATGTATCTTGTACTGTTCCTTCTTATATAAGATACGCGGAATGATAGCTCTCGGAGTGAGAATCGCTGATACCTAGTGTTTGTGCTTATTGCAGCAAAAATCCTTACGGTAAGCGTTAAGGATCTTTATCTTAAGGATACGCTAAACGTTAAGGTCTTTATTTTCTTAGAAAAATCCAACTTTTATTGACAAATAAAATATCAAATAAAGAGCGTATCATAAATACTCACAAACAAATGCATAATATAATAATGGCTAAATGAAAGGAATATGGTTTGAACACATTAAAAAGTAGTTGAGATAGGGAAAAGGGATACGATGTGGTTGGAAGGTTACATGAAACGAACATCTTTGAAAATACATTAAAAAACAATTTAGTAACATGTGTTGAAGGATGTTCTGTCTCATGATTGATTATGAAGCACTAAAGATGTATCCCATTTCGTGCTCAAAAAACATTCTAAAGCACAATTATGTAAATTGCAATGGCAATTTTAACACAATAATTTTGACAGTTGGCGGATGTATCTACATCCAAAAATAAAGTGTACAAAACAATCAAGAGCTAATTATTTCCAAATTGATACAGGGTTATTCATTTCAAGGTTGGGAAAGTACAGCTCTGCCATCTGACAACTGTCAAATGTAAACGTCAACCAAACTAGTATTTGTTTAGTAGAAGGTTCGACATTTTACAATATGGATCGTTTGACCGTTGCACAACGCGTTAAAAATGTTAAATTATTTTACCAAAATGGTAAATCTCCATTTTTTCGAAAATGACAATGGCGTCTCCGTTACCGTCAATTCTCAGCGCTATGGCGCCATGATCAATGACTTTTTTTATCTCGAACTTGAAGGTCTTGATCTGAGCAATATGTGGTTTCAACAAGATGGCGTCACATGCCACACAACACGGCCGGTTTCAGCTCTATTGCGCGAGAAGTTCCCTGGACGCGTAATTTCGCGATTTAGCGATGTCGCTTCGCCACCGAGATCATGCGATTTGCGTCTTTAGATTTCTTTTTGTGGGGCTACGCAAAAGACCGGGTTTATGTGAACAATCTTCAAACTTTGGAGCGTTTGTAAAACGACATTCGACAAGTTATGGCCGAATTACGACCCGAATTATGCGAAAAAGTAATTGAAAATTACCTGAAAAGGATCGTGTCCTGCAAAAGGTCCCGTGGAGGGCATTTGATGAATGATATTGTGTTTCACATATAATGTCATCGTCCAAACATTAAAATGAAATAAAAATATTATCCAAATCTTAACGGCTCGTGTGTATTTTTTAACTTTACTTTCCCAAGGTGAAAATGGATAACCCTATATTTGAGAGTACAAAATGTCACTGTATCTCAAAAACAAGAGCTAATCGGCCATTTTTATGTTGATTTTCAGATTCAGCAGATCCAATTACATAAGAATCAGCTATTTTTAAGCCCGAAACATTTTCACTGTTGGGCAGTGTAATTGGTATATAATAAAATAAAAGTTTCCTGTCATAAATACTTTACTAGATTTTGTTAAAGTATTTTGAAATGCTGCGTAAAAATCTATTTTAAGTTTGTTACATTACTCCTACTTATTTAGAAGAACATGTATAACGTCGAAGGGTATAGGTATAAAGAATTTGCTCTATTTTATTAAAAAAAAAATCATGGGTTCACCAATAGATATAGGGAAAAAAATATTTAAGTTTTTGCTGAAAACTAAAGTGTAATTGAGCATTATATGACAAAATTCATATCAAGTGTATTAATATATGTAAAAATAGTTAGTTTGTTGGAGAATTTAGACATTAATTTTAGTACTCATGATACTTCTAATAAGACTCATTTCGTAAATTTATCGTGAATTCATGTTTACGAGTGAAAAAAGCGCTACTCTTTTTATTCTTATAGTATATGACAGCAACTCTGTTGTATCTCTTTACCAATTTTTTCTAAAAAAGTATTATAAGTAAAGAATTCTCGCACAGACCATATGGAAATACAATACCGACCAATTTTTGTTCTACTATGACATGTTACAGTATGTGGTATCCTGATCAAAAGTTTTAACCCCTTAACATATGAATAAAATGCGCGTTGACGCGTCCGTAGAATACCATTTAAATTATTAAGAGAAAGAAAGCATCTTGGACTGTCTAAAAAAAACAGCATTGTTGCACAGCCGAAACAGATAATCCAATAATATTATAATGCAAGGTATTCGCCGAAGAGATTTCTTGAAGTCTCAGAGACGTCAAAGTCTACCATGGCACATGAAATACATGACGTCTCAGAGACATCATTATGTGTCAATGGGTTAATGGACTCGAGACTCAAAAATGAATATTTTTACTACAAACGTTCAAACGGCATGAAAACTATAATGTTAGACTGCAGAAAATAACCATGAGATCAAACTCTTTTGTGAGAGAATTTCATCTTAACATGTGCTTCGAGGTGGTACCTGAGATCAGACGACTTTTGGACAGGTATTTAGTCTAGTTGTTGGTTTTTATTCTCAATCCAATAACGATGACTACTGGCTCTGAGTTTCTAAGAAGATTTATGCTCTGTTTCTTGATGACCGTACTACCTTTAGAAAATTTGCTGTGAAGTATTGTTCCTGAGTCTGCTGATTCTAACAGCGATGTCTTAGAAATCGCCTATCTATCCAATATAAAGTGCAAAGTCGTATATTGCTCCACTATACCTGTGTCCATCATGAGAAGCATGTCTTCTTTTTTTTTTGTTAACCCTTTAAATCTCAAGCCAAAACTAGGCCAAATAGCTCCAAAGTAATTATTGGATTTGGGACACACCTAAAAAAAAAGTATCCCTGTTTTTTTCTTGTCATTTGCAATTGTTTATAAGAAATTATTCAAACAAATTACCAAGAAGTCCCTTATTTGAAAAACTAAATGCGGCAATCGATTCTACGGGAAAAGTCATAAAGTAAACAAATACAACATTTTTGAGTCAGAGCTCAAATTATCGTGGAAGTGGAAAGAATGATTTTCCCATTAGATGGTTAAAAGTTAGCTCGTGAAGAAGATGCATACTTTCCTGTCTCTCAGTCGCGAAAAGCATATCGTGTCGTTGGTAGTTGCCACTGGGAATTGAGTGACGCCAAACTTACTGAATGATACTGCTATCTCTAAAAAAACAGGACACGTCTTTCGCGTTGGTAGATAGAGGTATGGTGAACAATACGCGAGTTTGCGTCCTAAATCGGCTGAACATGCGATTCCGCTGAAACCCTCGCTGGTATCTGTTGGCTGAGAAACAGTGTTTTACAGTAGGTTCCCAAGGGGTAGTGTGGTCATCAGGTAACGGGGCGTGAACCATTCCAGAAACTCATGGCCACAAGTAATCGACGCTGAGTTATTCATGGAGATCAACAACTGAGCCCGAAGTTACACAACTTCCAGAAGCCGTTCGACTCTAGGTACCGCCTCGAGATACGTGTTAAAATGAAGGACCATAAAGCGATGGCCACTATCGGGGCCTCAAGATGATAGGTCTTCTGTGGAGCAGCGGACCGCTTCTAGGTGTATGTTATACTTTGCACTATGGCAAACACAAAGGACAGGTTAGCGAATAGTATTTACAATGCGCTATTTTCGTAACCAGTTCCGAAGCTTGGTGAAAAGTGCTTCTGGCACCGAGTAGAAAAAAACTGGTGGCCGGTAAACACAGCACATATGTTAGAGTTAATTAATTTCAATCACAGCGTGTTTCTACAAAAGTAAGGATAACCAGCAAGAAGAAAAGTGACTTCTCGATTATAACAATGAAATGAGAAATGGAGATGCTGCCCGAGTCGATAATTGGGAAGAAAAACCTCCATTAAGTGCTCAAAGATATGGTAAAAAATGCAATGAAAACAGTAAAAACCTATAAGAGACTACGTTGAGATAAAGGGCAGACGCGTGCTCAATGTCTTACAGAGACCAGGACTACCCATAAGTCTTCTATTTTCCTAAATAGAAAAAGTAAAGGACTGAGGGAAAAAGACAACAAGCCTTATCACCTTCAGAACGAACAGCGAAAAAGGTCAGAATAGACTTTCCTACCACCAAACCACACCAGCCGGAAGAAACAGACCAGGTAAAAGTGGTGGGAAGGAAGAAAACGACAATAAAAGAGTTAAGTGGGACTAACCAAGAACCAGACAAGAGAGCGCCTTGAGCACTGGAGCATTCCAAGCACTAGCAAAGCTGCTACAGCGAAACTAAAGCGTACTCGCCCAGATTCTATAAAAATCAAGATAGCAAGAGAAATCTCCTACTTAGAGATCCTTAGAAAAGTAAGAGGATCCACTGATCTGACAAGTCTGTAAGAAAGACTGACGTACATTAGTCGCATTAGAGCACAGAAACTACTATTCGAGTTGGGAAAAGCTAGGACACCTCAACTGAAGAAATTAATTACGACTACGCTCAAGAAAGTAGCTACAGTGTGATCCTTGATACACACAAAAGCTTTGACTATCTGGACATAGACAAAGTCAAAATGGCAGAAGAAGTCACGGAGACAATATCATCGGCTACCGGGCTAGAAAACCTTGATCCGGCGGATATCAGACTGAGAGGGTCAACCAACAATACCCTGATAACCAGCGTGCTGTTACCAGATACTATTAAGAAGAACAAACTACTTAAAAAAGGTAAAATCAAAGCAAATGGATAAACTGTTAAGTATGTCTGCGTATGGCAATCACACATTGTTATAGATGTCATCAAACAGAACATGTTTCTAAGGACAGCAACAGCACCATCAATAGTTTGAAACAGTGTTTTTAATGTAGCAGGGAGGGGCAAAAGGCAGTGGACCGCACTTTCTATCAGTGAACAAACATTATAGGAGACTAAAACATTAAAGGATAATCGCTAAGGTGCTCCAAATAAATCTAAACCATTGTGAAGTGGCCCAGGACCTGCTATGCCAGCTGATTTTGGAAGAAGACTGAGATAGTCATTATCAATAAGATATATAGAAAACTTGGAAAACCAAGCTGGGTAAAAAACACTTCAGACAAAGCGTCGATCTGGGAATGAGGAAATATTCATATATTCGGTGCCTAACACATAATCTTGCTTTACCTAGGCGGAAGTGGCTGGTAAGAGATGCATATAGTAGCTGTTATCTTCCACCCAATGATGACATCAACGAGTTTCTAGGTTGTCTGGATGCTATTCTGGCTATGGCTATGACTTCAAAATTGCCAGTTGTAATAGGGAGAGATTTTAATGCATGGACTACGGATTAAGGTAATTCGAAGACAAATTGTTGTAGACGAGAATTACTCGATGCTGGAACTAGAGATAGCCAACACAGGAATATCGCCGATATATACCAAGGGCGGCAAGTCATCTATTGTCGACTTCACCTTCATAGACACTAGGTTAATGGAAGAATTAGTGAGATCGAATATATTGGTGATATCACTATCGACACCGTAGTCAAATAGCTAATGGACTACGAACTGCGGCTGGCGGCAGAAAAAACTGAGGTGGTGCTTATCTCCCGAACCAAGAATAGGAGATATGCCACTTGTACAGTGGACGAATGAAGAATACAGACTAAGGAAAGCGTCAGGTACCTTGAAGTCACAGTAGATGCGTAGCTATCATTTAATTAGCATTTATTAAATGCGGGCTTAAAGGCGGTAAAAATGGCCCAAGTAGGTATCATGCCAAATATCTTTATCTACCGATAAGGAACCAATAAGTTTTACAATGTAAGACAACCGGAAAAAGAGGAAACATTGGAGCGTAACCGCAACATATGGTTCAGGAGAACCATGCAGGAATGGCAACGGCGATTGGACACAACCAAGAAAAGTCGATGGACTAACTGTATCATTCCTAACGTTGCATAATAGATGAAGAGGGGACACGGATTCTTGAATTTTTATATAACCCTAGTGTTGACAGGAGATGGTTGCTTTCGCGGTTACTTACAACGTTCGCGCATCTACGAAAGCGCAGAATGTCTGGTATATCTCAAACAACGTTTGTAGAAAAATCTTTTTATTTTCAAAACATTTAAGTTACAATGCATTAGGTATAAATTAATGCTGTGATATATATACATGCGCGCGCAGACAAATTGACACTCAGATGTGCAAGGTATTAGGGCTAGGTTGCGCTGAAGAAGACAATAAGAAGAAATAAGGGCGAAACAATCAATAATAGAATCTACTTTAATAAAATAGAGATACTTTATCTAAAATCATAGACTGCTTTTCGATATGTAGGTTATCGGGTCTAACAGAAGTAGTGATAAGGTATACACACATGCCCACACAGACGTACGGACGCTCACACGTATATACTTAGATGTACACGCGAACACATATGGATGATTTCTTGCTGTGCTATTTAGTAAGAAAAAATAGGAGGAGTAGGATAGAAGAGGGGCATACGAGCCGTTAACTGGCCCCGCGAAGTAACCCTGCTAAAAATATTCGATTAAAAATTATTAAAATCAATTAAAATTTATTAGGATCGATTGAAATTTAATCGATACTAATACATTTTAATCAGTTTTAATAACTTCTAATCAAATATTTTTAGCAGGAAATGCCTTAATGGCAGTTTCCGCGGAGTTGCGGAAATCGGAGCGGTAGTTTTAGTGAATGAGAACACTACATTTTCGCTAGTACTGACTAGCAAAGTTAGCTGATACAATTTTCCATCGTCGTCGTAAAGAGAAAAAATAAAATACACACACATACGCACACGCACGAATGACAGAAGATGATGATATAAGTATAAAAATCAATTTTTCTAAAATAATGACGGCTACTACAATGTTGATGTCTCCATTCTCTTCGTTTGATCTATTGAAATCACCAGTTTTATTTCTCATTGTTATCGTCAGAATCAGATTTGGTGCTCCTAGAGACATTCGCAAACGCGATTTTGGTACTCTCTTTCAAATTTGGCTAAGATCTTTGGTGTGAAAACTAAGAGGTGACTTCTGCATTTTAGAATTATGGTCCTCATAACTTTTGAATGTTTGCAGTAAAAAAAGTATTTATTTTTGAGCCTCGAGCTCATTGAGATTTTTAATGAGAACATAAAATACTACAACATATTGAATAAGAAACCAATTTGTCCGGGACTACATTTTCATACGATTGATGCAGAGTCCTTCTCTACACGAGAAGAATAATGTGATGGAGCTTTATCATGTTGCAACAATACGTGTTTAATTGCATTTTCTATAATTTATCGTACTGCGGAAATTATTTTTTTCTTTAATATGTTAAAATATAACAAATTTCATCATTTTAATTTTCCTTCATAAAAAATGGTCCAATAATTTAATTTAACAAAATTTATACCCAGACATTGAGTTTCTGCTAATACTGACTATAGGAATCTTTTATTCAAGTATGTTAAGGATTATTATTTAACATATACCTTACATTATGCTGATTTAAAAATCCATTTAAATCGAAGACAGACTCATTCATCAGTAAAGAAAGTCTAGAAAAAAGCCTCTCATCTTGAACATACCAATGCAGTAAATTTTTAAAATTTATTTTTTTATTGTAGAGCATTTATAACAGTTTGCCTATTTTTAAAATTCGAAAGCCTTTTTTATTAAGAAATGCTATGAATAACATTTATTTTTTACCATCAATAAGGTCTAACAGTACACAGATCGAATCACAATTGTACGATTAAAATCTGCTCCAACATGGATAAGGCCTCGCAGTTCATTTAGATGTAATAAAAATAAATACACAATATTTAAGATAAAGAAATAGAATTTAAATTTATTAATTTGCTCATAAAAGGTAAGGGAAAAAGCCCAAAGGTATAAAAAAACCCTTTAAATTTATTTTATAAATTTACAAAGATCGTGTGATCGTATTGTATTAAATCCGTGATCAAGTTTCTGTGTGTTGTGTAATTGAATTTAGAAAAAATCTTAAGTCGTTTAGACGCGCTTGATTTTACTTTGCCGATTATTAAGAAAAGCAAAGGGCTGCGGGAGACGAGTGACCGTGGCGGATAGACTCTACAACGCAGATTAACTTTTCATACATTTGTTGTCCGCCTTATTAACTCGGAAAAGAAGTGGTGAGGATAAAGAACATTATTAATTTATTCTAAATAACGAGATCAGCATCGGCCTTGCAAGTGCTTGAAAATCAGAAAAGGTTAGCAGTATCATAAACTATACGTTCGGACGCTTGTTAGCCTTTTTAGCGTAATAAAATAATTACCACGTTTAAAGACAGTTTCTTTGCTAAGGAAAAACCTAATTGCAGGAGTACGTTGTTTCGAGATAAAGGTGGCGTTCGTAAAAAAACATGAAAAATCTCATATTGCCATTCAACAAGTTTCCAGAAAATATTAAATCTCATGCCAGCGTTGTTAGTCTTTTAGAATGAATCTAAATATTCAAACGGTTGAGTTAACAAATAGTTTTTGTGTGATTGTATGTTTTAACGGATTGAAAGAAAATAATACATACTTTTATAATTTAAAGAATGAATGAATCGTACTACAGTATAACAATGATCTAAAGTTCGCTTAGCTCTTACTTTTTAGCCTAGGATTGCATTTTTGGGATATTAAAGCTTTAAAAAGAAATAGTCTAAGTAATAGCTATAGAAAAAATATAGACTCGAACGTTTTCTTGATTCCAATATTGATTAATTTCTTACAAAAATTATAAAGAAAATAATACTTTTATCTACAGCTAATTACGAGTATATTAAACGCTTGTAGTGGTGCTTTTTGGCACGTGTTACTTTACTAAGAGATATCAACTTTTGATTTTTATTAATCTGCGGTATCGATTTCTTTCTCATATCTTGATACCTGTTTGCTTTAAGTTTTTTTAATCACATATTAAATGGCTGCTTATTCAATTATTCGAGCTTACTTTAATTTAAATTTTGATTTATATTGAAATAAAATAAATTCGTCTAGCGCGGACAAAAGTTCGACCCTTTTTAAAAGATGTATCCAACTGTCAGAGTTTTATCATACTTTCAACACTTTATCATATGTACTTAGCCTTTAACTAAATTTGTGATTGCAAATATAATATAAAAAATGCTTATTGTCACTGTTCCTAAATATTTTGGAGTTCCGGTTACTCTACATACTTGCTATTTTTATTTATATTGCTTCAAACCGTTGCTTGAATGATGCGTATACTGAAGCTGTTACACCATTTTTGACTAAGGAATGTTTTATTTTTTATTTTTCTTACGTCTATTTCTGCTTCGCTTTTAATTCTTTTTTCTAATTAAATAATACATTCTGTCAAAAAAGTACCGAGAATTGTCGATTTAAATCTGGCGGGGCAATTTAGGCAGGTAAATTTTTTTTTCTAGGTTGGTATAACTGCCCTTAATGACTATGCCAAGTTTGAGCGGAATCTGTCAACGAGTGTGTTTACAGTAGCTGGTTAAGTCAGTGGCCTTCAGCTCGCGCGCCGAATTTTGTTTTATGTCTTCAATCGACTTAAAACGGGTGCCACGGAGCGGCAATTTGAGTTTAGGGAAGAGGAAGAAGTCACAGTGAGCCAAATCCGACAAATACGGTGGTTGTTCAAGCGTGTTCGCTGAGTTTTTGGCGAGAAAGTCGGTCACAATCGTAGCTCGGTGAGACGGCGCGTTATCCTGTCTTGCGGCCACCTTTCTCATGCCAAAAATATCAATTAAAATCGTACGTGTGGACTCGTGGGATATCTCAAGTTCATGTGCTATCTCTCTCAAGCTGGTTTGACGGTTTTCGAGCGCCATTTCCTTAATTTTATCGACGTTATCTGCGGTCGAAGCCGTCGATGGGCGACCGGAACGAGGCAAGTCTTCGACGACTTCACGACCCTCCTTAAAGGCTTTGTACCACTCATACGCACGGGTTTTCGATAGTGCTTTATCACCAAAAGCCTTTTGCAACATTTTCAATGCATCGGCACACGAAATTTCATTCGCAACACAAAATTTTAGACAAATTCTTTGTTCAACGTAATCACCCATTGTAAAAAATCGGCACGCACTATTGATATCGACTGGCTTAACCAGCTACTGTTAACACACTCGTTGACAGATTCCGCTCAAACTTGGCATAGTCATTAAGGACAGTTGTACCAACCTAGAAAAAAAATCTAACCTGCTTAAATTGCCCCGCCAGATTTAAATTGACAATTCCCGGTACTTTTTTGACAGAATGTACATTATATTATTTCTCGTTTTAGGAATCAGCCTCGAAGAATACTCAAGTCGACATGGCATATAGTAATTTACTATCCGAATATTACAAAGTGATGTCAGATAAGGCAGTGGAGACCTTAGAGGACATTGGAAAATATGAACTCTACTGGGAGAAGCAGAAAGATCTAGATAGCAGCTATGTTCCACCGCCAGCTGTTGAGAATATAACACTACTAGAAGCAGCGTATACTGGAATGACGATACGGGCTATTATAGCTGCTGTTAAGGAATGCAAAATATATAAGCATTTCGACCTTACTTTTAGCGTTACCCAAAAATAACGACATTTTATAATTTTTTACGATGAGTTCAACATACAATTTTTAAATCGAAACGATTTAAATCAAGAATTGAAAATTGCAAGCTGGAAAATTAAGGTAACATTAGTTAATCGAGTTTTGATATTTTTTAAACTACTTTTAATTTAAAAATTAATTTTATCATTTATATTCGAATTAACTCTGTAAATAATTCCAATTAGTTATTCTGTAGATAATTGAAACAATAATAATAGTGACATGCAAGGGAACTCACGATAAACAAATACGCCAACGGGAATAGAAATCACTACGTCCACATCGTTGTTTCTAAATAACGCTAAAAATAAGGTTGAAGAGCTTCTATTTTTTGCAACTTCTTTATCTAAAAAAATTGCGTAGATATTTATAAACTTTGAAACTCGACTTGTAGGTCACGTAAGTCAATGTCTTCGACATTTGTGCAACTAATCTTGTACGTGTTATAGGTACTTCATCGCTGATTGCTCAGAAAACCAAAAAATTAAAAAAAAAACTCTTAAGCGCTTTTTAAGCAATTTACCTTGTTGTGACCTTGTAAAGGTCAAAATCAGAAATTCAAAAATTCTAATTGTCACGTATGATTTCCAAACCTTTACGAGTCCAATGCCGAAAATAGGGTTTCTGTAAAAAAATCGTCTTCATGTTAAAATATTGGAAGTGTGAATAAGTTCTCGCCGTTTCACCGTCAGAAGGTGGTACAAAAATTTTGTGTGTATAATTCAAGATGATGATGCATCTATATTGAAGTTCTATAACCTATGTATAAAATCAGTGCGTGTTTTTTCATTAACGTATAACGAACATTTTCTTTTTGTGGCATAAAACATGTCAAATTTTGTACCAAATAAACCTATGGTGATCATGCTCTGTCGGAAAGAACATACAGAGATTGGTTTGACCGATTTAAAAATGGTAATTTTGATGTTCAAGATAGAGAACGCAGTGGTGCACCAAAAAAGTTTCAAGACGAAGAATTGGAAACATTACTTGCTGAAGATCCATGTCAGACGCAATCCGATGTTGTACAATCATGAGGAGTTGATCGAACAACAGTTTCGAAACGTCTGACAGCATTAAGAATGATACAAAAGGAAGGATCTTGGGTGCCGTACGAACTGAAGCCGAGAGACGTCGAACGGCGTCTTGTCACGTGTGAACAGCTGCTTCAACGATAAAAAAGAAAAGGTTTCTTACGTCGTATTGTGACTGGTGATGAAAAGTGGATATACTACAGTAATCCCAAGCGTAAAAAATCGTGGGTTAAGCCCGGCGAAGCAGTAGCATAAACGCCAAAGCGGAATATCCACGGTTCCAAGCTCATGCTATGCATTTGGCGGGATCAGCTGGGGGTAGTGTATTACGAGTTGCTCCAACCCAACCAAACCATCATAGGAGATCTTTATCGATGACAATTGATGCGTTTGAGCCAAGCATTGCAAGAAAATTGGCCGCTCTATGAGCAAAGGCACGATAAGGTGATTTTGCTGCATGATAACGCTCGGCCGCATGTCACGTCACTGGTCAAAACATACCTGGAAACGCTGAAATGGGAAGTCCTATCCCACCCGCCGTACCCGAGATGAAAAGGGAGATCGCTAAAGGCAGTGTAAAAAGTGTGGCAAGTCTTTCGCGCAAGAAAGTGCTGCCTCTTACCGACTAGCGCTTGAACTATACACAAGTAGAGTGCAAGTGTACTAACCGAATTTATATACACAAGTTCGGTGCAAACGTTTCTAATAACTGTTAAGATTGATGGAACTGAGTGTTTAAATTTTACTAGCTGAAATAATTTAATGTAAAAAATTAGAATATATAGAATTATATATTTTATTACTTTTTATATTACATTAAAAATTTATTAACTAATAAATGTTTATAACAATATATTTGGTGTTTTAAAATTAAAACATTTATTCATATTCATTCCATATATTTTTCCTTACTCAATTTCTATACAGATCTTTCTAAAAAATATATTGCTCTTATTATATTTAAATATTGTATAATAATAAAGAATACATAAATAAAATTAAAAATTTTAATATATATTTATTACAATGTATGAAGTTTGATTCCAAAACCAATAAAAGTGTATGTTTAAAAAATATTTATATTTCATTTAATTTACATCATAATAATACAGCATCTTTATCTAAATATAAAAATGAAAAAATAGAACATAAAAATTTTTATTTATAGTCTTCTTTTTACTTAAGTTTGCCTTAGCTAGCTCTCTAGAATCAGATTCTTTTCTAAATGCACTTTTTTTTATTACTCTTTAATTTGTCTTTTTTTACTACAGATATTTTTTCAATAGATACATCAAACTTGAAAACTACTATTCTTGAACGTAAAACATCGTCCTCTGTAACTTCTTCAATATGATTAGTTTCTTTAATATTTTATTTCACTTTCGTCAGCAGACTTTACTTTCCGTTCACAAAAATAATATTATCATTTTTTTTATCAACTGCGATTCTTGATACGATTTCTTGTTTTATTATACAGCAACCCTTCGAAGTTATACAATATAATAATCATTGAATATTCGTTATTAATTTATTTAATATTTTTATTTACATATATTTCATGTTTTTCATAAGAAAAAATAGTTAAAAAAAAATTGAAAAAATTGAAAAAATTTCTCATGCTGCAGGACTCGAACGATGGTCCTTGTGTGTAATGGAGGTAAAATATTATCGTTACTTATGCCTTAACCGATTGAGCCAAATTCGACATAATTAGCCGATGCAAAAACTTATATAAAAGGCGTAACCTTCAGTAAGATTTTAAATATATAATATTTTCATGAATTTTTTTAATTGTAAAAAAAATCTTTCTCTAATATTTTGTATAGCATTATATTTAATAACATTAAAACTTTCGCAATTTGTAAAAGCGATACAGAAATAAAGAAAACAACGATTATTTTTTAAGCTTGTGCTGGTTACTACACAGATATTATGCGTTCGGCAAATTTCTTTTACAAGCTTTGCGATTGCTACGTATAAGTCCGTTTGTATAAGTAAAAAAGTTAAAGCGAATTGATTTATTTGTAAAAAACGGAAGAATCTATTTTACTTTTTAGTGAATCTGTCCTTTACACGTAAATTACAATCGAAAAATATTGACATAATAACTATTTTATCGTGGCTAAATTACTAAAAAAAGAAAAATCTGATGGCATAGTTAATAATCTTTTTTGTAAATTAAAAAAAAATTGATATTATACTTATTAATATTTCTTATGTTAATAAATGATTTAAAATTGATGAAACAAAATCTTTAGATTGTACTGACAGACACGTAATTTTTGTATTAAAAAAGAATTTCTCGTGCTGTAGGACTCGAACGCTGATCCTTGCGTGTAATCGAGGCAAAATGTTATCGTTGCTCATGCCTTAGACGATTGAGCTAAATTTCTCATGATTATAATAAATTACGCGAAAACTTATGAAAAAATTGAATCCTTCAGTGATGATTTTAAATATAAAATAATTTCATGAATTTTTTTTACTAAAAATTTTTAATGGATAAACAAAAATTAAAATACAGTTGACTATGAATTTTGATTTTATAATTAGTCAAACGAACGAATTTTTACATGTAAACAATCGTCAGCTTGTAGCGAAAAAAATAAATACAAGATCTTTGAACAGTTATAAAAATAAAAAACACGCGCACAAATTGCGGCGCGCCGATTATAATCGCGCTTCATTTCTACGTATTAGATTAGTGAAAACAAACGCCGGCCCTTTGAATAGCTGTGCAAGTAATAACATATATATACTGGCACAGTAGTAAAAAAATTTTAACGATGTAATCTTTTAAATACAAATTTTAATTTAAAAAATATTAAATAAAGATGAATTTTTCCTATTTAAAAAATTCATGAAAATATAATATATATTTAAAAGCTCACTGAAGGTTACACCTTTTATATAAGTTTTTGCATCGGCTGACTATGTCGAATTTGGCTGAATCGGTTAAGGCATAAATAACGATAATATTTTACCTCCATTACACGCAAGGACCAGCGTTCGAGTCCTGCAGCATGAGAAATATTTTCAATTTTTTTTTTTTCAACTATTTTTTCTTATGAAAAACATGAAATATATGTAAATAAAAATATTAAATAAATTAATAACGAATATTCAATGATTATTATATTGTATAAATTCAATGGCTTGCTGTATAATAAAACAAGAAATCGTATCAAGAATCGCAGTTGATAAAAAAAATAATAATATTATTTTTAATAAAAAGAAAATTATGGTAAGCATTGATAGTCGTTTAAACATATTTTTCTGTGCTCTCTTCATGTATTATCAATTTATCGAATATTAGTATGGCACCTGTGAGTAACTTATCAAAAAGAATATTTAAAATCAGCATTTTTGACTCTCGAAAGTTGTGAAATCAAATAATATTGCTAAGTATTTTCTTTTTTATCAACACATTTTTTTTTAACGATAGCTGATCATCAATATTGTTGTATATAATATGCTAATGAATATCTACATCTAAATACAACAATCGTTTAAATACAAAAAAATTATCGTTTTCGTTGTTATTAAAAAATGTGAAAAAATATAATTAATAATTAATTTTCATAAACATACTTTCAAATTTTCTTTAATTTTAAAATATTTTAGACTAAAGAAAGCAATAAAATATAATAATATCGCTAAATATCATCTTTCTCTTTATTAACGTATTTTTTGACCGCTACCTGGTCATCATTTACTTATCGGATTAATAAAAAGTCATTACACAAATTTCTACGCACGAAAGTTGTGAAATCTATTTAATGTTGTTAAATATTTCAATATTTGTGTCAAACACATTTATTTTATAATTTTAGTTGATACTAAAAAATATTATTTTATATTTTTTACAATTTTCTTTTGAAATGTTACTTTGAATTAAAATATTAAAATATACAAAATATCAATGATGTGAAATAATTCTTTTTACTCTTACATTTATTTAGTTTTTATTTTAATTTAATTTAATAATTTACATATAATTTCATATTGTTTTCGTACGATAGTAGGAAGTTGCTTCGAATGAAACCACTGAAATCAAATAATTCTTTTAACTATATTTTTCTATATCTTTTATGCTATATTCTATTGCAACTTATATATTTCATAAAAAGTTACTTGTGATACGTAATTAAAACCATACTTGCCGGACACTAGTAGAGTATAATGATGGAGAATATAAATAATAAAATATATAGAATATAAAAAATAAATGAACATTTGATTTAATAATTCTATTTTTCTATTTCTATTTAAATTATGAAGTGCTTTATTTTTCAAATAAAAAATTATCAAATGTTCAAAAATTGTTATTGACAAACTTTAATAATTTTTTATTACATATACAAGGTCTGGCTATTAAATAACGAGACTGGTTACGAAAAAGGGGTTCATTATGAAAATTATTCTACATTCGAATGCTCCCCTTCAATATACTCCCCTTCCCTCGCCACACACCTTTCCATACGTTTTTTCTATTGATCGAAGCAGTGCTGGAAGTCTTCTTTGGTGAGGGCCTTTAGGAGCTCTGCCGTTTTTTGCTTTACCGCTTCCATCAACTCAAATCGGGTCCCTTTCAAAGCAGATTTTATCTTCGGAAACAAAAAAAAGTCGCACGGTGCTAAATCTGACGAGTACGGCGCGTGTTCGAGCACTGGAGTGCGCTAACTGGCCAAATACTGCTTCACAGATAGCGCGTTATGGGCAGGTGCGTTGTCCTGGTGCAAAATCCACGAGTTGTTCTTCCACAACTCGGGCTGTTTCTTACGAACTTGTTCTCGCAGTGTTGCCAAAACTGACAAATAGTAAGTCTGGTTGACAGTCTGACCCTCTGGAACCCATTCAGTCATCACGATACCGTTAATGTCGAAAAAAACGATCAACATTGCCTTGAATTTGGTTGGTCATCTTTAGTGCTCACTCGGCCCTCACTGAAGCGCTTACACCACTCAAAAACACGCGCACAATATAGAGAATTGTCCCCATAGGCCTCTTGCAACAATTTACAGCACTCAGTCGGAGTTTTTTTCAATTTAACGAGAAATTTGAGATTGATACGTTGCTCCTGTTTTTCGTCACACATGGTTTTCGGCACGAGAAAAAAACACGTTCGTTTCAAACCGCTACTGCACAAATACAATAATAGTGACGAGAACGTGTTTTGGTACGTGCATAGACAAGATACTAGGCTGTTCAAAAAGTTTTGAAAGCGGAAATGAAGATACTTTTTTTTTGTTGGTGAAATCACTTTTATTGCTCAGTATAATCTCCCATAAGTTCAATACACTTGGTCCAACGGTCTTCTAACTTGTTTATCCCATCATGAAAGTGACTTTCTGCAAGGCCTGCAAAATACTCCTCTACGACGGCTATAACCTCTTCGTTTGATGAAAAATGCTTCCCACGAAGGAATTTCTTGAAGTGTGGAAACAGCCAGAAGTCAGAGGGAGCTAAATCAGGCGAATAAGGTGGATGCTGCAACAATTCGTACTTTAATTCGGTTATTTTAGTGATAATTTTTTGAGCTGTGTGAGCGGGTGCATTGTCTTGATGAAAAATGATTTTTTTCTTGTGCAAACCGGGTCTTTTTTCACCTATTTTTTCATCCAATTGGTCCAAAAGGTTACAATAATATTCAGAATTTATTGTTTTGCCAGTTTGGAGGTAATCCACCAACAAAATCCCTTTTGCATCCCAAAAAACTGACGCTAACACCTTCTTCGCCGATTTCTGGACACGAACTCACTTCGGTGCCGAAGTGCCTGGTTGACATCACTCTTTAGCCTCTTGTTTTGATTCAGGGTCATGATGGTCAACCCAAGTCTCATCCATAGTGATGAATCGACGCAAAAAATCCTTTTTATCCTTTCGAAAACGCTCCAAATGTTGCTCAGAAAGACGCATTCGAACGTGTTTTTGTTTTATTGTGAGCGAATGCGGCACCCATTGTGCACAGAGCTTTCTGAAACCCAAAACTTCATTTAAAATATGACTAACACTGCCTAATGAGATGTCTAGGGCCTCTGCTAAATCTCTCTCGGTCAATCGACGATTTTCCAAAACCATATCCTGTACTTTTGCTATGAATGCTGGTGTTGATGCACTTTTTATACGTCCTGAGCGTGGATCGTCTTCAGAGCTTTTTCGACCACGTCTAAACTCTAAAACCCATCGATGCACAGTTGGAAATGAAGGAGCAGATTCCTTTAACACTTTCACCATATTCGTATGAATTTCCGTTGCTGATAAACCTTTCAAAACAAAGAATTTTATCACTGCAGGATATTTGGTTTTTTCCATTGTAAAAAAAATGCACTGACACGTCAACTTCAAATGCTTGTAAACAAACAATGAATTGACAGAGTGGAATGAAACTTTGGGTATGTTTATATGAAAGATAAAATATTAAAATGGCGTAAAAATTTTGGTTCTTCTACTGCTCTATAGATGTCGCTTTCAAAACTTTTTGAACAACCTAGTATCTAGATACCCAACGCACTACTCGTTTTTTTCCCCACTCCCCTACGGCGCCCTCTAGGCGCGCAGTCTCGTTATTTAATAGCCAGACCTCGTATATATTTAAAATCATACAAATATACAACACGATATGAAATCATGTTAATTTTTTATTTTTTCTTTAATATTTATTAAGGAAAAAATTAGCATATGCTATGTCATTTTTGTATATTGTAAATGTACTTGTATACATAGAAAGTATAGCTGAAAGTTTGGAATCTTATTATTCGTAATTCGTACCCAATCATGTTTCAGTTATAACATAAAAAAAACTATTTCAGTATCTAAAAATATATTTTGATTATATAAATTACCACAACCATTACCATCTACTTGTTCAATTTCAAACGTCGATAAACTACTACAGTATCTAAAAATATATGTTGATCACATAAATTACTGCGAGCATCACCATATACTCTACAAGTGTCCGGCAAGTATGGTTTTAATTACATGTCACAAGTAAGTTTTTATGAAATATATAAGTTGTAATAGAATATAGCATAAAGGATATAGAAAAATATAGTTAAAAGAATTATTTATTTCAGTGGTTTCATTCGAAGCAACTTCCTACTATCGTACGAAAACAATATGAAATTATATGTAAATTATTAAATTGAATTAAAATAAAAACTAAATAAATGTAAGAGTAAAAAGAATTATTTCACATCATTGATATTTTGTATATTTTAATATTTTAATTCAAAGTAACATTTCAAAAGAAAATTGTAAAAAATATAAAATAATATTTTTTAGTATCAACTAAAATTATAAAATAAATGTGTTTGACACAAATATTGAAATATTTAACAACATTAAATAGATTTCACAACTTTCGTGCGTAGAAATTTGTGTAATGACTTTTTATTAATCCGATAAGTAAATGATGACCAGGTAGCGGTCAAAAAATACGTTAATAAAAAGAACGATGATATTTAGCGATATTATTATATTTTATTGCTTTCTTTAGTCTAAAATATTTTAAAATTAAAGAAAATTTGAAAGTATGTTTATGAAAATTAATTATTAATTATATTTTTTCATATTTTTTAATAACAATGAAAACGATAATTTTTTTGTATTTAAAAGATTGTTGTATTCGGATGTAGATATTCATTAGCATATTATATACAACAACATTGATGATCAGCTATCGTTAAAAAAAAATGTGTTGATAAAAAAGAAAATACTTAGCAATATTATTTGATTTCACAACTTTCGAGAGTCAAAAATGCTGATTTTAAATATTCTTTTTGATAAGTTACTCACAGGTGCCAAACTAATATTCGATAAATTGATAATACATGAAGAGAGCACAGAAAAATATGTTCAAACGACAACCAATACTTACCATAATTTTCTTTTTATTAAAAAGGTTGTATTTATGATTATTAGCTTTTATTAGGTAATATTAAAATCTTATAATGTGTGGATTTTAGACTCTAATAATAGTCAATAATGTATAATTATGTTTCGAAGTTTTTATCGTCATTTTATAAATTTAATAAATTTTTATAAGATTTTATTAGATTTTTATTTTTGGGAAATGTCCTTACAAACAAGGATGCAATAAATGCTAGAATATAAATAGATATTAGCTGTTGGAACGGTTACATATTTCTTTTTCGTGTAAAAACCAAAAAGCTAATCATTATAATGATTGTAAGTAGTTGATGAAACCTTTTCAAATACTTTTTTAAAACCTTTATAAAAACTTTAGTCAAATATTTTATATATTTTATAATTTTATTTTTTATTATGATTATATATATTTTTCACATACGCATTATATTTAATCGTTCGGCCTCTCCCACTCGCGCGCGCAATATATGCTGCGAGTGCGAGAGAGAAAGCGACTCTCCCGCACTGCTGCCACTAGAGTGAGAAAGATACCGCTCTCTCACTCACGCGCGCTTATTCTTATACGGGTGCGAGAGAGACCGCAACTCTCTCGCACTGACTATACGAAAGTAAGAGAGATAACGCTCTCTCACTCGCACGAACCGCGTAAAATAAATATAACCAAAAAGCGGAGTAACCGGCGGAGGTTACTCCTACGCAAAAAAGTAAAAATATAAAGACACGTGCGCCGGTCAAGTTCACAAAACAAACTTACGGTAAAGGCTGGCCAGCCTCGCACGCCGAGAAAAAAAAATAAATGCAATCACGCCACTGCCGTCGGTGAAGGATGCGTCGCGGGGCACCTCGCCTTGCTTGTTTGCCCTTGCATCGAAGTATAGATACACGGCACGATCCGTTCAGTGTCGCTGTCCTCCAACACTCCACGCACGACCGGGAACGTTTAAAAAAACCAAAAACTCGCGAAGAAAACACTCGCAAAAGGATGTCGAGACGCGGGAAGAGGGCAAGCGTCCGAACTATGAAAATGGCGGAAGGAAACTAACACATCGTTCAATAAGTTCCGAGACTAACCCAGAGGTGGTGGTAGCAGTACCCAACTGGCCACGTTTCCATAGAGTGCGAACCTTTACATGAAACGTGTAAAAATTCCACGTCGATCGGATCACAGACAGCAGAGTTATCGAGGTTAGAGTAAAGTCACTTTGTAATTTGTTTGAAAAATGGAAAAAAGCGAGTTTTGCGTGTTGATAAAACATTGTTTTTTAATGGGTAAAAACACCGTAGAAGCCCAGCAATGGCTTGAAAAACATTACCCGGACTCCTCTCCATCCAAACCAACGATTTGTCGTTAGTATGCTGAGTTTAAACGTGGTCGTACGGACACAAACGATGCGGAACGTTCGGGTAGGCCATTGGAAGCCGTTACACAGGAAAATGTGAGTGAAGTGTTAAAAATTGTAATGAAAAATCGCAAAGTAAAGGTCCGAGAGATTGCAGAAATGACACAGATATCATCTGGAAGCGTATTTACAATCCTTCATGAAAAATTGAGCATCAAAAAGGTTTTTTCCAAGCGGGTGCCGCGATTGCTTTCAGTGGAACAAAAACAGCAACAAGTCGACGATTCAGAGAGCTGTTTATCGCTATTTACTCGCAATAAAAAGGATTTCCTGCGTCGACACGTGACCATGGATGAAACATGGATACATCATTTCACTCCGGAGTCGAATCGGCAATCATCTGAGTTGCGCATGGCTGGCGAAAGCCGCCCAAAGCGTCCAAAAATGCAGCAGTCAGCTGGCAAAGTCATGGCGTCTGCTTTTTGGGATACACATGGCGTGACTTTCATTGACTACCTGGAAAAAGGTGAATCGATCAACAGTGATTATTATATTGACTTGTTGGTACGTTTAAAGGAGGAGATCGCAGCAAAACGACCGCACATAAAAAAGAAAAAAATCCTTTTTCACCAAGACAATGCACCATGCCACAAGTCCATAAAGACAATGGCAAAATTAAACGAATTGGGCTTTGATTTGCTTCCCCACCCCCCGTATTCGCCAGATTTAGCCCCTAGCGACTACTGGCTCTTTGCTGATTTAAAAAAAATGCTCCAGGGAAAAAAATTTGGCTCGAATGAGGAGGTCATTGCCGAAACTGAAGCCTATTTTGAAGCAAAGGATAAATCCTTATATAAACATGGTATAGAAATGTTGGAAAGGCGTTGGAAAGATTGTATTACTCTAAAAGCAGATTATATTGATGAATAAAAATGATTTTTGAAAAAAAATTTTGTTTTCGTTGTAAGTCTCGGGACTAATTGAACGATGTGTTACCTGAAAAACGCGGAAAGAAGCTAGCTTGCCTAGCCTGAACTCGCCTATCTTTTTTATACGGCACACGAATATTCTATTTATCGGCATGTACCGTATTTTCCCGCCCGGGGCCGTCACGTTACCGAAATTAAACTCGGCTCGCGGACCGCGGAATCGCGCGAAATATAAACACGCGCGACAATATATATATATATATATATATATATATATACACTGTGTGTCCCATGGAAAACGGAACTTTTTCAAAATAAAGATAAAAACTCAATATTCCGGCAAATCTCATTTATTTTATTCAAAATAGTCTCCTTCCGCATCAATACAACGTTTTGCACGATCAATTAACGTATCGAATGAGTTTGAGATCATTTTTATTCATCGACTTTAGTATGTCCGTCGTCGCTCTTTGGATGGCCTCTACGTCGGCATAACGTTTTCCTTTTATAGGCAAGTGCAATTTGGAGAACAAGTAGAAGTCGCACGGAGCCAAATCCGGCAAGTACGGTGAATGGTTAATGGCTAAAATGGAATTTTTGATCAAAAAATCCGTGATCAAGTTCGATCGATGAGACGGCGCATTATCATGCAACAAACGCCAGCTCCCTTTTTCACGGTATTGTGGCCGCACACGACGAATACGGCTGAGCAAACGCTTCATAACACCAAGATAAAACACAGCAGTAATCGTTTGACCAGGTGGAACGAATTTACGATAAATAATACCCTCCGAATCGTAGAAACAAATCAACATTGTCTTCACTTTTGACTTTTCAAAACGACTTTTTTCGGATTGGGCTCGGTTGGGTGCTTCCATTCAGCACTTTGACGCTTGGTTTCGGGATCATGTTGAAAACACCATGTCTCGTTACCAGTCACAATTGAATATTTCAAGTTTGGGTCCTTTTTTGACTCTTTAATCAAATCCTCACAATGTTGAATTCGGAGCAATTTTTCGTAGTCGGTCAATTCGTGTGGAACAAAGCGTGCACACACCTTCCGTAGATTCAAATGATCGGTCAAAATGCGATGAATTGAATATTTGGACATATTCAATTCCATTTCCATGTATCGCAATCAAGATTTTGGCTCATTTTTTATAAATTCACGCACTTTTTCAATGTTACTTTGAGTAACCACGGTATTCGAAGGACCTGGATGTTCGTCGTCCTGAATGTCTTCACGACCTTTCTGAAACCGCTTATACCACTCATACACTCTGGTACGGGATAAATAATTATCGCCATAAACTTGTTGCAGCAAATTATGCGTCTCAGTAAAGGATTTACCGAGTTTAAAACAGAACTTAATATTTGCTCTTTGTTCGAAGTTCATGTTTCGACCGATGCCACAAACACACTGTCACTTTAAGCGCGATATTTTGGTTTCCATTGAACCAAATGTCATACAATTTTGACAGGATGTCAGTTAAGAATGGACCTTTCCATTGCTTACATCCACCAATAGGTGGCGCCAATATAAATCGATGTTTTGAAAAAGTTCCGTTTTCCATGGGACACACTGTGTATAAGCACTGGTACTAGGCCAGATATTACTTACAGTGTGAATCACATGAGTCGTTTTCAAGCTAGTTACAACAAAACACACCTTTAATACGCCTTAAGAATGTTAATATCCTTATATAGGACTAAAGATATAAAATTAACTTATAAAAGAAATCTCGTGAATGATATATTGGATTGTATGGTAGATTCAGATTGGGCTGGAGATAAAAATGACAGAAAATTAACAACAGGTTTTTTAACAAGATTTTACAACAGTGTTATATATTGGAAGACATACAAACAAAACACAGTAGCAAAGTTTTAAACTTCAGCTAAATATACAGCTTTATCTAAAGCAGTTACCGAAATAATTTTCATAAGAAGTATATTAAAAGAAACGTTTAAAATCAAACTAGAAGCACCTAAAAAAATTCATGAGGATAACTCAGGAGCCTTAGCAATAGCTAAACATAGTAATTTGACAAAAAGTTTTAGGCACATAGAAGTGCAATACTATTATATCAATGAAAATTATGATAAAGATGTAATAGACATTAATAAAATTAAGTCTGACAAAAATATAGCAGATATACTAACTAACACATCATTCAATAAGTCCCGAGACTAACAACGACAACAACATTTTTTTTCAAAAATCATTTTTATTCATCAATATAATCTTCTTTAAGAGTGATACAATCTTTTCAACGCCTTTCCAACATTTCTATACCATGTTTATAAAAGGATTTATCCTTTGCTTTAAAATAGGCTTCAGTTTCGGCAATGACCTCCTCATTCGAGCCAAATTTTTTTCCCTGGAGCATTTTTTTGAGATCAGCAAAGAGCCAGTAGTCGCTGGGGGCTGAATCTGGCGAATACGGGGGGTGAGGAAGCAAATCGAAGCCCAATTTGTTCAATTTTGCCATTGTTTTCATGGACTTGTGGCATGGTGCATTGTTTTAGTGAAAAAGGATTTTTTTCTTCTTCATGTGCGGTCGTTTTGCTGCGATCTCCTCCTTCAAACGTACCAACAAGTCAATATAATAATCACTGTTGATCGATTTACCTTTTTCCAGGTAGTCAATGAAAATCACGCCATGTGTATCCCAAAAAACAGACGCCATGACTTTGCCAGCAGTCTGCTGCGTTTTTGAACGCTTTGGGCGGCTTTTGCCAGCCATGCGCCACTCAGATGATTGCCGATTCGACTCCGGAGTGAAATGATGTATCCATGTTTCATCCATGGTCACGTATCGACGCAGGAAATCCTTTTTATTGCGAGTAAATAGCGATAAACAGCTCTCTGAATCGTCGACACGTTGCTGTTTTGGTTCCACTGAAAGCAATCGCGGCACCCACTTGGAAAAAACCTTTTTCATGCTCAATTTTTCATAAAGGATTGTAAATACGCTTCCAGATGATATCGTGTCATTTCTGCAATCTTACGGACCTTCACTTTGCGATTTTTTATTACAATTTTTAACACTTCACTCACATTTTCCTGTGTAACGGCTTCCAATGGCCTACCCGAACCTTCCGCATCGTTTGTGTGCGTACGACCACGTTTAAACTTAGCATACCAACGACAAATCGTTGGTTTGTATAGAGAGGAGTCCAAGTAATGTTTTTCAAGCCATTGCTGGGCTTGTACGGTGTTTTCACCCATTAAAAAACAATGTATCATCAACACGCGAAACTCGCTTTTTTCTATTTTTCAAACAAATTACAAAGTGACTTTACTCTAACCTCGATAACTCTGCTGTATGTGATCCGATCGACGTGACATTTTTACACGTTTTATGTAAAGGTTCGCACTCTATGGAAACGTTGTTAGTTTGGTACTACTAGCACCATCTTTGGGTTAGTCTCGGGACTTATTAAACGATGTGTTAAGAGTTTAAGTAAAGACAAGTTTACTAAAATTCGGAAATCACTAAGACTAATTTAAAAAAAATAAAAAAAATAATAAATTAAGATTGTAATTGCGCAATGAAATAAACTGTAATAAATAAGAATGCACGACTGTAATAATATTGTATTGAAACAATAAACGAACAATGATATGTAAGTAACAAAATAAAGAAATGAAAATGATTAATTTAAGGAAGGGTGTTTAATGTAGTCTAAATTAATCATTAAGGCAACACCTCTGTCGACACCTATAAATTAATAACGAAAACATTTTAAACACGATGCGCGTATATATAGGACAATAGACGATAGGTGAGGTTAGTTGAGTAAGTCACACGCTGAAGGCTGCGTTAGAACAAACATTCTTTTACTTTAAATTATAACAATACCAAAAGAAAAAACTTAAGAGGTCAATATCTACCACCGTGAGTACCATTTCCTGCGTTTGGTCAGCGTTATGAATTGTAAACCGACATAATTCCGACTATTGGTCGATTGAGAATCCTCACAGGACTCGATCACCAAAGTCAGTGGAGTCTCATAGTATGGTGTGATATTATTAACGGCTTTCTAATCAGGCCTTATTTTTTCGATGGCGATGGTAATACAGATAGGTACCTTAATTTTCTAACAATGAACTACTAAATCTGCTACAAGATACTTGTTCGCAAACAAGAGCGCATATGCGGTTTCAGCATAATGATACGAGGTGTATTCAGAAAATACGGGAATTTTTTAATTTCGCGGGTTTGGAGAGTCCGATTGTCAAAATTTATTTTTATTATGTTGGTACACATACCCCTGAAGTATAATACAATTTTCAGCTGTATTCATTGTTTATTTTGTCAGTGGCAGCCGCTAAAGTTAGACGTGTTTTTATGAGCTCGGCGATTTTCGTTTGTTAAAAAAAAATGGGTCAAAAAATTTGTATCAAATTTTGCAAAAAATGAAATGAAGTGTAACAAAGTGTGTGAAATGTTAATAAAGGCCTATGGTGAGCCGCTATGAGTAAAACAAGGGTTTATAAGTGGTATAAGCGTTTCCAAGACAGCCGTGAAGATGTTGAAGATGACGAACGTCCCAGACGCCTCAGCATATCAACAACCGATGAAAAAGTGGAAAAGGTAAAAGAAATGGTTTTGAACGATCGCCAAATTACAATCAGAGGAGTCGCTGATGATGTTGGTATATCGATTGGCTCATGTCATAATATTTTTTCGAATGTTTTGGGTATGAAACGCGTGGCAGTAAAATTTGTTCCAAAATTGTTGAATTTTGAACAAAAACAGCGGCGAATGGAAGCTGCTCAAAAGTCACTAAATGAAGTCAAAAACGATGCAGAATTGCTGAAATGTGTTATAACAGGTAACAAAACGTGGGTTTACGGATATGACGTCGAAACTAAAGCTCAATCGTCTCAGTGGAGGCATTCTGTATCGCCAAGACCGAAAAAGGCTCGACAAGTATGGTCGAACGTAAAAGTTATGCTCACTGTGTTCTTTGATTTTAATGGCATAGTGCATCATGAATTCTTGCCACGAGATTAAACGATCGATAAGAAGTACTACCTACAAGTTCAACGCCGTTTGCGTGAAGCAATCTGAAAAAAATAATTTATGACTTTTGCACCACAATAATGCACCTGCTCATACTTCATTGCTTGTTCGTAAATTTTTGGCTAAAAATAATACTTTAACGATGCTCCAGCATTCATATTCGCCAGACGTGGCTCCGTGTGACTTTTTTCTATTTCCAAAAATCAAGAGAACCTTAAAGGGCCGTCATTTTATAAGCATAGATGACATTAAAAGCGCATCGCTATAAGAGCTAAAGGCTATTCCAAAGATCGAGTTTCAAAAGTGTTTCGAGAATTGGAAGAAGCGCTAGCACAAGTGTATAATATCTAATGGGGACTACTTTGAAGGCGACAACATTAGTATAGACGAATAAATAAATATTTTTTTCAAAAAACGAAAATTTCCATTATTTCCTGAACACACTTGGTACACCTGCTCATAAAAGATTAAGAGTTCAGGAATTTTTAAACCAAAGATACTCTAACCGATGGGTAGGTATTGGAAGTGGTAAAAATCATGTTGAGTAGCCTTTAGATAGATACCTTAATTTTCTAACAAACGAACCCCAGATCTCACAAGCCCAGATTTTTTTAATGGGATTTTTTTAAAAACACTGTTTATGCCATTGTTGCAACTACTAAAGAAAACATGATGCAAAGAATTACTAATGCTTGCAAGAGTATACCAAGGTATGTACTTCTGTTGACCATTCAAAGTTTTGAACAAAGAATTCAATTATGTATTGATAATAATAGAGATATTTTCGAACATCTAATTAGGTGAAAAATAGTTACTTTATTCTTGCATTCTTATTATCATCTAATTAATTATTCTTATTATCCATTTATTATTGATTCTTGCCTTTATTGGCCGATATTTCTACGATTTTGTCTCCATCGGCCGGTCGGATAACATATTTTTGCCTCTATTGGTTGGTATCTTAATGGTTTTGCCTTTATTAGCTGGACTGAGATTCTTTACTTTAACAGCCGGTTTTTGCCAACATCATGTTTTATAACGCTGACTAAATGCATGATAATTTTTATGACATTTACCTAAAATCAATAAAATGTCTACAATTCCGTTGCGTGCATAATCAGGCATATTTGCTTCAATTTAATTATTATAAATAACTTCACACGAAATAGAAAGAAAAAAATCATTAAAAAATTTATATAAAAAAAATTCTAAGCGAATAAAATTAAATTGTTCAGTTTTTAACTATACTGTCTCTCAAAGAAGTACCGGGAATTTTAAATTAAAACAACATTTTTACGTTTGATAATCAAAATTTATTGAGTCGCCTTCTAAATAGGCTCCATTTGCTCCGATACATCTATGCCAACGGCACTTCCAATCATCAAAACATTTTTTATAGGCGCTTTCCGGGATGGCCTTCAGCTCGCGCGCCGAATTTTGTTTTATGGTTTTAATCGACTGAAAACGGGTGCCACGGAGCGGCCATTTAAGTTTTGGGAAGAGGAAGAAGTCACAGGGGCCAATACAGCAAATACGGTGGTTGTTCAATTGTGTTCGTTGAATTTTTGGCGAGAAAGTCGGTCGCAATCGTAGCTCGGTGAGACGGCGCGTTATCGTCGTGCAAAATCCACGAGTTGTTCGTCTATAAATTTGGCCGCTTCTTACGGATACGCTCAAGCAAACGTTTCATAGCGCCTAAGTAATACTCTTTGTTTACCGTCTGACCCTCTGGAACAAATTCATAGTGCACTACGCCACGGATATCGAAGAAAACAATGAGCATCACCTTCACTTTTGAGCGGCTTTGGCGTGGTTTTTTCGGTTTCGGCTCGTTTTTTCCCATCCATTCCGATGCTTGCTGGCTTGATTGCATATCGTACTTGTACACCCACGTTTCGTCACCAGTTATGATGCATTCCATGAATGCGGGATCGGAATTGGCGCGATCCAGCATGTCCGAAGCGACCTGTTCGCGATAGCGTTTTTGAAGAAAATTAAGCTCTTTTAGAACGAGTCTTGCGGCCACCTTTCTCATGCCCAAAATATCAATTAAAATCGTACGTGTGGACTCGTGGGATATCTCAAGTTCATGTGCTATCTCTCTCAAACTGGTATGACGGTTTTTAAGCACCATTTCCTTAATTTTATCGACGTTATCTGCGGTCGAAGCCGTCGATGGGCGTCCGGAACGAGGCAAGTCTTTGACGACCTCATGACCCTCCTTGAAGGCTTTGTACCACTCATACGCACGGGATTTCGATCGTGCTTTATCACCAAAAGCCTTTAACGACATTTTCAATGCATCGGCACACGAAATTTCATTCGCAACACAAAATTTTAGACAAATTCTTTGTTCAACGTAATCATCCATTGTGAAAAATCGGCATGCACTATTGACATCGACTGACTTAACCAGCTACTGTAAACACACTCGTTGACAGATTCCGCTCAAACTTAGCATAGTCATTAAGGACAGTTGTACCAACCTAGAATAAAAAATTTTACCTGCCTAAATTGCCCCGCCAGATTTAAATCGACAATTCCCGGTACTTTTTTGACAGAATGCATAAAAAATCTAATGAAATTACATTGAAATGACAATATGGTAATGTGGTTGTTGAACACATAAGAGCTTTCTAATTTAGAATTACAGTAGTAGATATTGACTCGCGGAGGTAAATATTGACTCCTTAAGTTTTTTCTTTTTGATGTATCATTGAACTATCTCATTCTGTTCTGAAAGCCAACTTTTATACGTCTCCAGAAGTCGGAGTCAAAAACATAGTGAAAACATCGAAAAGTTCATGAAAATAGTATTTTTTCGCATTTATCTCGTAAAATATTTATAATTCAAAAAGAAATTCAAATTAAAGGTGTGGATCGCATCAAAATCTATCTTTTCCATTATGTATTTTTTCTCTAGAAATGATATTTTCCGAATTAAATGCGTGCAAATATTCTTAAATGCTTTCATTTCATTTTTTAAAAAGTAGGTTTATTTATGTATTTTGATACGCTGATTACGAATATCATATGTGTAATTGTCAGAAATTTTATTTTTGTCGTCAAAGTCACTTTTCAAAATACGGAAAAATTAAACAATGAAGAATCCATAAAAATGAAAGTTTTTTGCATTTATCTTGAGAACTAGGAGAAGCCTTGAAAAACGCTTAGAATAAAAGTTGTAGATCTCATTAAAATACATCTTTCTGTGAAACAAGAAGTAGAGATTCTTATTTAAAAATCTTAAGTTAACCTTGAAATAACCTTGAAGGTCACAGTCCTGGTCAAATCCAAGGTCATCATTCACTCTCCCCCTTGTATTTCTACAGCTTTTGTCTCTGACACTTTTTCGATTGGAACAAATCTTGGCAAGTTGTTTGGATGCGTCATTTAAATTGGGTCACCCTGTATAGTCAATCTGACTCTTTAACTTTAACCTTATCAATATTTGCAGCTTTTTTATTTGTTTTCGTAAATTTTCTATTTTTATTTTTATTTTTAGATTTAGCCTGCTTGTCTACATGTTCATTTTCGGATTCTTCGATTATTATATTGTTAGTATCTTCTTTGGAATTGTTTTCTTTAAAACTGTTAACTAAATTAGTTTCGTACACAGTTTTTCTAATTTTTTCGCAGTCTTTATTACTAAGATTTGATATAGTGGAGTGCGGCAGGTGAAAATCTGAGATAGACAAGACAACTTGAGCTCTATCACCATCCCGTCTTCTTACAAGAAACTTACCCAGTCGATGCCAAATATACTTAAATTCAAGTTTTTTAGCAAGTTCTTTATTTGACTACATTTAATGTATTTTTGATAATTTAAATATTTATTGATTATTTTGGAGTTCATTAGAGTAGATCCCTCACCGATAAGAGAAGGATCGAGATCTTTTGTGCTTGCTGTGATGTTATGCTAGAGCTGTGAATCTGTAATTTGCTGCCATTATGTGCGATTTAGGGTTACTATAGGATAGCGAGAGAAGCAAAAAAAAGACATCCCCCGAACCGTCTCCGATTTCACCACGCGCTATAAATTCTGTAAATAAAATATTTTTAATAGTAATAGAGGGCAGCACCGTATGAAGAACAGCCAGAGCATAGTCTCGAGGTGCATTATTGGCTGTAAAGCAGTCAATTGATGCACATTGCAGTGCGCTTGCTCTTCTCATTGAAAATAGAACTTCTTTGATTTGGGTATGTGCTGTAGTAGGTACAGAAAAATAGTCTTTATCTGTTTCTATGATGTCGAAAGCTATATCAGAATTATGTTCTTCATCTGCATCAATTTGAATTAAGTTGGAGAAAGTCTGTACTACGATCGCTACTTTAACAGACAAATCACTAACATTTTTTTTAACAGAATTAAATCACAGTTATACAAAAAGCAAATTGAACACGCAATGTTCGGGTATACTCGACTCCCTTACTTTTTGGTGGATCTACGTGTGCGGCTATATTCCCTTAGTATTTGGTTAATCCACGTGTGCGCGATACTCCCTTAGTATTTGGTTGATCCACGGGAGCAAGAGTCTTAGAGAAGAAAGAGGTGCATTTATCTTTAGAAAAGCATCCGACCAAATATAAGTTTCAACACGTATACTCCTAGATATACAGATATATATGCGAATTCCCAACAAACACAGTGGTCGCCACGTTGCCGGCACGCGCACTCATTCCTGACGGCAACAGGCCGCCTCGTTACATCCGCATTTTGCCAACAACTTGCTGCCACGCCGTGCAGTCATTCTGCCTTAAAAAATGGCGGTAATTTGCGGTCTCGATAGGGCTATAAATATCCATATAATAAAATTATACAATATTTAAATAATAAAATACGAACAAACATAAAAATAAAATTAAAATCAATTTATTTTAATAATAAAAATTGATTTAATTTATTAAAGGTGCGCAACCACAAAATAATAATAAACTATGTATACGCGTATAATTCAAATTATTAATAATAAATAATAAATATGTGTTCGTTTGAATGCATTTTTGCATTTTATTGCATTTAATATATTCAATAGTATAATAAATAATTTACTTAATTTAATTATTTTTTCGAATATTATACTGGGTGTCCCATTTTAAAAAACGGATGCGTATATCTCTAGAACTAAAGATTTTAAGAAAAAAGTGTTTAAACAAAAGTTGTTAGATCTCAAAGGGGACGTCTAACTGTGACCTTGACCATCACTTTAAATATGGCCTTCAAGGACATTTGAAGGTCAAGTTGGCTTTTATTAATAAAAACCCTTACTTTTGAACCCGGTAAACGAAAGAGCAGAAAATTTTACATCCTAATAGTACCTTGACAATGACCTTGAATATGATCTTCAAGGTCATTTGGAGGCCAATTCAATATTTTAAATGGAAAGTCTTACCTGTGACCCCGGAAAATAAAAAAGGAGAAAATTTCACGTCCGAACAGTTATGACCTTAAACATAACCTATACGGTCATTTCAAAGTATAATTAATTTTTTCAAAGGAAAGTCTCTACTTTTGGTCATGGAAACGAAAAAAGCAAAAAACTTATATGGGATATCCTTTACCACGACATTGATCATGACCTTGACCATCACCCTGAAGGCTATTTGAAGGTGTAACGTCAGTGCATGACCTCCGTTTTTTTTTGTGTTTTATCAGCCGAAAACTTCTTTACTAACACAACAATCCCCTCCACAACCTACTCGACGCACTCTCCACTGACGTAGACCATTGAGAAACTCAATCTAAGCTTAAACCGAGAGTTGAATAGCCGCTCTCATTAAACTCAGTCACACACATGTCAATAAAGTATTATCATCATAATTAAATAAAATCGCTAAGTCAGTCAATACCAATTTCATTGACATTTGACACACAAATTCACGCAAGGTAGTCTTTCTTATAGCGTAAATTAGAACATCGCGCAATCATCTGGAATGTCATGAATTCTTGTAATACACTCAAAATAATTTTTTTTTTATAATTATAATAAGATAAAAATAAGTAATTAATTAAATGAATTAAAAGAAATAATTAATTTAAATTGACCATTCAACGATCCTAATTATTACTATTTTACTAGAATAGAATGATAGTCCGCGACCAGCAATTTTATTTTATAAACCAAATTGTACAAAAAGAAATTGTATTAATAATTACATTTTGTAATCAAAATTATTATTAATAATAGAAATTTCAATATAAATTTACAATCATTTATTTAATAATTTTT
>OX465094.1:26098568-26433253 GCA_949987625.1 Chalcis sispes
CAGACCTCAGGCAGCACTCGAGGACCACGTACTACGCAATACTATTACGGAAATATTACTACGGAAACATTACTACGGGAAATATTACTACGAGGAACATTACTAAGGAACAAGTTATACTACTACAAGTAAGCAAGGTATTAATACTACGAGCAGATCTTAAGCAACTACCAGGAAATTACTAGGAAGCCACTACGAACCAGCTACGCCAAACAGACTATTCCATTTTATAAATAAGAAGAAGAAGACGACGAGAAGTCAACCACAGCAAGAGAGAGAGAGAGAGAGAGAGAAAGAGAGAGAGGACTAGACACCACTGCCTAATACCTTCAATAAAGAGAGTGAGTTTTAATTTTAAAATTGCTTTACATATTCTTTTCTCCACATCCATCTCAATCCTCCAACAGAGTTTTTGGCCGAAAAGCGGCCGATTATTCTGAACCTTAATCACTTTGGTAGGACCTCATCCAGAGTAGGGCTCGAGCCTGCTTCCGATTTAGGAATAGAGGCTCTTGCAACTGCTCAATCCCGCACTACACACCTCTCCTAAGAACTCTCATGATTATCCTCTGCCAACCCGAGCCCATAAGCTTCACTACTAAGGCTCAAAAACGGCAAAAATTGCAGTATCGACTAAAATCAGTCAAAAAGTAGCGCTACCGACGTTACAAAGGTCAAGTTACATTATTTTAAAAGGGAACTTAAACTTTTAATTCTACTTTTGATACTCAATAATTTCGTTGGCATTTTTCTAACAGTAGACAAATAATGATGGTCCCCTTAGTTTGGTTACGCATAATAAAATAAAAAAAAAAAAAATGAAAAAGCAGTAAATGTTTTTAAATTCACTTTCATTATAAATCAACTTAAAATTAGTCATACAGAAAATAATATTTTTTGCAGCTAATATTACTTCTCTCAATAAACAAAGTTTCTTTCCAAATAATAAGAGAAGTTCGATAGTCTCGAATTTTGTATTATTTTTACCTTGATTTAGCATTCTGATAGTCGGCGATCACCTTCAATGAATAACATATCTTATTACAATCATTCTGAAAACGTGAATGAATTCTTTTTTGATCAATTTCTTGATTGTGAATTCGATTGCCATATAGTAGCTACTGAATAATAGTGGCCATATAGTGGTTTTTGAAGTTATTACTAATTTAAATCAACTGTGTCATTCATTGTAAGTTTATTAGAATGCAAAATTGAGGCATCAATTTGAGAAATTTAGAGCAACTTCAAGTTCTCTTATTCTTAAAAAAAATTGTTATTAAATTGAAAAAATAATTTGTTTATTAATTTTTTTAATTAAATTTGTTTTCTTAATTCAAGTTTTATTTTTTATTTTGATATTTTCTCATAATGCCTGACTACACAGCTAATGAAATAGTCGATAATCTCTTTGTGTTAGGAGAATGTCGACAAAACTACGTTCAAGCTTCATTTTGTAGGCTGCTAGATTCCCCGAAAGACATCATTCCCATGACACTGTTATTCGTAATATTGAGTTGCGTAGCCGACAAGGTAAGTTTGCTCGTAAAAGGAGGTCCATGTTAACAGAAGATTATTCTAATAATAAAAATGATTGCGGTACTAGCTATGGTGCATCTGGATCCTCAGATAAGTTTACGTCAAATTGAATGAGAGCTTGGTGTAACAAAATCAACAGTCAGCAGATATCTGAAAATTGTAAACTACGAGCCGTATCACATATCTTTGAACCAAGCTTTATCGATTTAGGATTATCGAAGACGACTTATTTTTCATCAATGAGTGACGCAGCAGGTCAACAATGATGATAATTTTTTCAAATATGTTATGTTCAGAGATGAGGCTACATTTTAAAGTACTGGTGTATTGAATCGCCATAATTTTCACTTATGGTCTCCAGTTACCCCACACTGGATGCGAGAGGTTGACCATCAACATCGCTGGATTTTAAATGTATGGTGCGGAATCGTTAATGGTTATTCAAATGGCCCTTACTTTTTTGAAGGCAACGTTGACGGACAAACTTATTTGCAGTTAATAAGGGATGAACTGCCAGTTCTGCTTAAACAAGTTGACCTCAATACGAGGAATAGATTTAGACGGTGCTTCTTCACATCGAACAATCATTCTAAGAAATTATGTAAATGAAAGATTCAACAATCGATGGATAGGTAGAGGAGGTCCCATAGAATGGCCGCCTAGGTCACCAGACCTTACATTGCTCGATTTTTATTTATAAGGGTTTTCTGAAAAATGAGGTCTATAGAACCAGACCAACGATAAAAGAAGATATGAAGGTGAGGTGTTATTAAAAACGATATCGCATTTTCGAAAACAAATCAACTTGTGTATTCCAGAAGAACGAGCAACTTTTAATCATCTTTTGCTTTAAATAGCTCTTTTCATCCCGCCTCAGCTGAAAATACAGCTTACATCGATGGATGATCTTGCCTTAACTGGCCGGGTCTTTACTTGGTCTTGCCTTAACTGGCCAGATCTTCGCTTAGTAAAATTTTCTGTTTTTTTGTTTTCTGGGGTTAAAAGTAAGATTTTCCATTTAAAATTTTCAACTCGACTTTAAATGTCCTTGTAAGTTGTAATCAAGGTCATAGTCAAGGTCATATTAGGACGTAAAATTTTCTGCTCTTTCGTTTTTCGGGGTCAAAAGTAAGGGTTTCCGTTTAAAAAAACCAACTTGTCCTTCAAATGACCTTGAAGGCCATATTCAAGGTCATGGTCAAGCTCACATTTTGACGTCTTCTTGAAAATCTAACAACTTTTGTATAAAAACTTTTTTCTTAAAACCTTTAGTTTTAGAGATATATACATCCGTTATTTAAAATGGGACACCCAGTATAATAGCGAGTCGCGTAATTAAAGGCACAAAAATTTAAAATGCTAAAAATATTATTATAATTAATAGTAATAACATGTAAATAAATTAATTCACAAATAAAGATGTATCATATTATAATAAAATATTAATATGATTTAATTCAAATAAGTATTTTAAAAATATTTAAAACGATATTTCGCGCAGATATACGAGTATATAATAAATTATAAATATTGCAGCATAAATCATAGTTTTCAAGTATTTTTGCATGTGATTGTATTTAATATTGCTATATTTAAATTAATAATATAGTTTATAAATAAATAATTTATTTTATAAAATTTTTTACTGTATATTTAGAGGTTATCCCTATCGCAAACCCTCGGCACAATGCCCGCAAAATAACAACATTTGTGGCGCACACGAGACGTCCAGCTACCTCGGCATATAGCGAACATGTGCCGAGCACTGTACTCGCACGCGTGTCAAAATGTGCAACACGCATGCTACAGATATGCTAGCATTATGCGTTTTAATTTTGGTGAATCGGGAAACTATTTTCATAATTAATAATTTATTTAAAATAAAGATTTGACTCCATGCAGCTATCTTCGACAGCGTCCGGCTATGATTCAGCATCAAAACCACAGATTTTCTAACTATAATTAAAATAAAATAATTAAAAATATTGTTTTAAATAAACAAAAACATAATTATTAAAAACTATGAGAATTATGAGAAAACTTACCGATGACTTTGATAATAGTAATCAAAATTTATGAGCAAGGATGAAAGACTCGTTCTCTTAGACTCTTCTGAAGTCTACGTTGAAAGAAAAAAATAAAAGGAATATCTATAAAATTGAATAAATAACTATTATCAATAATATAAATAGAATAGTTTATTCAAGCAGCCCACACATAAAGAATATTAACCAAATCTTATCGAATTTCTATTTTTTAAAATTTGTTCAAGCATGTGTCGTTTTTCACATATTCATCATTCTTATTCTACTAGTTTGTTCTACAGAGGCAGAAAATATGTATCTTATCGACTCTATCGAATTTAGTACAGAAGGATTTTTGTCGCACTACTACAACTTCAAAAAAGTGACTTCAAACAATTCCTACAGTTTTTCCAATTAATTTTTTACGAATTCTTTATATATATCTTTGTAAAGACAAAATCATATTATAAAAATATAAATATGAAGCATCATCTTTAAATATAATATTAGTTACCTTTTTCGATCTTCTAATTCATCAATAGGTATATTAGGGTCTGGTTCATCTTCAAATTCGATAGATTAAATTTTCATGCTTTTGTCAAATGCAACAGCGCAAATAGTATGTGCGCACAACTTAGGTACAAGGCCACGGTAATATCGCAAAACCATCAACATTTTTATATATTTTACTGTAAAATTAAAATAATATAAATATTTCAGATTCAATAATGAGCTTGATGTTTATATTTATTTATATTCTTCTACAGAATATATCCAATTTACAATGTTCCCATTTCAAAATAAAATAATATTTTACTTAAAAACTGAAATAAATTATATACATAATTTATTTATCATTGAAAATTATTCATTTTTAATAAAATATAAATAAGAAGTTAAGAAACTGGTTAAGAATAAAAAAGCGATTGCACTGAACTAATCTTATCTCTATCAAGAAAAGTAATTTATAAAGCAATTGTAATAAAAATAATCAATGATTTACCTTGAAGACTACTTTCTTTATAACTCAAACTGTAAAATTAATTGAAAATTAATAATTTAAAATCTTAAAGCCATGCATCATCGATAAACAAAGATTAATAATTTAAAAAAAAAAATAATCACTATAGAAGAATATAAAAATTCTTACTATACTGAAAAACATTTGGTAAACCATAAAAATAAAATGCAGGTTTTCTGAACATAATAGTAGTAGGCCGAGGTTCAATGGGTTTATATCCAATCTAAAAATTATAAAAATTGTCAGATTATTTCAATAAAAAATGCTTACTCAATTGGATGAAGAATGTTACAATTTATATAAATGTAATATAAATTAACTTTAATAAAAGAATTAATTTAATAATAAAAATAATTAATTTTTTATTACTAGTTTTTCATCATAAATTTAAATTAAATACTGAAGAATATAAAAGAACAATGTGAGGTATACTTAATTTTTAGCAATTTCAATATAAAAACTTAATAATTTACTTATTTTTACATTAAATAGTTATACATTTGTATCCACAAAAACAATACTAGTATATAATCTATAATAAGTAGCAAAAGTTATAATCCAACTACCACCATAACCTAACATTCGTATAACTATGAATGAACTTAAAATAATTTTTAAACTAATACAAATATATGTTCAACAATTAAAGTAAATTAAAAAACTAATAAACTTATAAATTTAATTATTCAATACAATTTAAATTCTCTAATACTTATGTATGTAAGCTTGGTAACTGGATTTGCTTGAGCATCAACGAATTAACTTGCCTTTCTTCCATACACTGCGTGCTATTACACAGTGTGTCCCATGGAAAACGGAACTTTTTCAAAATAAAGACAAAAACTCAATATTCCGGCAAATCTCATTTATTTTATTCAAAATAGTCTCCTTCCGCATCAATACAACGTTTTGCACGATCAATTAACGTATCGAATGAGTTTGAGATCATTTTTATCCATCGACTTTAGTATGTCGGTCGTCGCTTTTTGGATGGCCTCTACGTCGGCATAACGTTTTCCTTTCATAAGCAAGTGGAATTTAGAGAACAATTAGAAGTCGCACGGAGCCAAATCCGGCGAGTACGGTGAATGGTTGATGGTTGAAATGAAATTTTTGATCAAAAAATCCGTGATCAAGTTCGATCGATGAGACGGGGCATTATCATGCAACAAACGCCAGCTCCCTTTTTCTCGGTATTGTGGCCACACACGACAAATACGACTGAGCAAACGCTTCATAACACCAAGATAAAACACAACAGTAATCGTTTAACCAGGTGGAACGAATTCACGATGAATAATACCCTCCGAATTGTAGAAACAAATCAACATTGTCTTCACTTTTGACTTTTCAAGACGACTTTTTTTCGGATTGGGCTCGGTTGGGTGTTTCCATTCAGCACTTTGACGCTTGGTTTCGGGATCATATTGAAAACACCATGTCTTGTCACCAGTCACAATTGAATATTTCAAGTTTGGGTCCTTTTTTGACTCTTCAATCAAATCCTTACAATGTTGAATTCGGAGCAATTTTTTGTAGTCGGTCAATTTGTGTGGAACAAAGCGTGCACACACCTTCCGTAGATTCGAATGAACGGTCAAAATGCGATAAATTAAATTTTTGGACATATTCAATTCCATTTCCATATATCGCAATGAAGATTTTGGCTCATTTTTTATAAATTCACGCACTTTTTTAATGTTACATTGAGTAACCATGGTATTCGAAGGACCTGGATGTTCGTCGTCCTGAATGTCTTCACGACCTTTCTGAAACCGCTTATACCACTCATACACTCTGGTACGGGATAAATAATTATCGCCATAAACTTGTTGCAGCAAATTATGCGTCTCAGTAAAGGATTTACCGAGTTTAAAACAGAACTTAATATTTGCTCTTTGTTCGAAGTTCATTTTTCGACCGATGCCACAAACACACTGTCACTTTGAGCGCGATATTTTGGTTTCCATTAAACCAAATGTCATACAATTTTGACAGGATGTCAGTTAAGAATGGACCTTTCTATTGCTAACATCCACCAATAGGTGGCGCCAATATAAATCGATGTTTTGAAAAAGTTCCGTTTTCCATGGGACACACTGTGTATATATTTGATATCGTGCTATATACTACTGTGATCAAGAAGTAATGTGAATTTGTTCATAAAATGTAAATTTATTTATTCTTCCAAATCAATTTCATCCCCTTCAAAGTAATCCCCGTCCGTTAAAACGCACTTTTGCCAACACTTTTTCCAGTCCTCGAAACAGTCGGAATAGTCTTTTTCCGGTATAGCCTTCAAGACCTTCTTCGATTCGGTTTTTATCTCCTCAATCGTGTCAAAACGGCGTCCCCACACACATTGGCCTTTTGAGTTTGCTGAATAGCCAGAAGTCGTACGGAGCCAAATCACGCGAATACGGTGGTTGCGGAACGATATGAGTCGAGTTTTTGGCAAAGAAGTCACGAAGAACCAATGCAGTATGACATAGTGCATTATCGTGATGAAGAAACCAAGAGTTGTTCGCCCATGATTCCGACCGTTTCAGACAAATAGCTTCACGCAAACGACGCATAACGCTCAAATAATATTTTTTGTTGACAGTTTGGCCTGGCGGAAGAAATTCATAGTGCACCACACCACGATAATCAAAGAAAAGTGTCAACATGACCTTGATTTTCGATCGACTTTGCCGTGGTCTTTTCGGTCTTGCTTCACCTTTTGCACGATAATCGCTGCATTGGTCGGTGGTTTCAGGGTCGTCATTTGGTCGTAAATCCAAGTCTCGTCTCCAGTAATGATGCATTTCAAGTGGTCCTGATAGTCAGGCAGCAAAGTTTCACACACATCAACGCGATGCTTTTTTTCCAAAAAATTGAGCGATTTTGGCACCGATCGAGACTTGACGCGTTTGAGACACAAAATATCCTTCAAAATGGTTTGGGCTGAGCCAAATGATATTCCAACACTATCAGCGAGGTCTCTAATTGTCAATCGACGATTTTCAAGCACCAAATCTTTGATTTTTTGGACGTGGCCCTCGTCGGTAAACGTTGATGGTCTTCCAGAGCGCGGTTCGTCTTCAACGCGTTTTCGGCCCGCTTTGAACTCGTTGTACTACTTATAAGCGTTTTTTTGTGCCATAGTTCGATCACCGAAGGCCTTCCGCAAGATTTTCAACGTGCCCGCACAAGAATATTCGTTCCGCAAACAAAATTTGATGCAAGTTCTTTGCTCAACAAAATCACCCATTGTAAAAATCGAAAAATTCACTTTTCGTTGTTTAAAAAAACACGTGTAACTCAGAGATAATTAAACCTTTTGACAAACAGACGCTTGGCAAATGTTATAGACAGTCCTACCAACATAGGAAAAAAAATTTACCTGCCTTCCTAATGCCCGGGAGTTTTAAATGACAATTTCACCTTACTTTTTGATCACAGTAGTATTTAATATTGCCCGCAAAAATTTAAAATAAATTCAAATATTAAAAATACTTTAAAAAATTGATTTAATATATTTATTTATTATAAATCTTAGTTAAAAATATTTTAATGATAAATGCGACACAAGGTGTAAAATCAAAACGGCCAGCAAATTATCAGCAAATTGTTGGCAACAAAATGAAAAAATTGCTAAACTTCTGCACTCACATTATGCCCGCATTATGCTTTTAATAGTGGTGGATAATATTTTTTGACCGCCCATGCTGCTAAAGTAACAGCACAACTCAAACATACATGACGAGTACCCGTGACCAAAAAATGTTGAGCACGTGCTGCTATTGGTGTACATCCCCCCCCCCCACAGAAAACATTAGCTTGGCACAATGCCGCCAAAACGACGCCAACCATGCAAAACGCGTGCTTCGTTCGTGCGACGTCGTTTTGACGTCAATTTGGGGCCACTTTGGCGAAAACGTGCTTGTGGCGAGAAATGGCAGCAAACGTGCGGCAACCGTGTCGGCATTGTGCATCGGCATATGGGCGTATTTTGACGACATTTTGCAGTCTTGTACTGCGTCTGCACGCGTGCTGCAGATATGTCAGCATTATGCGTTTAAATTTTGAATCGCGCTCGGGAATAAATAAATTATATTAAAATTTTAATTTATTTTAAATAATAATCTTTATTTATTTTAAATATAAATACATAAATATAAAATACAAAATAAATATAAAAATAATGTATGAAAAAATTGCTGCTTCTTCTGCTGTGTTTTTCTCCTTCCTGCTGGTGTCCTTGCTCCTGCTGCTGTTCCTGGTGCAGCTGCAAAATAGAAAAACGTTAATTTCATTATATAATAAATAATACTATATAATAAATAAATAAAATTTGATACTATAAAAATTGACAATAGTAATTCATTATATTATCAGAGTTATTAATACCTTACCTAAGCTTTTACTTTCGTTGTTACTGATGCCTTTCTGCAAATATATTTGTTGCTGTTGTTTCATATTTCATTTCTTTGGTTATGATATTTCTACTGCTTCTGTAAAATAAAATATTATTAATTAAAACAATAATCATGTAAATAATATAAAAAACAATTAAAGTGAAATAGCTCATGCATTACTTTTAACAACAGATATTCTATCGAATGCACACAGAAAGCTTGCGCATCAAATTGTATATGTTTACGATGACCAGTTGATATGAAAATCAATTTTTTCTATATTTTGAGACCCGAAGCTTGAGTTTTTTCAAACTGGACCATTGAAAAGACATGGAATTTTCTAAGTAAGCTCTCTGGATATATTTTAAGGAATATTTGTTGTTATATGACTCAACACCAAAAAGAAGACGAATATCAATCTAAAGTACTTGGGTCAAAAGCCCATTTCAAGGGCAAGATCCACCTTCTGCTCAGTGTAAAGTCATGATATAACAGATATTCCTTAAAATATAACCGGAGAGCTTATATATATCCAATTACATGCCTTTACGATGAACTAGTTTTAAAAAACTTAAGTTTCAAGTCTCTAAATTTAGAAAAAATTTAACTTCTACATAAATGTCCACCGTAAACACATGCAATTTTGTAAGCAAGGTCTCTAAGAGAATTCCTATCGTTATAAGACTTAATAACATATCGTTCAATAAGTCCCGAGACTAACAACGAAAACAACATATTTTTTCAAAAATCAATTTTATTCATCAATATAATCTCTTTTTAGAGTAATGCAATCTTTCCAACGCCTTTTCAACATTTCTATACCATGTTTATAGAAGCATTTATCCTTTGCTTCAAAATAAGCTTCAGTTTTGGCAATGACCTCCTCATTCGAGCTAAATTTTTTTTCCCTGGAGAATTTTTTTGAGATCAGCAAAGAGCCAGTAGTCGCTAGGGGCTAAATCTGGCGAATACGGGGGGTCGAGAAGCAAATCAAAGCCCAATTCGTTCAATTTTGCCATTGTTTTCATGGACTTGTGGAATGGTGCATTGTCTTGGTGAAAAAGGATTTTTTTCTTCTTCATGTGCGGTCGTTTTGCTGCGATCTCCTCCTTCAAACGTACCAACAAGTCAATATAATAATCACTGTTGATCGATTTACCTTTTTCCAGGTAGACAATGAAAATCACGCCATGTGTATCCCAAAAAACAGACGCCATGACTTTGCCAGCAGTCTGCTGCGTTTTTGGACGCTTTGAGCGGCTTTCTCCAGCCATGCGCCACTCAGATAATTGCCGATTCGACTCCGGAGTGAAATGATGTATCCATGTTTCATCCATGGTCACGTATCGATGCAGAAAATCCTTTTTATTGCGAAAAAATAGCAATAAACAGCTCTCTGAATCGTCGACTCGTTGCTGTTTTTGTTCCACTGAAAGCAATCGCTGCACCCACTTGGAAAAAACCTTTTTGATGCTCAATTTTTCATGAAGGATTGTAAATACGCTTCCAGATGATCCAGATGATATCTGTGTCATTTCTGCAATCTCACGGACCTTCACTTTGCGATTTTTCATCACAATTTTTAGCACTTCACTCACATTTTCCTGTGTAACGGCTTCCAATGGCCTACCCAAACGTTCCGCATCGTTTATGTCCGTACGACCACGTTTAAACTCGGCATACCAACGACAAATCTTTGGTTTAGATGGAGAGGAGCCCGGGTAATGTTTTTCAAGCCATTGCTGGGCTTCTACGGTGTTCTTACCCATTAAAAAACAATGTTTTATCAACACGCGAAACTCGCTTTTTTCCATTTTTCAAACAAATTACAAAGTGACTTCACTCTAACCTCGATAACTCTGCTGTCTGTGATCCGATCGACGTAAAATTTTTACACGTTTCATGTAGAGGTTCGCACTCTATGGAAACGTGGCCAGTTTGGTACTACTAGCACCATCTCTGGGTTAGTCTCAGGACTTATTGAACGATGTGTTACCTAGCAGAAGGTGAATATTACTCTAAACTACTTGTGTCAAAAACACATTCACAGGGCAAAGCCCATATTCTGCTTGGTGAAAAGTTATCTAACAAAAGATATTCTATGAAATGCATACATAGAGCTTACATAATACGTCAATATTTACTTAAAAGAAGAAGAATCGTGGTCTGCCTATTGCAGTTGATCCTTCGAGATAGTGAGACTAAGCCTCTATCCCTGCACCTTATTATTTATTATTTAATTGCAGATATACCTACAGAAAATAATGTACAATAATCAGTAATACACAGTATGTCGGAAAAGTTTCTGAACTTTTGAAATAAAAAATCGCGAATTACATCTAAAGTAATTTATTCCAGTTTACTTTCAACATAGTCCCCTTCCCTAGATATACACTCATTTGAGCGCTCCATGAACGATTCGAAGGCTCTCTGGTACTCCTCTGAAGTTATCGCTGTGAGACGCTCGGTGCAAGCCGCTTGAATGCTCGGTACATCTTCAAAAAATCGTCCTTTCAAGGCCATTTTTAGCTTGGGAAATAGGAAAAAGTCGGCTGGATCTGGCGAGTATGGGGCGTGATTGTTGCGTGGGATCTGATTTTTATCGAGATAACGCTTCACAATGATCGAAGAATGAGCAGGCGCATTGTCATCCAGCAAACTCCACGATCCCGGTTCCTTGTACTCGGGCCTGATGCGATTAATCCGGCGCTTCAGACGTTTTAACACCTCTACGTAATACGCAGCATTCACGGTGGTGTTTGGGGGCACAAATTCTTTGTGTATCAGGCCTTTGGAGTCAAAGTAAGCGATGAGCATCGTTTTTACCCGTGATATTTGTTGGCACACTTTTTGAAGCCTCGCACGGCCCGGACTGAGCCAAGCGGATGACTGGCGCTTTATGGAAGGATCGTATTGAAAGCACCAAGTCTCGTCTCTGGAGTGGTGTCGCAAGTCTCGATAAAATCTTGACAACATTGGATGCGAGTTTCTTTCTGCTCTGGTGTGAGAAAGTGCGGAACAAATCGAGAGCAGACCTTCCTGCAGTTAATTTTTTCTTTCAAAATCAACGCGACACTATCCTTGCTCATGTTTAGTTAGTCTGCCAACATTTTGAGAGACATGTGGCAATTCTGCTTCAGTAGCGCGCGCACGCGAGCCTCGTTTTCGTCGGTAACAGCTGTTGACGGCCATCCGCTTCTCTCGTCATCTTCTAACGACTCTCTACCCTTCTTGAACCGACTGAACCACGTGTAAACAGTTATACGCGACACTACACCTTCACCGTAAGCCGAATCGATCATTTTTTTCGTTTCCGCGAAAGATTTTTTAAGTTTATAGCAGAATTTAATTGCGCCACAATGTTCAAATTTCTCATTCATCATAGAGCTTGCACTGGGGTACTAAACACACGTTCACTCAAGCACGTCTATCTCGGCAACTAATGAGCGGATACTGGTAAAAAAATTCTCAGACACTCCAGAAGGATGTAGCAACATAGTACCGGTGTCGTCTAAGAGGTGGCGCCACTCGTACAAGCGCTACAAAATAAGTTCGGGAACTTTTCTGACATACTGTGTATGTATATTAATGTTATTTAAAAAAATTGTGTTATTTTATGACTTTTTTTTATAAGTTTTAAATGTTAAGAAAGATGTAAAGAATCAGGCAAATTTGAATACATTACTGAAAATTTTAATAATTTTTAAATTGAGTAACATTAATTAAATAAATAAATAAAACTTAATTTCTTTTCACTATTTTAACATGTAAGATTAAATAGCAAATTTGATTACATTTAATGAACTCAGACGCTAAACTGAAACCAATTAAATTAAAACTAAGGTTACACTTACACACAACTGACAGCCTTAACAGATCTTATTTATGTATTTTTACTATAAAAGATCTTTAAATTGTAAAGAGTGAAATTCTCAGTATTTACTGCTTTTTTAAAGTGCAGAATCCTATACTAAGATATGAGACAAAGCAACAAAAAAGGTGCAGTTACTTATCTACAATAAGAAGAGGGGTGGTCTTCGCTGCACAGGCAAACCTGAATGAGATGGTGTTGAGAAACCTCTATCCCAGCAGCTTTGACAAAGTTGACGCTGTACCTTCATGAAGTTCAAATAAAAAAATTAGGTTATGACAATAAAATTAAAATATTAATTTTTAAACAATAATATTTTAAAATATTTGCAATTATTATCTGAATAATTTTAAATTATATTCAAGTACATACTATTGACTTTTTTTAAATTTAAGTTTGAATAGAAAATTTGATGATATTTTGATGATGTATTTAACATAAATTATGTTATTTGAATAGATAATTACATAATGTTTTCTGTTGAAAGCTATTATAGAATAACTTACTAAAATTATAAAGATAATAAACTACTATCATTAAATAGTTTAATAATATTATTGTATGAATATAAATTAAGTTTTAGTGAAATTTTTTTCCTACATCTTAACCTAGCATTAGTAGCTATGAATAAATTTCGAATAATTTTGTAACCAATATACAGATATATGTCTTGAAATGAAATAATTTAATTAAAAAACTAACAAACTTATAAATTTGATTATTAAGGGGACATTCGCCTTTGAAATTTTCAAAAAATCGATTTTGAGATTTTTACATATTTCGATTCTATATACGTTCAAAAGTTGCCCCCTAAAATTTCATCAAGAAATTCGTAATAGAAAAAAAGTTACAGCTATATTTGTAACAGCGTATGCCCATGAGTAAAAACCGGTTTCTATTCATGCGTGTAGCGCGGCGCGCCAGCTGCTTCTTCTCCTGGTGTAAACATCTTTAGTATACATATATGTGATATTATACTGCTCGGCAGTTGCTCTGTGTTATTCTTTGAGCAAGCACGTGTTTTATTTTTTCGAAATTCGTTAAAAATTGGCTAAAAAGTTGTAAAAAATGTCTAAACCTGGTGGTCATTTTAAAGATAATCGGAGTACTCCTCGTTTTAGATGTAAAAACAAAAGAAGAACATTTACTGGCAATCAGTTTACTGCAGAAAAAAATCCTGATTTACCAAGTTCCTCTGCTAAAAAATTAAAAACAAGTAGTGAACTGCAACCTCCTAAGGACAGCTCTATCCAGTATGTGATTTTGTGCTTTAATTTAGTCTTCTCGGCTCTTTCTCAATATATAAAGTGCAAAGAATGTAATGGTGAAATTTCATTTACCCAACAAAAAGGTAGAGGCCTTGGATTTAAAATCTGTGTGGAATGTTTGTGTGGTAGAAAATTCATTGAATCTTCCCCATCTATATCTCGAAATTTGTACGAAATAAATCAGAGACTCATATTTGTCTTGAGAGTTCTCGGCGTAGGGTATAATGGCGTAAATATGTTTTTGAGTTTGATGGATATTCCTGCAAAATTTTCGGACTCGCTTTATTATACTGCAATTTCAAGAATACATTAAGCTTGTAAACAATGTTTTGATTTTGTTACTAAAAAAGCAGTCAAAGAAGAAATGCAATTAAATGAGAAGGCTGGCAATAAAGCTAACGTTTTGACTGTATCAGGCGACGGTACTTGGACTAAGAGAGGTTTTACATCATTGATGGGTGTTTTTTCAGTCATAGGAAAATTTACAGGTAAAATTTTGGATGTGGAGGTTAAATCGTCATTTTGTCAAGCGTGTAATATAAATAAATCTCAGCTTAGTGGGGGAGACTTTGCCATGTGGTACGAGGAACATAAATCTGAATGCTCAGCTAATCACGAAGGATCTGCTAGAAAAATGGAAACTGACTCAGCCGTAAGCATTTTTCATAGATCAAAAGAACTTTATGATGTCTTTTACGGTAATTATATTGGCGACGGTGACAGCAAAACTTACACGAATGTGGCAGTTTACGAGTCACTTAATAGTGATGAGTTGCTGCAAAGATGTCTTGGCAAAAATACTCAAAATAGTAACGAAAGTTACAAGAATTTGATTTGGAACATTTCTCCGAAAAGCAAGTTTTCTGGCAAAGATGTGACTGAAATTGCAGCGTGGATCGCAGCATCCATTTTCAACGAAGGCTCAAGAACTTACCTAGCTATTATGAATCTCATGGGCATCAAAATTGGCGAAACTGCAACGGCTTTTGCGCAAAAAGTTGACGAGGACCGTATCTCTCAAGCCAATAGGAGGAGCAGTGAGCAGTCAAAAGAAGGTCGAATTAAGAAGAAAAATGCTTTGGCCAGCCACTTACAGCAATTACTAGATAACGAGGGTCCTCATTATTCACCAGGAATGACCGATTAAAGGTAAAAAAAAAGTTTTCGACCTTTTATTCAATAAAATTATGGTAAAAAAACTTTAAACGCGTTTTTCTCGAAACTACCTTTTTCAAACTGGTAGGACATTTTTCTCCGAATCTACTTGACCTATTTTAAAAAATCAAAAAGCATTCGATTACTTATTGACAATAGTAAACAATAAGGCTCTAAAAGTTTAAAAAAATACCCCCTCCTTTTTTTTACGGGGGTGACTTACCCCCAAAAAATACCGTTTTTTCGCATTTTTCAGAAATATACATACAAAAACTTTGGAATATGAAAAAGTATGAGTTTTGGAGGCTTATTGTATAGTTTTGAGTCTCAAGAATAGAATCCATTTTGAATTTTTCAAAAATCTGTTACAGGAGGTCCACAATATGTCTTACCGTTTAAAAAGTAACTTTTGGATGACGCCCTCTACAGCAGCCAAGGGAAACTAAAAATGAGAAAAAAAATTTTTTTTATATTCTTCAGAGACTGTTTAACAATGTCCAAAACAAATTTTGTCAATAAATATAATAGTTTTTTTATAATAAAATTTTTAATAAGTGTTTTTTTTTTCCAATTTCAAAGGCGAATGTCCCCTTAAATGCAATTTAAACTGTTTAATACTTACATATGTAAGCTTAGTAACTGGATGTGCTTGAACATGTGCTTTAACAATATCAGCTACCCGTATACTGCGTGCTATATATATTTTATAGTGCCCACAAAAAAAAAAAAATTAAAAATAAATTAGATATATTTATTGATTATATTTATTAGTTAATAATTTTATAAAGATAAATGTGACACGTGATAAAAAATCAAAACGGCCAGCAAAATGTTGACAAATCGTCGGCAACAAAATTAAAAACATTGCTACACTCCGCGCTCGCATTATGCTCACATTGTGCATTCCACAGTGGCGAAAAAATTTTTTGACCACCCGTGATTGCAAATGGACGGCAAATCTCAAACATACGTGACAAGCACGCGTGGTCAAAAAATTAAGAGTACGGGTTGCTATCGGGACCGGCCCCAAACATTGTCTCGGCACAATGGCTGCATATTAGAGGAAATTGTGTTGCACGCGTGTCGCGTTCGTACATCGTTGTTTTGACGTCAATTTTCGGACAATTTGACAAAAACTTGCCCATGATAAGAAAATGTAGCACGCGTTGGCCCCTTGTTACCGATATTGGACAGGCAAATTTTAGAGCTGCGTCGGCATGCGTGCTGCCGATGTGCCAGCATTATGCGGTTCCATTTTTTTAAAATCGGGGAAATAAAGTTAATGCTAAATTAAAATTAATAATTATATTTATTCAAAATAATAAGAATATATACATATTTCAATAAGTATAAAAATATTACGATAAATGTAAAGAATATTACAATAAATATTAAAAATGTTACAATGAATATAAAAAATATTACAATAAAAATAAAAAATATAATAAAATAACTTGAGTGATTTGTTAAATGTAAGGTGCAATTTACTGTACCAAAAAGTAAGATATTAAGCCTATAAAGGACGATCGAGTTCTTGTTGATATTGAATTTTAATGAACACTTTCACTAAGTTTCACTAAAAACAAACCAAAAAGAGTCTTTAGTTTTTAGTAAAGACTAAAGATTGCGATGCTTGTATGTTTATTCAACCTCGTTGATGAATTCCTTGTCAGAGTTGTTGCAATTGATTCAATATTTGAGCTTTTGGTATCACACTGAAATAAATTATTTTATTAATAATTTTTTTCCAAATATATTTTAAATTTCTCATAAAGTAAATCCAACGCTTGCAATCTAACACTATCAACTTTATCAACTAAGCATTGCACGATGAGATCTTTATGTGCTTGCACACTTCTTGGATGGATTTTTAATATTTTTATCATTGCTGATAATCCTAAATATTTAAATTATGATCAGTATCTTCAATGAATATCCTTGATTTTTGTAGATATAATTCAATGGTATCAGAATGATTCGGCATGCCTAATGGTGTTGAAATTAATACAGCTATGACATGGCAGCCGTACTACAATTAATATTAATTCAATATAAATCAACTTAAATAATAGAATTAATTTAATAATAAAAATAATTAATTCTTTAATACTAGTTTTTCATTATAAATTAAAATTAAATACTAAAGAATGTAAAAGAACATTTTAAGGTATATTTAATTTCATTTTTAGCAATTGTAATACAAAAACTTTATAATTTACATGTTTTTACAATAAATAGTTTTAAATTTTAATCCATAAAAATAATATAATCTATAATAAGCAGCGAAAACTATAATCCAACTAACACCATAACCTAACATTTGTATAGCTATGAATAAACTTGAAATAATTTTAAAACTAATATATATTGTAACGGGGTGGCAGATTTAACGTTACCTGCCACAGGAGCAATTAGCTTCGGGGGACGCGCAATTCGCAAAAGGTACGAAAATGCCCTTTGCGCCCCCTTTTAGGAAGCTAAAGTCTCGGACGACTTTGCTCCTGGGTCCAGGCTCGAGAAGCCGGTCTACAGACCCAACTTACCCGTTGCAACGCCGCGCAATCGTCGTTGCGCGGCTCGTGTGTCGTCCTCACCTGGCTAGTTGATCTCAGAGAGGGCGGTATTCCGGAGGAGAGCTGACTGCTCCTCGTCGCGCAAATAGTCAAAAAAAGAAGAAAAAAATTGCAAAGCAAAAAGAAAAATAAATAAAGTTAAGAAGAAAAAAAAAGTTTAAATAAATTAAGCGAAAGAAGCTCGCACTGAAAGAAAAACAAAACAAATTAAAGAAGAGCACAGAAAAAAAGATAATATAGGAGAAAAAGAAACAAAAAAAATAAACGAAATATATAAATTAAATAATTTAATAAAAAAAAAGGATATAACAAATAATAAATTAAATAAATAAAACAAAAGAATTAAAAAAAATAGATTACAATTGACAGGCACGAGGAGCGCAGGCGTTAAGGCGAATGTAAGGCGCGAAAACGGCTCCCGCACGCAGCGTATTATACGAGTGCGAGAGAGAAACAACGTCTCCCGCACTACGCCTATAAGAGTGAGAGAGAAAGGCCTCTCTCACTCGCGCGCGCCGTTTGACGTACGGGTGGGAGAGAGAAGAACGCTCTCCCGCACGGAGCCCGTTGGAGCGAGAGAGAGAGAGAGCGCTCTCCCACTCCTGCGCGCCGCGTTTACCGCGAGTACGAGGGAGACAACGAGTCTCCCGTACTGCGCCGTAGGAGTGAGAGAGAAAGCGCTCTTTCACTCTTGCGCGCCTGTCCTTACGCGAGTGCGAGAGAGAACACAACTCTCTCGCACTGTTCTTACTCGGGTGGGAGATAAAGGTCTCTCCCACTCACGCGCGCTCCGTATATGCCGCGAGTGCGAGAGAGAAAGCGACTCTCCCGCACTGCTGCCACTAGAGTGAGAGAGATACCGCTCTCTCACTCACGCGTGCTTATGCTTCTATAGGTGCGAGAGAGAACGCAACTCTCTCGCCCTGTCTACGAGAGTGAGAGAGATAGCGCTCTCACTCGCCGAACCGCGTATAATACGAATTTGCTAAAGAACGGAGTAACCGGCGGAGGTTACTCCTACACAAATAAAACAAAAAAAATCTACGCGCGAAAGGTTTAAGTTTTAACGAACTTACTTTTGGCTGGCCAGCCGCGTACGCTAAAAGGAGAGTCGAAGGCGGTAAGGGCGAAGAGGCGACGTGCCGTCGCCCTGCGCAGCTATCTCGATGAATTCCCGGTCGCCGGTGTCGAACGTCCACGCCGTCGGCCGGTGAAATCTCTCTTGGCTACTCGTGTAGCCGGGGCACACCAAGAAACCACACCAAAACTTCACACGCGCGAAAAATATCTTGCAAAGAAGAACGCGGGAGCACTGGGACGTAGCGCGTCCCAAAATGGCGGATTATCTACGAAAAACTGTTTACAATTACGCGTGGTTAGTACTTAGGCGCGAAACGAACTCTCTGAGAAACGCGGGAAGAAGTTAGCTAGCCTAGCCTGAACTCGCCTATCTTTTCTATACGGCACACGATAATCCTATCTATGCGGCGTGTACCGTATTTTCCCGCCCGGGGCCGTCACGTAACCGAAATTAAACTCGGCTCGTGGACCGCGGAATCGCGCGAAATATAAACACGCGCGGAAAACGGAGTGTTCTCTGTGACAATATATATATATACATATACATATATATATATATATATATATATATATATATATATATATATATATTGCATATATGTTCAGCAATCAAATGATTAAACTAAGGAACTGATTAACTTATAAATTTAATTATTCGATACAATTTAAACTCTTAAATAATTAAAGATGTAAGCCTAATACCTGCATTTGCTTGAACATCTACGTTGGCTTATTGCCTTTCTTTCGTACACTGCGTGCTATATAAATTTTAAATTGCCCGCAAAAAATTCAAAATAAATAATTTTAGAAATACGTAAAATTAATTTAGTATATTTATTCATTATATTAATTAGTTTATAACTTTATAATGTTAAATGTGGCACTTGATGAAAAAGCAAAACGGCCAGCGTAATGTTGACAAATTGTCGGCAACAAAATTAAAAAACTTGCTACACTCCACGCTTGCATTATGCTCGCATCGTGCATTCCACAGTGGCGACAAAATTTTTTGACCACCCGTGATTGCAAATTGACGGCAAATTTGAAGCATATGTGACGAGCACGCGTGGTTAAAAAATGCAGAGCACGTGCTGCTATCGGGGATAATTTGTAGTGGTGGCATTTTGCAAGCATTTTGACGACACATCGTGCGTGACACTGTTCTGGCAATTCGCAGGCAAAATGCCCACACTTTAACCGTCAAATCCATAATGATGGAAAAATGAAGCCATAGTGTGATGGCCAAACTGCACCGGCACGGTATGTTTATTTCCCAGATAACAACGCGAGGAGCACAAAAGAGTGTAAGCGTGCCATGCCAGCAAAATGTCGGCATCGTGCGTACATAAATGGTCATCGCAAGAACGATTGCAATATATGCGCACGTTAGTCGCATGCATGACAGCCTCGTTTGAGGTTAAAATGCGTACATTATATTCTCATGTTGAAAGCATGCAAACAAACAGTTGTCTTATATATATATATATATATTGTAACGCCACTGGGGATCAGGGTGGCATACAAATGTAAAGGGGGGGAAGCGGGTTGCTTGCTTACTAGTTAAACGACTGATTTAAAAATTTAACACACGGACACATAGGTTTATTTAAACTAATTTACATAATACAATAATTTATCGCGTTTTTACGCGAGCCCAGGGCGCCAGCTACAATCGTGTAGCGCGGTTTCTTGCGCGGCAAATACTCTGCGCGGCTAACTCACGGTTAGAGTGGTCACGGGCGTACAGCATACAAAACGGCCGAAAATGGCGCGTAACACGCGACGCGGTCGCACACACGTAGCCGGGAAGGATACGGGGACGATTCGGGGAAGCTGTGCCTCCTGGCAGCTGCCACTGCACCTTGGCACTCACCAGATACTCCAACACGCTCACAGATACTATACGGACGCTCGCTCGCTAGTTTTACAAAAGTTATTCGTTAGCGACTGCCGGCTTCGATTATCCCGAACGGAGTGTCGACTGCTCGCTAATAATGACTTTTCGCTAACACGGACCCGAACGGAGTGAAAGAGAAGCTTATTGTGTGGCACTTTCACGAGCGCGGCTTCTTGATGATCGTTCTGCGCCGGCGCAACGTACGTGTAAAGTACGTTACGCGACGCAGCCGCCGCGCGCGCTCAGCGCTGTCGGCAGTTGATATTACTGCTCGCCAGCAGCGCGCGTTGAGGTTATCCGCTCGCGAGTGCCAGTGTTGTTGTTGTGTATTTCCTGGAGCGGCGAGAATCCACCTTAGATGTACGGAGGATCAAGGTAAGTTGACGCGTTCCATAGCTAGTAGGCGTCGAGTATTTGTCGATCTTCTTTCTGTTTCAGGTGCGGCCGTACTGCGGGTCAACAACTGCGGCTCGGACGAAGAGCGGTTGAGAAAGCGAAGCAGCGGTGTCGGTGACAGCTATAGCCTGCTTGCAGCGGCAGCGAGGCAACACTATCAGACACCACCAGGTGCGTATTTACTTGCACTCAAATGCTGTGCTTCTATGTTTTGCCTGCCTTCTAACCTCCTCTTCCACTTTCCTTTGATGTTGTGTGGCAGCTTGTACTTCCTTCCAAGGTGCAGCTGCTATTATTATTTTCTTCTTTATTTGATTACCGTCTGGGAGGTTGCAGGTACGGGGATCACTACAAGGACAGGAAGGAGTATGGAAATGGAACCTGCTGCAGTGTGTGCGAGCACTGCCACGACTTATTCATGGGCTCCTGAGACTGGCTCCTCGCTGGAGCCTTTACTTGAGCTTGAAGCCCATGTACCTGGTGAAGGTAACGTATGTACAGCCCTGCGTGGCTGTTAGTTAGGATCACGCGTGGCAGTCCTGCGACGCTGCCAAGATTGTAAAAGGGGGGATATTTCAGCTACGAGGAGGCGCATAAGCTATGCTTTGGCCTTCTTATGTGACTGGTGCAAAAACACCACGTCACAATATATATATATATATATACGAGGGTGGTCTGAAAAGTTTTCGACCTAACACAGATATAAGACATTCTTTCTTAATTTTTTTTTTTTTTATTTCGCAAAATAGTCTCCTTGCAATTTTACACACTTCTCTCAGCTATGCTCCCATCTCTTTAACCCATCCAAATAGTACTCGGCGTTTTTCTCTGCAAAATGACTGTTCACGAAGGTGATTACCTCCTCATTTAACGAAAATCTCTGTCCTCCGAGTGCAATTTTCCGATGAGGGAACAAAAAGAAGTCGCTTGAGGCTAGGTCTGGTAAGTAAGGCGGATGGTCAAGCAGCTGAAACCGTAATACGTGGATTTTCGCCATGGCAACCGCTAAGGTGTGAGACGGCGCGTTGTCTTGGTGAAACAGGATTTTCTTTTTCTGCAAATGTAGACGTTTTTCCGCAAGTTCTACCTTCAGCTTGTCAAGTAACGATGCGTAGTATGCTCCTGTAATGGTTTTTCCTTTTTGAAGATAATCGATTAAAATAACTCCATGACTATCCCAAAAAACAGCCGCCATCATTTTCCCAGCCGAAAAAACAGTTTTTGCTTTTTTTGGAGCCGGTTACCTCTTTGCAATCCAATGTTTTGACTGTATTTTTGTTTCGGGCGTAGAATGGCGTATCCAAGTTTCATCTACAGTAATTAATCGGCGCCAAAACTCGGATTTATTGCGCCTAAACTGCGCTAATAGAGCGTTGGAAATGTTCATTCGAACACGTTTTTGGTCTAACGTGAGCAAACGCGGCATCCAACGTGCGGACATCTTTCTCATGCCTAAGTCTTGATTTAATATGTAGTAAACACGTTCTTGGGACATGTTCATAACCTCTGCTATCTCTCTCACTTTTTCGGCGGTCGTCTAGCACCATTTGGTGAACTTTGGCGATGTTATCGTCAGTGGTTGCAGTTTTTGGACGTCCTGAACGTTCATCGTCTCTCAAGCTCTCACGGCCACATTTACATTCAGCTGCCCAAAATTTTACTGTGGTAAATAATGGTGCAGAGTCCCCATACACAGAGTTTAACTCATTTTTGATTGGCGTAGGCGTATTGCCTTTCAAAAACAAAAATTTAATGAAAGCTCGATACTTAATTTTGTCCATTTTCACAACAAGACTCACATCGACTCACTCAAACGACTGTCAACTAATAACTGCGCATCCAAAATGGCTGAAACTTTGGTGAGCAACTGTCAACAGATGAACAACGAAATTCGCTAGCTTTTATTGACAAGTGCTGCTATCTTCACGTTGAGGTCGGAAAATTTTTAGACCACCCTCGTATATATATATATATATCTGCAGAATGCGCGTATATTAATGATTGTGAAAGATATATAATTGTTTAAAATTGTGACGGAGAGTTTATCATAGGTCGTCGACGAAGAATGTAAATGTTTATATTCTTGCGGGACCGTCTCCAGGTTGCCAGCTTGTGTAAGCCTGTTCAGCAGCGAAAATCACGCGATTTTCGAACTTGTGGCGATGATCGAGAAGAATTTCGGGAAGCCGCGAGGGAAGGGGAGAGGAGAGCGAGCGAAACAGTTCAGTTTCGCTGCACGCTCTCGCAAGGACAGCAGAGATAGATCCCACGGTTAAAATTAGTTTGTTTCTTTTTTATTAAGGTGAGCGTCGTGAGTGAAGTAGCCAGGGATGAAGGAGTGCGAGAGAGAGAGAGAGAGAGAGTCAGAGAAAGTGACGAAGGACAGATAGTGCGAGGAAAGAGAAGCGAAGACGAGGAGCTACAGCGAAGAAGTTAGACGGGTGACGAGGAAGGCAGGTGTCAGCGGGCGGCAACTTGAGGTTGCCACCGTGACTTCTGCAGCCGAGGTTGAGGAGGAAGCCGTCGACGAACGGGCAGGCTGTTTCCGAGATCCAGCAGCTCTTCTCCGGGGGAGAAGCAGCCGGAGTCAAGGATCGCGGCACGGAGGAAAACAGCCAGACGTTCAAAGGCGAGCAGACGAGTCGCCGAGACACCTATCGTAAGTGTCTTCATTTGTCCGACAGATATAAGTGTGTGAGAGAGAGAGAGAGAGAGAGAGAGAGATAGAGAGCAAGGGTGAGTGATCGCGAGTTCGCGTTTGGGGGTTGCGACCGATTACCACTTCCCTGCCCTGGGGAAGCGAGAGGCCTCCACCGGCTATAGAAGCAGCCGCGGGCGGCCGGCCTGCATTTTCGGGGAGAAACTCGTGCATATCCGAGTGTGCGGGAGTGAGACAGCGCAAGCATGCGCTGCTGTGTGAGAGTGAGAGAGAGAGAAAGGAAGAGAAAGAGCGAGGGAGTGAATATATTCACCCTTAGCGCTCCGCACGTTTTTATACCAAATGACGGACGGCTCCGTGGCGGAGCCAACGGAGCGCTAAGGGTTAATAAAATCATTCATTTAATTTTTGTGCGAGGCACATAGGGCGCACATAGTTATTTCGGCTACGACGTGGTGTCTCGTAACAAAATACGTATATTATGCAGTGAGATTAAATTTGAAAACTATTTATATTGAATGACGATTGTATGAAAATTTAAATTATTAATACAACTATTGAATTTTATATAAAAATAGTATACAGATAATGAGTTTACACCAAGTGTATTTGAAAAACATTCTAATGAGTATAGCAATTTCTACAAACATTTTTCATATGTTGGTGAAATTTATTTCTTTGTAAAAATATCCTACAGGACATTAGGTGATTATTGACATAATGAATGATTTAAGCAGTTCCCCATCGTAGATTGTAAAATTTAAAAATTAAAAAGCGAGACTTGCACATGTGAAAACTATTGGATCCAACTTTACACTTTACTATCTACAGGATTTCATAGAAAATTTAACTATATATTTAATTGTAACATCATAACACAAAATAAGATTGGTATAATTATTTAAAGATGATTATTGTTGTTTCTTCAATAATTGATTGTTATATTTATAATATTATTATTTATTAATAAGATAATTAAATTACTTACAGTTATTCAACATAATAACAGATTTCAATATTTTCTATTTTTAATGTATATTATACGAGTAGTAATACACTCAATTAAATTTTAGTTGAATTTAGATTTTAATTGAATTTTAAACTTTATTTTCGAATTAAAAATTTTTTATTAATTCCTATTTTTATATAATTAATGTCATAAAAAATTTACTCATTTTAAAATTTTAAATTTTCGCGCCTTTGATCATATAACTCGATACTCGATATCTTCGATATATCAAAGAAAAATATGATCGAAATGCAATTTTTTTTAATGTAAACTGTATCAACAATATTCTTTATTCTAAAGTGTAACAATAAGACAATCGAGCACACAAAAATTGATAAGCAATTTAATAATAAGAATATAGAAATAAATCTATAAAATTGAACCAAAATAATTTAGATTAGGTTGCTGCAGATGAAATGGCCGATTTAGCAATGACATAAAGTTGGCTGCAATTTTAGTGTATTAGGTTGGCACAAGGCAGCGCAAATGATATGACATATTGAAGTATAAATACTGCTACCTTGGTTTATGGAGTCATTTCTGTTTTGAACTTCATAGTGATCGTAAAAACAAAAAGAAAAAGTAGACATGAAAGTAAATCAAAAACGGCTACTTTTACTATACGAATTTAAATAAGAGCACAACGCAACGAAAGCAACAAGGAATATGAACAGCGCATTTGGGCCTGATACAGTTAGCGAACGAACCACTCGGCGGTGGTTCGAAAAATTTCGATCCGGAAATATAGACCTTGGAAATGAGCAACGTGGACACTCAGGACCATCGATCGATAACGACGAGCTGCGTGAATTAGTGGAGTCTAACCCTCGTCGAATCATAAGGGACCTTGCCGAAAAATTAGGCGTTCACAATTTGACAGTTTACCGCCATTTGCAACAACTTGGAAAAGTGAAAAAGCTTGACAAATGGGTTTCGCATGATCTTACCCAGCAAAACATGACGTGTCAAATGGTGATTTCAAGTTCTCTTCTCTCCCGCAACAAAAAGGAACCGTTCTTGCACCCAATTGTGATCTGCGATGGAAAGTGGATTTTATACGATAATTGTCCCCGATCGGCCCAATGGCTAGATGCTGATGAAGCGCCAAGACACATGCCGAAACCAAGCCTTCATCCAAAGAAAATAATGGTAACTGTTTGGTGGTCTGTAGCTGGAGTTATCTACTATTCGTTCCTGCAACCTGGCGAAGCCATCAATGCTGAGAAATACTGTGCTCAACTGGATGAAATGCATCAGAAATTGATAGTCCAACGACCTAGGCTTGTCAACAGGGATGGAGTGATACTGCTTCATGATAACGCACGACCTCATGTATCGAGAACAACGGTCCAAAAATTAAACAAGTTGTGCTATGGGACTCTTCCTCACCCTCCATATTCACCAGACCTCTCACCAACAGATTACCATTTCTTTAAACATTTGGATTACTTTTTGACAGGAAAAAGATTTAATAATGAAGCTGCTGTCAAAAAGCCTTCGAGGAGTTTCTTCGAACCAGAAACTCGGACTTCTACAAAACTAGAATAAATGTACTCGTATCTCGTTGGGAAAAGTGTGTTGCATCTATTGGTACCTATTTTGATTAAATAAATTGTCTTTATAAAAAGTTACAGCTGTTTAAAAGTTTATTACTAAATCGGCCATTTCATCTGCAGCAACCTAATATAAACATATATATTATAAATTATTTATTAATTTAATATGAATTTCAAATTTCACTAAAAATAGAACTTTTAGGCTAATCTGGAGGTTATCGTGGTACAAACGCTTTCAAGCCAAGTAAGTCTGCATCACTATTTTTATTTTTTATGTAACTAATTTATACTAATATAGTGTATATGAAAATGTAAAATAATAATTTATAATCTTATATTTAATCTCTCAATATTATTCTATATCTCAGTAAAGTATTTTTATTATTATTAATAATAAATATTTATTTTTTACAGTAACTCCTTCGTTCAATGGGTTTCTGTTTTATAATAAACTTAGGAAACAGATATTAGGAGTACTAGTCTTTGGATCCTGGTTCAAAAATATTAATTATAATAATCACGTAATTTGTAATTTTTTTTAAATTAAATATTTAATAATTATATGTTATATTTATTAAAAATAATATTCACTATTTTGTTGCAGTGTACTTTTCCTGGTATATTTTGCTGCAAGAGATAAAGAAGAAGATTTAGCAGCACATAAATGATAATATATAATGTATTATATTAGGTGTAGTAAAAAGAAATCCATTATTTTTGCATTAAATGGAAGGTTTTATTGAGCATAGATAGAATGATACGATTTAGGTCAAATATGCACCGTTTTATTCGATAACTTGTTGCCATTTTGGAGGTAATTTCATAATGCCTCTCTCGTAGAAACCCTTGTCCCTATTGTCAAAAAACTGGGACAGTCGATTTTCACAATCTTTTCTTGAGGCGAATTTTTCACCTGCAAAATCATTCGTCATAGACAGGAACAGGTGGTAATCACTTGGTGCCAGGTCCGGACTATAAGGTGGATGCATAAGAACTTCCCAACCAAGCTCCCGGAGCTTCTGACGAGTCACTATCGATGTATGCGGCCTGGCGTTGTCCTGATGGAACACAATTCCTCTCCTATTGGCCAAAGCTGGCCGCTCCTGGGCGATTGCTTCTTTCAGACGGTCCAATTGTTGACAGTACAGGTCCGAATTGAGAGTTCGGCCGTAGGGGAGCAGCTCATAGTAGATGATTCCCTGCCAGTCCCACCGAACACACATCAAAACCTTCCTGACTGTCAATCCCGGCTTGGCCACCGTTTGCACCGGCTCACCGCGATTTTACCACGACCGTTGTCGCTTGACGTTGTCGTAAGTGACCCACTTTTCATCACCAGTAACCATCCGCTCCAGAAATGGTTCGATATTGTTGCGATTCAGCAGCGATTCGCAGATGGCAATCCAGTCCATGAGGTTTTTTTGCAATAACTCGTGTGGCACCCATACATCGAACTTCTTTTTGTATCCAGCCTTATTTAAGTGGTTCCAAACGGTTTTTTCTGCAAAATTTAGCTCCTGAGCAATCGAAACAGTGTTTACGTGACGATCAGACTCGACGATTTCCATTATTTTATCGACAATTTCGACAATTGGCCTTCCAGAGCGTGGTGCATCTTTGACGTCAAAATTACCGGAACGGAATCGACGAAACCAAAATTGCGCGTGATTGGCTGTTACAGTATCAGGACCATAAACCCTATTCACATTTTCAGCTGCCTGGCTTGCGATTTCGCTTTTATCGAAGAAAAACTGTAAAATATGGCGTATTTTCTTTTTGTTGGTGTCCATCTTTGACGCGTGCTAAAAAAATACTGAGTCAAGCAATCACAAAAATGTATCAGAAGCTTTTTTAGTACGAAATCTTATCTTTCTAACGCCATCTAGTGTAACCCGATCGCACTTTTACAACGGGAGATACAGACTACTAAAGCCATCTATTGGCAAAATAATGGATTACATTTTACTACGCCTAATATTATTAATTTATGTATTGGGAGTGTGAATAAGTTCTCGCTGTTTTACTGTCAGATGGCGGTACAAAAATTTTGTATGTATAATTCAAGATCATGATGCAACTATATCAAAGTTCTATAACTTATGTTTAAAATCAGTGCGTGTCTTTCCATTAACCTATAAAATAAATTTTCTTTTTGTAGCGTAAAACAAGACAAATTTCGTGCCAAATAAACCGGTTTTGGGGGAAATTTTACTGCACTATTTTATTCCGAAGAAATCTGCAGCTGAAGCACACAGAATTCTTGTAGAAACTTATGGTGATCATGCTTTGTTGGAAAAAACATGCAGAGATTGGTTTGACCGATTAAAAAATGGTGATTTTGATGTTCGAAATAGAGAAAGCAGTGGTGCACCAAAAAAGTTTCAAGATGAAGAATTGAAAACATTACTTGCTGAAGATCCATGTTAGACGCAATCCGATGTTGCAAAATCATTAAGAGTTGATAAAACAACAGTTTCGAAACGTCTGACAGCATTAAGAATGATACAAAAGCAAGGATCTTGAGTGCTGTAAGAACGGCGTCATGTCACGTGTGAACAGCTGCTCTAACGACAAAAAAGAAAAGGTTTCTTACATCGTATTGTGACTGGTGTTGAAAAGTGGATATACTACAGTAATCCCAAGCGTAAAAAATCGTGGGTTAAGTTTGGCGAAGCAGTAGCATCAACGTCAAAGCGGAATATCCACGATTCCAAGCTCATGCTATGTATTTGGTGGAATCAGCTGGGGATAGTGTATTACGAGCTACTCCAATCCAATCAAACCATTACAGGAAATCTCTATCAACGACAATTAATGCGTTTTAGCCGAGAATTGAAAGCAAAACGGCCGCTATATGAGCGAAGACACAATAAGGTAATTTTGCTGGATAATAACGCTCGGCTGCATGTCGCGTCACCGGTCAAAACATACCTGGAAACGCTGAAATAGGAAGTCCTATCCCACCCGCCATACTCTCCAGACATTGCACCTTCTGATTACTATTTATTTCGACCAATGACTAACGGCCTGACTGTGCAGCACTTCACTTTGTATGAAGAAACAAAAAAATGGATCGATTTGTGGACAACCGCAAAATAAGTGTCGTTTTTTCGACGAGGAATCCGAATGCTGCCAGAAAGATAGAAAAAAGTAATCTCCAGCGATGAGCAATACTGTAATTGGCTTGCTTTTTTATTATTTATTTTAAATAAAGGATTTATTTTCACAAAAAACGTCGAGAACTTATTCACACTCCTAATATTAATATTAATTATGATTTATATTTTTCTGAATTATTAAATTAATATTTATTTTAAAACATTGTTTCATTTATTTTAATTGTATTTCTTATAAATTATTATTAAAAATAGTTTAAGGTTATATGCGCTACAAGTTGCCGCCTCCCCGCCCCACCCCCCATCGCAAACCCTCGATACAATGCCAGCAAAATGACAACATTCATGACGTACACAAAATCCCCAATAGCAGCACGAGCTCAAAATGTTTTCATCAAGTGTGCTCGTTACGTATGCTTGAGTTGTACTGTCATTTTGGCGGCATAGGCGGTCAGAAAATGTTGTCCATCACTATTCCCCACCCTAATCGCAAACACCACCCCCCCTGCAAACACTGCCTTGGTATAATGGCTGCATATTGGAGGAAACCATGTAGCATGCGTATCGCGTTCTTACATCGTTGTTTTGACGTCAATTTTCGGTCAATTTGGCGAAAACGTGCTCATGATAAAAAAATGCAGCACGCGTTGGCCCCATGATGCCGGCATTGTGCAGGAAAATTTTAGAGCTGCGTCGGCACGCGTGCTGCCAATGTGCCAGCATTATGCGGTTCCATTTTTTTAAAATCGTGGAAATAAAATTAATGCTAAATTAGAATTATTAATTATATTTATTTAAAATAATAAAAATTTATAAATATTACAATAAAAATAAAAAATACAATAAATTAACTTAAATGATTTGTTAAATGCACACTTCTTGGATGAGTTTTTAATATTTTTATTATTGCTGATAATCCTAAATATTTAAATTATGATCAGTATCTTCAATGAATATCCTTGATTTTTGTAAATATAATTCAATGGTATCAAAATGATTCGGCATGCCTCATGATGTTGAAATTAATACAGCTATGACGTGGCAGCTGTGCTACAATTAATATAAATTTAATATAAATCAACTTAAATAATAGAATTAATTTGTTTTAAAAAATAATTATTATTTTAATACTAGTTTTCATTATAAATTAAAATTGTACATTAAAGAATATAAAAAAACATTTTAAGGTGTACTTAATAGGATTCTTAACAATAGAAGGGTTCTAAGTCTAAAGGGTATAAGTGCCAAAAAATTCAAAGTTAATATTTTTACGAAAATACGATCTAAGTGCCAAGGCTAATAATATCCAAATGGATCCAAGTGCAATTTTGTTTTAAAATTTGGATGTGTGTTCAATTAAATTAAAATAAATAATTATTTTATTGAGTTGTTTATTTTATAATGATTTCCTGTTATATCTCTAAAAAATAAGATTAGCACTTGGACCCTTTAGCCTTACAACACTTTAATTGTAATATAAAAACTTTATACTTTACATATTTTTACAAGAAATAGTCATAAATTGTAATCCATAAAAAGAATATAATCTATAATAAGCAGCAAAAAATATTATATAATCCAACTACCACCATAACCTAACATTTGTATATACTGGGTGTTCCTGAATGTAGTTAAAATATTTATAACATCCAATGCAAGGAGAAATTTTATAAATAAACCTTGTTACATTAAAGTCGGTGAATTAATTACTATTTAATTAACAATAGATTAACAGCCAATCAGATTTCTTCGCGATCAAGTAGGCGGGCCTTAAGAGAAAAATAAACAAAAATGGGCGGGGCTTTTAATTTTCAACTATACATCGATGTGCGGCGATGTGTGCGTCGCACTGCTACACTTGTTTCTCCCCAATCCGCTGCAAATTTCAATCCTGATCTTCTTATGTTCTCTCATTCATAACATCTTATTTATTCAAATGATAAATGATTTTATTAATGTCAAAGCATTAATTAAAATTTAAATGTCATATTATAACGTAAAAAATGGAAATCATTATTTACATAAAAAATGTTTATAAAAAATTCATTATTTTTTTTTTTCTAAAAAATAATAACTTTAATAAAGAGGCCTTATTATTGAGTTATAAAAATATTTTATATTTAATTAAATAAAAACCGATGAGCGAATGAATGCTTTAAGTTTGGCATCGTAAATTTCAATATTGCTTATGATATTCAAACGTTCAATAAATTGGTATAAAAATTTCTGCAATCTATTAAAGGAGACTTTCCATTTCAGCGTTTTCACGTATGTTTTGACCGGTGATGCGACATGAGGCCGAGTGTTATCATGCAGCAAAATCACCTGATCGTGTCTTTGCTCATATAGCAGCCATTTTTCTTTCAATGTTCGGCTCCAACGCATCAATTGTCGTCGATAAAGATCTCCTGTAATGGTTTAGTTGGGTTGGAGCAGCTCGTAATACACTAGAACCAGGTGATCTCACCAAATGCACAGTATGACCTTGGAACCGTGGATATTCCGCTTTGGCGTTGATGCTACTGCTTCGCCGGGCTTAACCCACGATTTTTCACGCTGAGGATTACTGTCTGTGAGTATATCCACTTTTCATCTCAGTTACAATACGACGTAAGAAACCTTTTCTTTTTTGTCGTTAAAGCAGCTGTTCACACGTGACAAGACGCCGTTCAACGTCTCCCAACTTCAGTTCGTACGGCACCTAAGATCCTCCCTTTTGTATAATTCCTAATGCTGTCAGACGTTTCGATACTCTTGTTCGATCAACTCCTAATGATTTTACAACATCGGATTGCTTTCGACATGGAACTTCAGCAAGTAAAGTTTCCAATTCTTTTTTGGTGCACCACTGCGTTCTCTATCTTGAACATCAAAATCACTATTTATAAATCGGTTAAACCAATCTCTGCATATTCTTATGAACAGAGCATGCCCACCATAGGTTTCTACAAGAACACATTCACATTCTACAAGAACACTACACAAAACACATTCTGTGTGATTAAGCAGCAGATTTCTCCTGAATAAAATAGTGCAGTGGAAATTCCCCGCAAAAACGGTTTATTTGGCACGAAATTTGACATGTTTTACGCCACAAAAAAAATGTTCTTTATAGATTAATGGAAAGACACGCACTTTTTTTAAACATAGGTTATAAAACTTTGATATAGTTGCATCATCATCTTGAATTATACATACAAAATTTTTGTACCGCCATCTGACAGTAAAACAGCGAGAACTTATTCACACTCCCAATAATTCATTTGCCGACTTTAATGTAACATGGTTTTTTATTTATAAAATTTCTCCCTGCATCAGGCGTAATAAATATTTTAACTGCATTCAGGGACACCCAGTATATATATATATATACATATATATATATATATATATATATATACATATATATATATATATATATATATATACATATATATATATATCGGAGAGTCCGATTGTCAAAATTCTTTTTTATTATGTTGGTACACATACCCCTTAAGTATGATACAATTTTCAGCTGTATTCATTGTTTACTTTGTCAGTTGCAGCCGCTAAGGTTAGACGTGTTTTTACGAGCTCGGCGATTTTCGTTTGTTAAAAAAAATGGATCAAAGAATTTATATCAAATTTTGCGTAAAAAATGAAATAAAGTGTAACAAAGTGTGTTAAATGTTAACAAAGACCTATGGTAAATCCGCTATGAGTAAAACAAGGGTTTATGAGTGGTATAAGCGTTTCCAAGATGGCCGTGAAGACGTTGAAGATGACGAACGCCCCGGACGCCCCAGCACATTAACAACCGATGAAAAAGTGAAAGAAATGGTTTTAAACGATCGCTGAATCCCAATCAGAGAAGTCGCTGATGCTGTTGGCATATCAATTGGCTCAAGCCATAAAATTTTTTTGAATGTTTTGGGTATAAAACGCGTGACAGCAAAATTTGTTCCAAAATTGTTAAATTTCGAACAAAAACAGCGGCAAATAGAAGTTGCTCAGGAGTCACTAAATGAAGTCAAGAACGATGCAGAATTGCTAAAACGTGTTATAACAGGTAACGAAACGTGGGTTTACGGATATGACGTCAAAACTAAGGCTCAACCGTCCCAGTGGACGCATTCTGTATCGCCAAGACCGAAAAAGGCTCAATAAGTGCGGTCGAACGTATGCTCACTGTATTCTTCGATTTTAATGGCATAGTGCATCATGAATTTTTGCCACGAGGTCAAACGGTCAATAAGAAGTACTACCTACAAGTTCAACACCGTTTGCGTGAAGCAATCCAAAAAAAACAAATCATGGCTTTTGCACCACGATGATGCACCTGCTCACACTTCATTGCTTGTTTGTGAATTTTTGGCCAAAAATAACACTTTAGTGATGCCCCAGCCTCTATATTCGTCAGACATGGCTCCGTGTGACTTTTTTCTATTTCCAAAAATAAAGAGAATCTTAAAGGGCCGTCGTTTTACAAGCATAGATGACATTAAGAGCGCATCGCTGAAAGAGTTAAGGGGTTACCCCCAGTTGTAGCTCAACAAAAAAGGCCTTTTTCATGAATTTTTTTAAAGAAAACTACAAAACTTTTTTAAGCGATTATTATATCATCTTAAAGAATACATCTTGAAGAACTTTCAGTAATTTTTTTATTGCAAAATATTACATTGTTAAGTGGCAAATGGCCGCCAATGAAATAGTGTTTTTATTTATACGGTTTGCGGTGACCAACATTGCGGCGAAGTGGATCGTCTGAAACAAAAAATGTGGATAGATTTAGTTAAATATAAGTATAAACTAGTCTTTATTCGAAGAATTGAAAAAAATATTAATTTTTTACAAAATAGCGGAAAGTCAAAGTATATGGTTTAATTTTAACGAAAAAGAACGGCTGTTTTTTGGCTATAAAACGGCCATTTTTCTTCGAAACAAAAAATCAAACAATTAAAGACTACATTTTTATGTATTAAATAAGCCTGCGAAATTTTAAGAAGATCAGTTTATTAGTGTTCAAGTAATCTTGGTCACCGGCTTAAGAAATGCTATTTCGAGAAAAACGCGTTTAAAGTTTTAATTGCCGGTTGTTTACACAACGGATTCTTCTCTTTCAACGCTCATATCTCAGTCAATTTTGTTCGGATTGACTTGAAATTTCCAGGTCATATTCTCAGATACTTATACTTCAAAAAAATGCAATTAACAAAAAATCGATTTTTTCAAAGTCGCAAGTGGGGGTAACCCGTTAAAGGTTATCCCAAAGATCGAGTTTTAGAAGTTTTACAAGAACTAGAATAGGAAATTGCACCTTACATTTAACAAATCATTCAAGTTAATTTATTGTATTTTTTATTTTTATTGAAATATTTTTTATATTCATTGTAACATTTTTAACATTTATTGTAATATTCTATATATTTATCGTAATATTTTTATACTCATTGTAATATGTATACATTTTTATTATTCTAAATAAATATAATTATTAATTTTAATTTACAATTTTAAAAAAATGGAACCGCATAATGCTGGCACATTGGCAGCACGAGTGCCGATGTAGCTCCAAAATTTGCCTGCATAATGCCGGCAACATGGGGCCAACGCTTGCTGCATTTTCTTATCATGAGCAGGTTTTTGCCAAATTGACCGAAAATTGACGTCAAAACAACGATGTACGAACGCGACACACGTGTTACACGGTTTCCTCCAATATGCAGCCATTGTGCCGAGGCAACGTTTGTGGCCTGGATAGCAGCACGTGCTGAACATTCTAGGGTCACGTGTGCTTGTCACGTATGCTTGAGTTATGACGTCAATTTGCAGTGATGAGTGGTCAAAAATTTTGTCACTGTGGAAAGCATGATGCAGGCACAACGCAAGCGCGGAAATTTAACACTCCGTAAATCATTTTGGTGACATAGAGCTTCGCCAAATTGGCAGTACATGTGATATCGCCATGTCGGCATTTTTTTCATGCTTAGTGCCGACAATTTGCCAACATATTACTGACCGTTTTGATTTTTTGCCATGGCCATGCGATAACCTACAAATTACTGCGTATAGTGCGCAGTATAAGTGAATATACGAGCACGTGTGTATCACTCGCAAATTATCATTTAATTGTTAATATTCAAAATTATAATCGAATTAAAAGATTTCTCTAATTGACGAATTAATCAGATAAGTATATTTGATGTTATATATTAAGTTTATCTTACGCAATAAAGAAATAAATTCTTTGTAAGACTTTTTTCATTCTAGTATAGGTTATACATTAATCACGGCGGCAAATAGAAATAATACAGCACGTTGTTCGTGACCAAGTTCCTGACGTCACATGCACTCCAGGCCTGCAAAGAACTCAACAACATCAGTAGTAGTTTATAAATTTTACATTAAGATTTATAAATTTAACACTATAATAACGTAAGTATATCTATTATAAATTATTGAATAATTATTAAATATCAATTATAAATTAAATTAAAATTATTTTTTAATTTAATTATAATAGAATATTATTTATATGATAAGAAAACATACTTTACAATTATACAACATTTATACAACATTTTTCAGATGAATAACAATGTTTTGAATATTAATAATATTATTTATTAAAATATTTCATTTATTGGTGTCTATGAAACTGGTCCATATTCATTTATTGGTAAGAAATATTATTTATAAGTTGCTTTTATTTTACTAAAATAAATATCTAAAATTAAAAATAATTTCGATGCAAGTTCCACGCAAGGTACTGTTCAAAATTGAGTGAGCCTTGGTTCGAAAACTTCTACTTTTATTAGTCAATCGCACAGGATACAAAGATTAAAGAATTATTTAAATGCAAGATTGCACTGTGAAGTGATTCAAACATGCATGACGTGTTTACACAATGTCACTGGTACATTTTAAGAATCACACTAGTAAGGTTATACAGTTCTAAAATTACCACAAATTATGAAGGAACTTCGTGCAGGTATATTAAATAGTATGTTTTTCATTAAAAAATTTTAATTTTATGTCAATTTTATGAATTTTATTTTCAATTTTTTATGAAAATATAATTATTTTTAGAAAAAATAAAAGTTTCAAATATTCAAGAGATTTCATTGATGTCTTTGAATTATTACTACCATATACATCACTTTTAGATAAGATGGATTTTATGTGCACCCAAAACAATGTTCAGTTTTTGATAAATGAATTACAAGAAGTAAATTCAGGGAAAAGAAAACAAGCAGAAACAATCAGCAGTAGAAGGTATCATACATTTTTTATTGGTATTATACATTTTTTCATTAAAAAATAATATTATATAATTTAAAAATTAATATTAAAGAAAAAAATTATATTTTAGGCGTCGTTTTTTAACATCTTAAGAAAAATTTGATTTATCCAATACTAGTTCCTCAATCTGCATATTTATAATGCAATGAATGTACCAGGCTGTTGAATAAGTTTTGCGGTTTGATAAGAAAAACAATTTTATGGTTTCAAATACACTATATTATTCAGTATAGTCTTCCTGAACATCAATATACTTGTTCCAAGGAGATTCCAATTTATGAATTCCATCCCTGAAGTGAGAATCTGGAAGGGCTAGAAAATACGCTTCCACATCTGTTATGACCTCATCATTTGATGAAAAACGCTTTCCACGCATGAATTTTTTTAGGTCTAGAAACAGATGGAAGTCGCTAGGGGCCAAATCTGGTGAATGCGGTGGATTTTCCAACAATTCGAACTTTAATTCATGGATTTTAGCCATTGTCAAAATGCTCTTGCGACACGGTGCATTTTCCTGAATAAAGAAGATTTTTTTCTTCTGCAAACCGGGTCTTTTTTCACGAATTTTTTTCTTCAACTGGTCTAAAAGGTTACAATAATATTTAGAATTTATTGTTCTATCAGTTTGCAAGTAATCCACAAACAAAATTCCTTTCGCATCCCAAAAAACTGATGCTAACACCTTCTTTGCCGATTTCTGGACACGAACTCGTTTCGGAGCCGAAGAACCAGGTTCACACCACTCTTTAGCCTCTTGTTTTGATTTAGGATCATGGTGATAGATCCAAGTCTCTTCCATAGTGATGAATCGATGCAATAAAATCTACTTTTTCCTTTCGAAAACGCTCTAAATGTTGCTAAGAAAGTCGTATTCGAATGTGTTTTTGTTCCATTGTTAGCGAATGCGGCACCCATTGTGCACACAGCTTTCTGAAACCCAATACTTCAGTCAAAATATCGCTTACACTGCCCAATGAGATGCCTAGGGCTTCTACTAAATCTCTTTCTGTCACTCGACGATTTTCCAATACGATATCCTGTATTTTTTCTACGATTTCTGGTGTTGTTGCTGTTTTTGGACGTCCTTGACGTGGATAGTCTTCAAGGCTTGTACGACCACGTTTAAATTTAGCAACCCATCTTTCTACTGTACTAATTGAAGGCGAAGAGTCCTTATACACTTTCAATATTCGTTCATAAATTTCCTTTGCTTTGAAACCTTCCAAAAATAAAAATTCAATCACTGCACGATATTTGATTTTTTCCATTGTAAAAAAAAAACTGTGACACGTCGATACTAACTAGCTTGTAAACAAAGAATGAATTGACAGATTGAAATGAATTTTCACATACGTTTATTTAAAGAGTGTACCAACATAACAAAAAAAAAATTTAGGCTAGTAGCAACACCCTCTCTTATCGAACCGCAAAACTTATTGAACAGCCTGGTAGCAAGCAAAATTTTTATAGCGAAAATTTCGTATAGCAATATAAAAATTTAACGAAATATGATAGTAATGATTGAATTTTCTATGAAATCTAAAAATTATAAAGATCCTAAAAACAATAAACTCTAAGGGGAAACATAACATTTTTGTATGTAAAATTTTAAAATTTGACTTTACATAAAATTTGAATGTATCTAATAGTAATATATTCAATTATATTTTAGGTGCATGGATTTGGGACTTAATATCATTCTCATATTACTCATATATATCATTCTGAAATATAATAATGATTATACTCATATATATCATTCTGAAAATGCAACACAAACTGAGATTCCTGTTATAAACCTTAGAATTGATATTTGTTAATGAAATGAGCCTTATTTAACGTTGACATTTGATACGAAAAGATAAATTAGTCGATAAGCTTGCAGCAAGTGTATTTGAATACAATTCAGATAAGTATTGATCAATATAACAGTTTTTATAAGCGTTTTTTGTATATATACAGACATAAATACTTTGTAAAAAAATTTTACAGATAATTTAAAGATTTTTAACAAAATATGACCAACATCTTTTTCGTAGAAGATCTGATTTTAAACCAAAGTGCTGCTACGTTGACACTCATTTTCTGTTAATAAAAGTCAGTGATAAGTCTCAACTTGAATTATTTTTTTATATTATTTTAAATTGTACTTATCTGATTTATTTGTTTTTGTTTCAATTGTTACGTCCTAGGGGATGACGCAACGACAGAAAACTTATTTTACTAAGTTTTAAATTGAATATTAAAAAAATTGTTGAATTCCCTATTTCGGTCAACTGTAGCTGCCGAGGACGGGAGGCAGTAAATATATATACTAGCGCAGGTAGAAAGAGAGAGACAGAGGACTGGAGTCAGCGAGCGAGAGCGAGATATATAACACATTGTTTAATAAGTTCCGAGACTAACAACGAAAAAATTTTTTTTCAAAAATCATTTTTATTCATCAATATAATCTCCTTTTAGAGTGATATAATTTTTCCAACGCCTTTTCAACATTTCTATACCATGTTTATAGAAGGATTTATCCTTTGCTTCAAAATAGGCTTCAGTTTTGGCAATGACCTCCTCATTCGAGCTAAATTTTTTTCCCTGGAGCATATTTCTGAGATCAGCAAAGAGCCAGTAGTCGCTGGGGGCTAAATCTGTCGAATACGGGGGGTGCTGAAGCAAATTAAGGCCCAATTCGTTCAATTTTGCCATTGTTTTCATGGACTTGTGGCATGGTGCATTGGTGCAATCGCGGCACCCACTTGGAATAAACCTTTTTCATGCTCAATTTTTCATGAAGGATTGTAAATACGCTTCTAGATGATATCTGTGTAATTTCTGCAATCTCACGGACCTTTACTTTGCGATTTTTCATTACAATTTTTAACACTTCACTCACATTTTCCTGTGTAACGGCTTCCAATGGCCTACCCGAACGTTCCGCATCGTTTGTGTCCGTACGACCACGTTTAAACTCAGCATACCAACAACAAATCGTTGGTTTGGATGGAAAGGAGTCCGGGTAATGTTTTTCAAGTCATTGCTGGGCTTCTACGGGGTTTTTACCCATTAAAAAACAATGTTTTATCAACACGCGAAACTCGCTTTTTTCCATTTTTCAAAAAAATTACAAAGTGACTTTACTCTAACCTCGATAACTCTGCTGTCTGTGATCCGATCGACGTGGAATTTTCACACATTTCATGTAAAGATTCGCTCTCTATGGAAACGTGGCCAGTTTGGTGCTACTAGCACCATCTCTGGGTTAGTTTTGGGACTTATTGAACGATGTGTTATATATATGTATGTATGCCTGATTTGCTTACGTGCACTCTATGAGGACCAGAGAGACGTACCGCATGAGTAATGCAGTTCAGGCGAGAGGAAGAGAGACGGAAAAAGAGAGAGAGAACTGTTCTTACGTTGTTTTGAGTGCGCTAGTGTCGCTGGCTGGAGGCTGGCTAGTTGGCTGGCTCAGCTACTGCTTGACGGAAACGGGGAGGAAATTTAAATGGTTGACTCCAAGAATTTTGTGAAAATGTCTGTTTTATTTATTATACTTTGAACTGGCGGATGGCTTCATCCAGTTACAACTTCTGCATTTGTCAGACTCATTCTCACACTTTGTACTTTATACTTATTAATTCGCGTGGTGTATAATAAAACTGGCAGAGTTTCCGCGTACGAGAATATTTTAGGAAAAGACTACAGACTGTGTAGCAAACTGGCAGAGCCTCCGCGCATGACAAGGTTTTCAGGAAAAGACTGGTCCTGTGTAGCAAACCGGCAGAGCCTCCACGCATGACAACGTTTTCGGGAAAAGACTGGTCCTCTCGGTGCATCGTCCAACCCCTTTATATAGGCCTAAAACTAGACGTGCACTTTTGTTCCTTATCAAAAAAGGGATGGTCCGAAAGTAGGACACAAGCGTTCTTAGACATGATTCATGCACGCATACTCTGATACTCTTTCCGCATCAGTGCTTCCGTACCTTGATGTTATCGCTGCAGCAGTAGCGCTTTTCAGAGGGAAAAAGGAAAGAAATAAAGAAGGTAAAATGTAAAACAAGAAGGAAGAAGAAAAAGGTAAAAGATGCACAGATGGTACCGTCCAAGCTCGCAGTGTGGCGTCGCAGCGAGTGGTAGAAAAACAAAATAAAAAAAAAGAAAAATACAGCGTCGCGTCATAGCAGGACGTGACACAATATTGCTTTAAATTTGAAATAATATATTTAAATTTTTCATAAAGTAAATTTCAGTGTTACACAACTGCTACTTTTGGAAAGTTTTTGTTATTTACAATTTTAAATTTGATTTTAAGCAAATAACCATATAAAAAATTATAAATTTTAAATTCAGTTGTTAATAAAATTAAATTAAATACATACACAATTTATATAAATCATATTTGTGAATACTCATTATCGGTTTACTCAAATAAAATAATAATTCTTACTGATATGTTATTAACTTTTAAATAACAAATTAATTAATTTACAGTTACTGTGACGAACATCTTCTTAGTACAAGATCTGATTCTAAACTAAAGTGCTACTACGTTGACACTCATTTCCTGTCAATAAGAGTCAGTGGTAAGTCTTAAATAATTTAGTTTTATTTTAATTTTTAATTATCAAGATTATTTTTCAATTCATTTCAAATTACTATCATTTTATTTTTGCAATTTTATGTAGCTTCAATGTTGTTTTATATTGAAATAAAATTTTCAAAATTTTGAAATAGCAGATTTCAATGTTAAACAAATTTAAGATGTTTTGTAAAATAAAATTAATTGAGTATAATAAAAAATAATTTTTTTTTGCATTTTTATAAATATGAGATTTATAGAAATAGTAATTCTTTTATTAGATAAAACCGTTCTACAAATATAAATACTGGATTAAAATTAGTACATTATTAATATTAATAAATTAAGGTATGAAATGTTTACATACTGGTTGAAGTCAAGTCATAAAATAAGAGATAAACAATAATAAATCATAATAAAAGTAGTAATTTTTCTTTTTAATAAAAAGTTATTAATATTATCATTTCATCGATAAATAATTATTATACTTCTATTGCAGAGAATCAGCAAAAAATCAGTTGTTGTATTCTTTAGAATATAATATTAATAATCTACAACAAGTGAGTTATCGAAAGGGAGCACGAAAAGATATTGATACCGAACATATGGATCTTGGAATGCTATCAGCTAAGCTGTTGTGATTGAACGAAGCTGGTGACTCTAATCCAATGATGATTTCTAATTCTCCACAAGCTCGAGCATGCTCTTTGAGAGTATTCCAAGGAATATCTGTGGTTATATGACTCGACACTAGCAGAAAGTGGACCTTGCACTTCAAATACAGGGTGCGTACGGTATTTGAGGACAACTTGAGAGTAAAATTAATTAGCTTGTATTTTTAATAAAATTTAATGAAATTTTAGGAATTTTTTATACAACGTTAAATTATTATATGGCTATAAAGTTATTTAATAAAATCGTCATTAGCAGCAATAACCTTTTCGATCCGGGTCCGGAAACGATTACATGCCCGAATCAAATGCTCCTTGTTCATATTGACTATAACGGCATTAATAGCAGTCTTCAGCGAAGAAGTAGTGTTATGAGGACGCTTATTGGTCTTACGCTCAACTACGCCCCATACGTAATAATCCAAAGGATTAAGGTCTGGGGAGCTAGGTGGCCATAGGTTCGGTGTTATGTGGTCATGAAAATTTTCGGCCATCCAATCTTGTGTCGCAATCGCTTTATGTAAAGGAGCAGAGCCTTGTTGAAAAATGTATGGTCTGCCTCCGCTTACATTGTCTATCCAGGGTTTCACTACCGTCTCCAAAACCTCGATGTATGCAGCAGAGTTCACTCGAAGTCCTTGAGTAAAAAAGTGTGGTGGCATAATATGTCCTTCGTTGCTGACAACACCTAAAACCATAACAGTAACTGGAAATTTTGTGTGCATAACAACAGGAACCTCCGTAGGATTTGAACATAGCCATCTGTCATTTCTGCGATTGGTCTTTTGATCTTGGTCAAAATTTTTTTCGTCGGAAAAAACCATAACATTTTGGGCGCCTCAGGGTGTTTGATTTTGTTTAAAAGACGTTTTGATCGAAGAACTCTCTGTTCCGATCCGTGTTCGTTCCGACATGAACTGTCCTCTGCGCATCACGTAAGAGTTATACCGAAGGTCTTCGTGGACAACTTTACGAATAAGGCGCTCAGGAACATGAAGCTCACCCGCAAGGGCCCTCATTGATTTTGAAGGGTCCTCGTCTATGATCGCTTGCACTTGCTCTAAAAATTCTGCAGATCGGACAGTGTCAGAACGTTGTTCGTGCTTTTTGCGTTTTGCAACCGATTCTGTATCGCCTCCTGATGCTTCCAATTCACGGCGAACCTTATGCACGAATGAACGGGCGCAATTAAGAAAATTAGAGATCTCTAAATCTGTATGGTTCGCACATATAGCGACGATGACAGCATGTCTCTTTATTTCTTGAGTGATGTTGTAGTCCGCCATTTCTTATCTGAAAAGGAAAAAAAATAAAAAAAAAAATTCGCGAAGTTATAGTCACATTTATGCATGTCCTCAAATACCGTACGCACCCTGTACTTTTGGCACAAGTAGTTTGAAATAATGTTCACCTTCTGCTTAGTATTAAATTACATAACCACAGATATTCTTTGGAATACTTTAAACAATTTAATTTCTCAAGTTTATTTATTGTATTTTTTATATTTATTGTGATATTCTTTACATTTACTGTAACATTAATTATATTTATTGTAATATTTTTTACATTTATTGTAATACTTGTTGTAATATGTATAATTATTATTTTTAATAAATAATTACTATTAATTCTAATTTAGAATAAATTTCATTTCCCCGATTTTTAAAAAATGGGACCGCATGATACTAGCCCATCGATAGCACGCGTGCCAACAAAAATTTGAAATTTCCAAATTGCCGGCAAAATGCGCGCATTAGCTAGTCAGAATGCTCGCCCTTCTTCACCAACCGTGTTGCAATATTTGAGTATGCGTGCTGGTACATTGCTCTGACACATGCTTGTCATATGACGGTCATAGGCCGGGGTAGGTAAACATCACGCATGCGCCACGGATGTTGTCACTGTGCTATCCATTTGCTTTGCCAATGTTATCAGGGGGGGGGGGGGGCTATCGGGGACCTCGGGCCAATGCCCGCAAAATGACAACATTCATGGCGCACACGAGACGTCTAGCTGGCCCGGCTTATGACCGTCATATGGCGAGCATATGCCGAGTTCTGTGCCCGCACGCATGTCAAAATGTGGACACACGTGCTACAGATGCGGGAATTATGATCAGCTGATGCAGGCATTTTGCTGGCGATTTGCTGATTTCAAATTTTTACCCCGCACATGTACTGCCAATGTGCCAGCATTATGTGGTTCCATTTTTTAAAAATCGGGTGGTTAAAATTTATTTTCTTTTTTTTTAATGAAGATTTATTTATTAATTAAAAAAATAAATATTACATATATTATAAATTATAATAAATATTAAATATAAAAATAATTACACATTATAATCTGCAGTCTCAAAAATGGTTGATATAGACTTGTCTCCATTCAGCTATCTTTTACTGCCTCTGGCTGAAATTCAGCAGCAAAACATATTTTTCACCTGCAATTAAAATAAAATAGTTAATAATATGGTTTCTAATAAATAAAAACATTATTATTAAATAACTGTAAGAATTAAAAGAAAACTTACCGCTGACTTTGATAATAGTAATCAAAATTTATGGACCACGATAAAAGACTCGTACTCTTAGTCACTCTTCCGAGTTTTACGTTAAAAGCAGAAAATAAAAAGAGTACTTATAAAAAATAACTGAATAATTATTACGGATAATGTAAAAAGAATAGTTTTTTCAAACAGAGCACGTTTAAAGAATATTAATTATAATAACCAAATCTTGCTTAATAATATTTATCTTTTAAAATATTAAAATATAAAATTAAAAAATTAAAATTATAAATATCATATTTTTACTGTAACGAGTTAACACATTTTCTCTTTGTAATTACAAAACTGCTATTCTAAAGAAATAAATTTTGATAAAAACAATTATTAAATAATTTCACGTGATCTTGCTTAAATATAATGAGAATAAACTTGTATGTAAAATGTTTTATCTTTCTTTTAACTTTGTGAGCTATTGAATTTAATTCATTAACAAAAGCTTCGAATTACTATTATCGAATTATGAATAATCAAATTACGAACTTCTCTTACTAAATTTGGATTCTCTGTTATGCAAGCAATTTTCGTGTACTATTCAAATTCGCATGAAACATAAATATTTTATTTTAAATTCACAGCAATACTAAAGCTAAATTTAATAGCAAAAATAAGATAATTGAAATTTTAAATGAATTAAGAAATAATTTAATTAATCGAGACTTACCACTAACTTTTATAGACATGAAAGGAGTGTCAACGTAGCACTTTGATTTGAAATCAGAGCTTCTACCAAAAAGATATTCGTCACAGAACCTGTAAATTAATTATTTACTTTATTTATTTATTATTTAAAAGATAATAAGCACACATCATCAAAAATTATGTTTTTACTCAAGTAAACCAATAATGAGTATACGATAAGATTTATATAAATTATATATGCATACCAAAAACTTAATTTAGAATTTACCATTTTTTTATATGGTTATTTACATAAAATCAAATTCAAAAATGTAAAAAAGAAAAAAAATTTTTTTAAAACAAGCAGTTTTTGTGTTACATTCAAATTTGCTACATAAAACATTTAAATATTTTATTTCGAATTTACAACAATATTAAAGCTACATTTAATAGCAAAAATAAGATTATGGCGATTTGAAATAAATTAAGAAATAATATAATTAATCGAGACTTACCACTGATTTTTATAGATGGGGAAGGAGTGTCAACGTAACTCAATATAAAATCGAATGAGGCTGGCATGCGAGCCACCACTGTGCGCACAATTTGCAATTGTAGTTGCGATGCCGTCACGCCATCTCTCAAAAATTTTTTCGCGGGGCATGAATTCCCTCAAGTTGATGACACGACTTGGGCACACATGTCTCAACATACGTGCTAAGAAATTGTTCAAAACTGACTTCACAAATATCAGCAAAATGACGACAAACTGTCAGCATAAGCATGAAAAAAATGCCGACTCGACGACAACCACATGTGCCGCCAATTTGCCAAAGCTCCGTGTCGCCAAAATAATGTCATGGCGTGCTAAATTTTCGGCTCGCATTATGCCCGCATCATGCTTTCAACAGTGGCAGACAACATTTTTTGATCGCCCATGCCGCCAAAGTAAACATCACAACTCAAGCATATGTGACGAGCGCACGTGACCAAAAAAATGTTGAGTACGTGCTGCTATTGGGGTTAAAAGTATGATGCGGGCGTAATGCGAGCGCGGAGTGTAGCGCGATTTTTTAATTTTATTGCCGACAATTTGCTGACATTTTGCTGGCCCTTTTGATTTTACACCTTGTGCCGCATTTATCATTATAAAAATATTTTTAACTAAGAAATATAATAAACAAATATATTAAATCAATTTTAAAAAGTATTTTTAACATTTAAATTAATTTTGAATTTTTTTGTCGGCAATATTAAATATATATAGTATATTTAATACGCATTATAGCAGTGTACGGAAGAAAGTCAAGTTAATGTGTAGATTTTCAAGCCAATGCAGTTATAAAGCTTACATACTACTGTGATCAAAAAGTAATGTGAATTTGTTTATAAAATGTAAATTTTTTATTTATTCTTCCAAATCAATTTCATCCCCTTCAAAGTAATCCCCGTCCGTTAAAACGCACTTTTGCCAACGCTTTTTCCAGTCCTCGAAACAGTCGGAATAGTCTTTTTCCGGTATAGCCTTTAAGACCTTCTTCGATTCGGTTTTTATCTCCTCAATCGTGTCAAAACGGCGTCCCCACACACATTGGCCTTTTGAGTTTGCTGAATAGCCAGAAGTCGTACGGAGCCAAATCACGCGAATACGGTGGTTGCGGAACGATATGAGTCGAGTTTTTAGCAAAGAAGTCACGAAGAACCAATGCAGTATGACATAGTGCATTATCGTGATGAAGAAACCAAGAGTTGTTCGCCCATAATTCCGACCGTTTCAGACAAATAGCTTCACGCAAACGACGCATAACGCTCAAATAATATTTTTCGTTGACAGTTTGGTCTGGCGGAAGAAATTCATAGTGCACCACACCACGATAATCAAAGAAAACTGTCAACATGACCTTGATTTTCGATCGACTTTGCCGTGGTCTTTTCGGTCTTGCTTCACCTTTTGCACGATAATCGCTGCATTGGTCGGTGGTTTCAGGGTCGTCATTTGGTCGTAAATCCAAGTCTCGTCTCCAGTAATGATGCATTTTAAGTGGTCCTGATAGTCAGACAGCAAAGTTTCACACACATCAACGCGACGCTTTTTTTCCAAAAAAATTGAGCGATTTTGGCACCAATCGAGATTTGACGTGTTTAAGACACAAAACATCCTTCAAAATGGTTTGGGCTGAGCCAAATGATATTCCAACACTATCAGCGAGGTTTCTAATTGTTAATCGACGATTTTCAAGCAGCAAATCTTTGTTTTTTTGGACGTGGCCCTCGTCGGTAGACGTTGATGGTCGTCCAGAGCGCGGTTCGTCTTCAACGCGTTCTTCGCCCGCTTTGAAATCGTTGTACCACTTATAAACGTTTTCTTGTGCCATAGTTTGATCACCAAAGGCCTTCCGCAACATTTCCAACGTGTCCGCACAAGAATATTCGTTCCGCAAACAAAATTTGATGCAAGTTCTTTGCTCAACAAAATCACCCATTGTAAAAATCGAAAAATTCACTGTTGGTTGTTTACAAAAACACGCGTAACTCGGAGATAATTAAACCTTTTGACAAACAGACACTTGGCAAATGTTACAGACAGTCTTACCAACCTAGGAAAAAAAATTTACTTGCCTTCCTAATGCCCGGGAGTTTTGAATGACAATTTCACCTTACTTTTTGATTACAGTAGTAAGTAAGTATTAGAGAGTTTAAATTGTATTAGGTTGCTGCAGATGAAATGGCCGATTTAGTAATAAATTTTTAAACAGCTGTAACTTTTCATAAAGAAAATTTATTTAATCAAAATAGGTACCAATAGATGCAACACACTTTTCCCAGCGAGATACAAGTACATTTATTCTAGTTTTGTAGAAGTCCGAGTTTCTGGATCGAAGAAACTCCTCGAAGGCTTTTTGACAGCAGCTTCATTATTAAATCTTTTTCCTGTCAAAAAGTAATCCAAATGTTTAAAGAAATGGTAATCTGTTGGTGAGAGGTCTGGTGAATATGGAGGGTAAGGAAGAGTCTCATAGCACAACTCGTTTAATTTTTGGACCGTTGTTCTCGATACATGAGGTCGTGCGTTATCGTGAAGCAGTATCACTCCATTCCTGTTGACAAGCCTAGGTCGTTGGACTATCAATTTCTGATGCATTTTATCCAGTTGAGCACAGTATTTCTCAGCATTGATGGTTTCGCCAGGTTGCAGGAACGAATAGTGGATAATTCCAGCTACAGACCACCAAACAGTTACCATTATTTTCTTTGGATGAAGGCTTGGTTTCGGCATGTGTCTTGGCGCTTCATCGGCATCTAGCCGTTGGGCCGATCGGCGACGATTATCGTATAAAATCCACTTTTCATCGCAGATCACAATTCGGTGCAAGAACGGTTCCTTTTTGTTGCGGGAGAGAAGAGAACTTGAAATCTCCATTCGACACGTCATGTTTTGCTTGGTAAGATCATGCGGAACCCATTTGTCAAGCTTTTTCACTTTTCCAAGTTGTTGCAAGTGGCGGTAAACTGTCGAATTGTGAACGCCTAATTTCTCGGCAAGATCCCTTATGGTTTGGCGGGGGTCAGACTCTACTAATGCACGCGGCTCGTCGTTATCGATCGATGGGCCTGGGTGTCCACGTGGCTCATTTCCATAGTCCATATCTCCGGATCGAAATTTTTCGAACCACCGCCGAGTGGCTCATTCGCTACCTGTATCAGGCCCAAATGCGCTGTTGATATTCCTCGTTGCTTCCGTTGCGTTGTGCTCTTATTTAAATTCGTATAGTAAAAGTAGCCGTTTTTGATTCACTTTCATGTCTACTTTTTCTTTTTGTTTTTACGATCACTATGAAGTGCAAAACAGAAATGACTCCATAAACCAAGGTAGCAGTATTTATACTTCAATGTTTCATATCATTTGCGCCGCCTTGTGCAAACATAATAAACTAAAATTGTAGCCAACTTTATGTCATTGCTAAATCGGCCATTTTATTTGCAGCAACCTAATATTAAATAATTTAATTTATAAGTTAATTAGTTTTTTGATAAACTTATTTGATTGCTGAATATATACTTGTATTAGTTTAAAAATTATCTCAAGTTTATTCATCATTATACAAATTTTAGGTTTTGGTTGTAGTAGGAGTATAGCTTCTGTTGCTTATGATAGATTATACAGGGTTTTCAAAAAGTCACGAACCGGTTGAATAACTTAGACGTAGGCGTTACTCAAAAAAATAGTAAAGATAAAAGTTGTCAAAAATTTCTCTTGCTATCCAACCACGACTTTGGATATGACCTTGACCTTCAAGGCCATTTTAAAGTTAAGTCCATTTTTTTATGACAACCCCCAATTTCGACACCGGAAATAAAAAGGGCGGACATTTTTACGTCCAAGTACGATCATTACAATTGGAAAAATTTGACCTCGGAAGGTCAAGTCAAGGTCAACTAGTGACCGGCTGGATATCTTGGAAAGTTGACGTCGCTCAAAAAAAATATTCCATCAAAACGTTTTAGGAAATTGCCCCAACTGTCCTATGGTAGTATCTTGATCTTCAAGGTCATATTACGGTATAACTTTTTTAAAGCATTCAATAAAATGAAGCTTGCGTTCATACCAGCTAATTAAGGTAAGGTAGCGTTAAGAAACTGAGATTTGCGTTCATCCCAGTCAACTAAGGCAAGGTAGTGTGATGCTTAGCCAGTTAAGGCAAGGCTAGAGTGTACCCCAGCCAGTTAAGGCAAGGTAGTATGATGTTCAGCCAGTGAAGGCATGGCAAAGAGCTACACTAGCCAGTTGAGGCAAGGTGGTGTGATGCTTAGCCAGTAAAGGCAAGGCAGAGTGATGATCATTAGGTGAAGGCAATGTTGCATCACTTTAGTCAAATATCAATCAATTTTTTTTTTATTTTAGCAAATGCTCAAAGTTTTCACTCTAAACTGCCTGGTAATGTGCTATGCGGTAGTAAAATGCTACAACAGCTTGATGAATTATGCCTTCATCAATAGTAATAATTTCATCCCTTATTTTCTGCTAGAGTTCATCAAGGTTCGCTGGTTTCGTTTAATATACCCTATCTTTAGGTAATCCCACAAATAACAATCAAGTGGACTACGGTCAGGAGATCTGGCTGGCCATTCTATTGCATCTTCTCTGCCTATCCACCTTGCTGGATACATTCCATTCAAATAAGCACGTACACCTCGCCCATAATGAGATGGTGCACCGTCTTGCTGGAACAACGTTGGATCAAAATCATTGCCCACAATTGCGTGAATCGCTGGGATGATTTCATTTCGGAGCATGTCTTCATACTTAATCGCAGCAAGATATCCTTCAATAAAGAATGGCCCAACATAACTGTTGTTTATAACGCCAGCCTAAAAATTCACTTTCCGAGGGTATTGCGTATTGCGAGTATCCATCTTGGGTTTATGTTACTTTAGTACCTAAAGTTATGTTTATTGACATTGCCATTAAGCTCAAAGGTAGCTTCGTGTGAAAATACGATTCTATTCGAAAAATATTCATCAGTAGTTATTCAGGTCATCATCGAGTTTTAAAACTCTACGCGTCTAACTGGATCATGTTTAAGCAATTCATGTATAAGTTTTACCTTGTATGGATGGAACATCAACTTTCTTTTCAAAATATTATGTATTGATCCGAGACCAATATCATATTGCTGATGCGATTTCGTAGCTGTATTTTGGCAATCTTCATTGATTAAAAGAGCAACATCTAGCTGTTTTTCTTCAGTAGTCGTTGTAACTGGACGGCTCGATCTAGAAAGATCTTTTATACCACCACTCAAATTGAAACGCGTAATTATCCTTTGTACCGTCGATTTGGATAACGGTTCCATTCCTACCGTAAAAGTATCGTTGAATAAGAACCGTACATCTTCATTAGATCTTATCCTGTCACCGTACCCTTTCATCATAAGAATAATTATTCGCTCTCGTTCAGTGAGAAGAGACATATTACATTCAGATAAAGGAATAATCTAATAGAAAAATTTAAATTTAAGATTACAATATGAAAAGTGATAAGATCATAAGACCTAAAAATTACGGAAGGAAGTATGAGTAAAGAAACTGGCTAAATCATCAAAGAAAATGATACGTGTTCTTAAAAAAAATCAAAAGTAAAGAGCGAACTTAATGATGAATATTAAAATTGATGTAGTATTATCATTTAGTATTAATAAACGAAAGCAATTTAGAGATATTCTAAATTGTATTCTTTCCCTCAGACAATTATTACTTTTCGTTGATTAGGATTCTGAAGTCAGATTTTAATAATTTTAAAATTAAAAATGGCGAATCCATCATGGTGGACTGAAAATTTTGAATTTGTTCAAAAGTGTACTAAAAGCTTTACACATGGATTTCCGAGGTCAATGATTACTAATTTGAGGTCTAATTTTAGAAACTTGAAATTTCAAGATGGTGTTTACAACATGGCGGATGAAAGGGATAAAGTTCAGCGTGAAATTCACGACTGAGATCACTGTCGAATAGCCAGGGAAATTTTCTGTAACTTATGTTTCAACCATTTTTTTGAGCGTCACCTACTTTTCAAGATCCAGCTGGTCACTGTTTGACCTGGACTTGACTTTCCGAGGTCAAATTTTTCCAATGGTGAAGATCGTATCTGGACGTTAAATTTTCCGCCCATTTTATTTCCGGTGTCGAAATTGGAAATTGCTATAAAAAAAATGGACTTGACCTTCAAATGACCTTTAAGGTCAAAATCAAGGTCACGGTCGAGGTCACAGTTGGATAGCCAGGAAAATTTCTGACAACTTTTGTCTCCAACATTTTTTTGAGCAACGCCTACGTTTCAAGTTATACAACTGGTTCGAGACTTCTTGAAGACCCTGTATATTGTATTTATGGATAAATATTTATAATTATTTATTGTAAAAATATGTAAATTATTAAGTTTTTATATTAAAATTGTTAAAAATCACATAAAATATATCTAAATATGTTCTTTTAAATTCTTTAGTATTTAATTTAAATTTCTCATGAAAAACTAGTAATAAAGAAACAATTATTTTTTTAAACAAATTAATTCTATTATTTAAGTTGATTTGTATTCCATTTATATTAATTGTAACATCCTTTATCTAATTGAGTATTCTTTTTCCTACAATCTGACAATTTTTATAATTTTTAAATTGGATATGAACTTTACTTTTTAAGACTATTTATCTTTATTTATCAATAGTGCAGAGCTTTAGATTTTTTAATTTTTAAATTATTAATTTTTAATTAATTTCACAGTTTCAGTTATAAATAAAGAAGTCTTCAAGGCATTGATTGTTTTTATTACAATCGTTTTATAACTTACATACTTTTCTTGATAGCGGTGAGATTAGCACAGAATAATCGCTTTTTTATTACTAACTAGTTTCTTAACTTTTTATTTATATTTTATTAAAAATGAATCATTTTTGATGATAAATAAATATAATAATATACGTAATATATTTAATTTTTAAGAACAATATTCTATTATAATTTGAAATGGAAACATTGTTGGATATATTCTGTAAAAGAAGATAAATAAATATATACATCAAATCCTTAATCAAATCTTAAATATTTGTATTATTTTAATTTTGCAGTTAAATATATAAAAAATGTTGATGGTTTTGCGGTATGTTACCGTGGCCTTGTACCTAAGTTGTGCGCACATACTATTTGCGCTGTTGCCTTTGATAAAAGCATGAAAATTAAATCTATCGAATTTGAAGATGAACCAGACCTCAATACATTCTGTCAAAAAAGTACCGGGAATTGTCGATTTAAATCTAGCGATGCAATTTAGGCAGGTAAAATTTTTTTTCTAGGTTGGTACAACTGTCCTTAATGACTATGCCAAGTTTGAGCGGAATCCGTCAACGAGTGTGTTTACAGTAGCTGGTTAAGTCAGTTGATGTCAATAGTGCGTACCAATTTTTTACAATGGGTGATTACGTTGAACAAAGAATTTGTCTAAAATTTTGTGTTGCGAATGAAATTTTGTGTGCCGATGCATTGAAAATGTTGCAAAAAGCTTTTGGTGATAAAGCACTATCGAAAACCCGTGCGTATGAGTGGTACAAAGCCTTCAAGGAGAGTCGTGAAGTCGTCGAAGACTTGCCTCGTTCCGGATGCCTATCGACGGCTTCGACAGCAGATAACGTCGATAAAATTAAGGAAATGGTGCTTTAAAACTGTTATACCAGCTTGAGAGAGATAGCACATGAACTTGAGATATCCCAGGAGTCTACACGTACGATTTTTATTGATATTTTGGGCATGAGAAAGGTGGCCGCAAGACTCGTTCCAAAAGAGCTTAATTTTCTTCAAAAACGCTATCGTGAGCAGGTCGCTTCGGACATGCTGGATCGCGCCAATTTCGATCCCGCATTCATGGAATGCATTATAACTGGTGACGAAACGTGGGTGTACGAGTACGATATGCAAACAAGCCAGCAAGCATCAGAATGGGTGGGAAAAAACAAGCCGAAACTGAAAAAACCACGCCAAAGCCGCTCAGAAGTGAAGGTGATGCTCATTGTTTTCTTCGATATCCGTGGCGTAATGCACTACGAATTCGTTCCAGAGGGTCAGACGGTAAACAAAGAGTATTACCTAGGCGTTATGAAACGTTTGCGTGAGCGTATTCGTAAGAAGCAGCCAAATTTGTAGGCGAACAACTCGTGGATTTTGCACGACGATAACGCGCCGTCTCACCGAGCTACGATTGTGACCGACTTTCTCGTCAAAAACTTGACGAACACGCTTGAACAACCACCGTATTCGCCGGATTTGGCTCCCTGTGACTTCTTCCTCTTCCCAAAACTTAAATTACCGCTCCGTGGCACCCGTTTTCAGTCGATTGAAGCCATAAAACAAAATTCGGCGCGCGAGCCGAAGGCCATCCCGGAAAGCGCCTATAAAAATGTTTCGATGATTTTAAGTGCCGTTGGCATAGATGTATCGGAGCAAACGGAGCCTATTTTGAAGGCGACCAAATAAATTTTGATTAATAAACGTAAATATGTTGTTTTAATTTAAAATTTCCGGTACTTTTTTGACAGACAGTATATATATATATATATATATATATATATATATATATATATATATATATATATATATATATATATATATAAAGAATTCCTAAAAATTCTTTATATATACACTCTGACAAAAAAGTATCCGGAAATTTAAAATAAAACGCAAAAATATTAAACTTTTTCAATATTTATTGAATCTCCTTCAAAATATACTCCATTTGAAGCGATACACATGTGCCAATGTTTTTTCCAATCATGGAAACATTTTTTATAGGCGCTTTCAGGGATGGCCTTCAGCTCCTTCTGCGAATTTTCTTTTATGACGTCTATGGAGTCAAATCTGGTTCTCCGGAGCGGTAATTTCAGTCTGGAGAAAAGAAAAAAGTCACACGGAGCTAGATCAGGCGAATAAGGTGGCTGGTCGATGGTATTTATCGAGTGTTTGGTCTTAAAATCGTTAATAATCGTGGCTCGATGAGATGGTGCGTTATCGTCATGCAAAATCCACGAATTGTTTTGCCACAAATCCGGCCGTTTACGGCGAATATTTTCACGCAAACGTCTCAAAACAGTTAAATAGAAGTCCTTATTGACCGTTTGACCTTGCGGAACGAATTCATGATAAACCACACCACGAATATCGAAGAAAACAATAAGCATCGTCTTGATTTTCGATCGACTTTTGCGAGGTTTTTTCAGTTTCGGCTCATTTTTTCCCACCCATTCCGATCATTGTTGGCTCGTTTGTGTATCGTATTCATAGACCCATGTCTCGTCACCAGTTATGATCCGTCCCATGAACGTTGGATCAGAATTCGCACGATCCAGCATGTCTGCAGCTACCTGCATCCGGTACTGTTTTTGAAGAAAATTCAGCTCTTACGGAACGAGCCGAGCGGCGACGCGCTGCATGCCCAATTGGTTCACCAAAATCAAATGAGCGGTTTCACGAGAGATGTTGAGATGACAAGCTATCTCTCTAACACTGGCATGATGATTTTCGAGCACAATTTCCTTGATTTTTTCGACGTTATCGTTGGTTGAAGAGGTCGACGGTCGTCCTGAACGAGGCAAATCTTCGACGATCTCCCGACCGTTTTTAAAGGCTTTGTACCATTCGTACACTTGGGTTTTCGATAAAACAGAGTCTTTATAAGCCTTTTCCAGCATTCGCAACGAGTCAGCACACGAAATTTCGTTCAAAACACAAAATTTGAGACAAACTCTTTGTTCAATATTTTTTTCCATTGTAACATTCGCAGACTACCACTGAGGTCAACTGGTTTTAACAGCTGTCATCAACAAACTAGTTGACAGACCGCACTCATGTTTGGCACAGTAATTACGGACAGTCCTACCAACATACAGAAACTTCAAATACTGAAAAATACTCAACGCGGGCAATTTAAATGAGAATTTCCGGCTACTTTTTTGTCAGAGTGTATATATATATAAAGGATTCCTAAAAATTCTTTATATATATATATTTATATATATATATATATATATATATATATATATATAAAGAATTCCTAAAAAATTATTAGGTTGGAAACTATGAAACGGGCGTTTTTTGTTTAGTAAAAGACTTTGAATTGTTTATTAACTCTAAAAATAAAGATTTTTTTCAAAAAGGCATATATGATTTGCGCAATCGTTGGCAAAAAGTCGTAGATGCCAATAGAAATTATTTCAATTGAATATAATAAATAATGTGAAAAATTGCGCTTTTCGTTTTTATTTTCATTCAACGCCCGTTTTATAGTTTCCAACCTAATAATTGGAGAAACTGTAGTAATTGTTAGAAGTCATTCTTTTGAAGTTGTAGCAGTACAACAAAAATCTTTTTGTACTAAATTCGATAAAGTCGATAAGATACATATTGTCTGCTTCTGTAGAATAAACTTGTAGAATAACAATGATGAATATGTGAGAAACGACACGTGCTTGAACAAATTTAAAAAAATAAAAATTGGGTAAGATTTGGTTAATATTCTTTATGTGTGGACTGCTTGAATAAACTATTATCTATTTACATTATTAATAATAATCATTTATTTAATTTTATAGATACTCCTTTTATTTTTTGCTTCTAACGTTGTCTTCAGAAGAGAGTCTAGGAGTGCAAGTCTTTTATCGTGGTCCATAAACTTTGACTACTATTATCAAAGTCAGCGGTAAGTTTTCTTTTAATTCTCACAGTTATTTAATAATTATGTTTTTATTTATTAGAAACAATATTATTAATTATTTAATTTTAATTATAGATGGAAAATATATGGTTTTTCTGCTGAACTTCAGCCAGAAGTTGTAGATGATAGCTGAATAGAGACAAGTCAACATCATCCGTTTTTGAGACCGCTGATTATAATGTATAATATATTAATTAAATGTAATTTCTACTATATTATTATATAATATAATATGTATATTTATTACAATTAATAAATAAATTTTTATTTTAAAGAAATTATTAATTATATATGTTATTTCCTGATTCACCACAACTGAAACGCATAATGCTAGCATATCTGTAGCACGCGTGTCGCATATTTTGACACGCATGCGGGCACAGTGCTCGACACATACTCATTATATGACGATCATAAGCCGGGGTAGTTAGACGTTTTGTGTGCGCCACGAAAGTTGTCATTTTGCAGGCATTGTACCGAGGGTTTGCGATTGCCCCGATAACAGCACGTGCTCTACATTTTTTGACCATGCGTGCTCGTCACATACGCTTGAGATTCGCCGTCAATTTGCAATCACGAGTGATCAAAGAATTTTATCGCCTCTGTGGAATACACGATACGTGCATAATGCGAGCGCGGAGTGTAGCAATTTTTTAAATTTTGTTGCCGACAATTTGGCAACTATTTGCTGGCCGTTTTGATTTTTCATTACGTGCCGCATTTATCATTATAAAATTATTTTCAACTAAATAATATAATAAATAAATATATCAAATTAATTTTAAGTATTTTTAAAATTTTTATTTATTTTTAATTTTTTTTTGCGGGCAATATAAAATATATATAGCACGCAGTGTACGGGTATTGTTAAAACACATGCTGATATTATTAAAACACATGTTCAAGCAAATCCACTTACCAAGCTCACATGCGTAAGTATTAAAGAGTTCAAATTGCATTTAATAATCAAATTTATAAGTTTATTAGTTTTCTAATTAAAATATTTTATTTCTAGACATATATCTGTATATTAGTTACAAAATTATTTGAAATTTATTCATAGCTACAAATGCTAGGTTATAATGTAGGAAAAAAGTTTCACTAAAACTTAATTTATATTCATACAATAATATTATAAACATATTTAATGATAGTAGTTTCTCATCTTTATAATTTTAGTGAATTATTCTATTGGGAGTACAAATTAGTTCGGTCCGTTTTCAAAATATGGCTCTGGCTATTATGAATATTTGATAGTAACAGCTGAAGTCGGTAGTTTCAGAGAGGTTAGACATCTTTCAATAATATTCAGCTTATATCGCCTCGAGTTTCATAAAAAAATCTTGTTTTTAACTGTATTAAATATGTCCAATTTTTTGTTAACTAAGCAGCATTTGCGGGAGGTTTTAGTTTTCTATTTTAATTGGAAGAAAAGTGCAGCTGAAGTGCATCGAATGCTTTTGGAAGTTTATGGTGACAATGCTCTAACTGATAAATCTTGTAGAGAATGGTTTCGACGAGAATGGAGATTTCAGCGTTAAAGATAAAGCTTGCTCTGGACAGCCAAAAAAATTCGAAGACAAAAAGTTGGAGGCATTACTCGATGAAGATCCGAGTCAAACGCAAGAGGAGCTTGCAGAATAATTGGAAGTGACTCAACAAGCAGTTTCTGTACAATCGAAACCCATGGGAATGATTCAAAAGCAAGGCAATTGGGAGCCTTATGAACTGAAACCAAGAGACATTGACAGGCGATTTTTCTGTTGCGAGCAGCTGATTCAAAGGTAACAAAGAAACGGTTTTTTAGATAGAATTGTTACTGGGGATGAAAAATGCATATTCTATGATAACCCCAAGAAGAAAGAATACTACGCTATGCCCGGTCAATCGTTGCCATCGACCTCAACATCAACACCAAAGCCGAATATTCATGGTTCGAAGGTCATGTTGTATATCTGGTGGGACCAAAAGGGTGTTGTATACTATGAGCTGCTAAAACCTGGCAATACCATAATGGCCGATCGGTTTGGACTGCAATTGATTCGTTTGAGCCGTGCATTACGAGAAAAACGACAACGCTTGGCCTCATGTCGAAGAAGTCATCAAATAATATTTGGAAACGCTCAAGTGGGATATTTTGCCGCACCCGCCGTATTCTCCGGACATTGCTTCTTCTGATTACTGGTTATTCCGAGGGACGCAGCACGATCTGGCAGGCCATCGGTTCACTTCTTTCGCAGAAGTCGAAAATTGGCTTCTAACTTGGATCACCTCAAAAGACGAGACATTTTTTCGAGATAGAATTCGAAAATTGCCTGAGAGGTGGAAAAAAGTAGTAACTAGCGATTGACGATATTTGAATTAATCTTTTAATTCTTTTTATTTTGAAATAAATGCATTTTTGACCGCAAAAAAACGGACCGAATTAATTTGTACTCTTAATATAATAGCTTTTTAACAGAAAACATTATTTCATTGCCTATTTAAATTACATAATTTATGTTAAATATATTATCAAATTTAGTTTTTTAAGCCTATTTTTCAATTTTACAGTTTGACGCATTCATATCCCCAAAACCTAGCTGGCTTGGTGAAGAGTTGATAGAACCTCTAACAAATTTAATATACAGATTTTTATATAAATTTTTTACTGAGTTAAGTAATAGTATATATAAATTATAAAAAAAGTTTATCATTATTATATTTTATCTTATAACTTAACGATTACTTTTGCTGCTTATCACAGATTATATTGTTTTTATTGATAAAAATTTATAACTATTTATTGTAATAATATATAGATTAGAAAGTTTGTATATGACAATTTAAAAAAATCAAATTAAGTATACCTAAAAATGTTTTTTTAGTATTTATTTGTATATTTTTTGGTATTTAATTTAAATTTATTAAAGTAATTAATTCTATTATTAAAGTAAATTTCTAATTTATAATAATAATTAAATTTATATTATAGTACGACTGCCATGTCTTTATTTCATGAATGCATTAATACCGTAATAGCTGTATTAATTTCAATATCATCAGGCACGCCGAATCATTCCGATACCATTCAATGATGTCTACAAAAATCAAGGATATTCATTGAAGATACTGACCAATATTTGGGATTATCAGCAAAAAATATTAAAAACTAATCCAAAAAGTGTGCAGGCTCAAAGATTTTATGGCCCATCGAGAGCACAATATACAGAGATGAATTGCTCTTGAAAATCATTGAAATATGTTTACAAATCAAGGTAAATGATTAAAATTATTTTATTCAAAAATATTTCAATTCAGAGTATTAATTTTACGTACAATTTGCAAAATCATTCAAAATGTATGTATTGATGCTTTCTATATTTAACATTTAATTAAATAATGCAAAAATTTGTTTTCAAATAATTATTATAACTTCATTCAATTATTGTAACTTCACAAATTTTTACAGCGAATAATAAGTTTATTTAAAATTTTTTTTATAATTTTAATAAGTGTAACAAATTAAAAATTAGAATTAAATTTTTAAAAAAATTTACAAATAGAAAAAAATATTAGCCATCCACAATATATAATTTATTTTAATAGGTATATATCGGTTCTTCCTGAAGTAACAAGTATAAAAAGAACTAACCATAGCTAACTAATAGCATCAAAATTATTAGATGTAGTGTACAAAACATGCAGTGTACAAGTATCTGCAAAATTCCTTACAACGTATGTTTTATGAGAAACGTTGTTTTTGTTCTTTATGTGGACACAAGTGGACGTGGAGAGGAGAAATAAATAAATAAAACTGATATTAATAAAAAAGAGAATCTTTAATATAAACTACTTAGAGATATATACATATCCATAATACTTTTCGGAGACATAAATTAATTGGATACAAACTACTAAATGATTCGCTATGTTGCGAGTATATTCGAAAAATTCATATATTAGGTGCGCCGAATATTCATATAAGTATGGCGATCTAATTCTTTCTGACTATATAAAAGAGCTTCCCCTATATCGGAGATAGGATACTAGCATGCGCTTCGCGCCTCTGAAATAGCTTATAGGAAACCACTCCAATCAACCCAACATGGGATTGAAAAGATAAGAGGAGTTTCAAAAAAATCCCTGGCAGGGAACAGCTCCAATCAACCCAACTTGGGATTGAAAAAAAGGAGTTTCCAAAAAATAGTTTGTAGAAAACAGCTCCAATCAACCCAGCTTGGAATTGATAAAAAGAGATGTCCCCTAAAATGTTTACGCACTATTTGCAACCCAAGATATAGCTTGCAGGGTGCAACTCCAATCAACCCGTAAAAAGATTGAAAAAAGAGTTTGCACGACTTGCAAATTAAAATGGATTGCGGGAAACGAACTCCAATCAACCCGTAAAAAGATTGAACAAAGAGCTATTTCCCTTTGAACTCACCCTGGCCTGTTCCTTAGGGAGACCTCGGCGAAGGACTGAGTGCCTGTTCTAGCTTCGACTTCGCCTTATATAGGCCGAGCGAGGACTTCCTACTTCTAATTGTAAATTAGGCGGTTCGTGCGTGTCGAACTATTTAGCTTTTATTTTTGTTATTATTTCCTTTAAAACAATTTTTTATTTTATAATAAAGTATATTTCAAAAATTACATGTTATCCTTGTAGGTAAGTCGGTAACTGCAAGATCGGCCCTCGTATTGATTCTTAAAGATTTATCGATAATTTAATTTCTGACTTAAACTTGGATATTTTTATGGCTTATTCTCTTCACATAAAATTCTAGTTCTGGAATATATATACATTCCCATGATTTTATTACATTATAAGCACGATTTATTAATTTACATTTATATAAAGTTGAGTACGTGTTTCTATCTACCCGATTATTGCACGGCCCTGCCGAAACTACAGGCAGTCCATGAGGCGATGCCGCCCCTGACTTTGGCGCGAAATTACGATCGATTCAAAAATCGATATACCATGAAACGTACCGTTGCATCCTAAAAAGGAACACTTAACATTTTAGACCTTATTCTTATCAGGTGATACTTGAATTTATGATTTGAAAATTAATGTAATAAAATAATAAAATTGAATATCTTTTTGTTTTTAAATTTATTCTAATAATAAAGCATTAAAACTCAATCCAAGATCTCCATTAGAAGATTACAGCATTCATCTAGTTGATATTTGAGGTGGAAAACTTTCAAGATACAAGACATTTTAAAGTAGATAAAATTTATTTATCTCAAAATCAGGGTATTATTAAATAATATAAAAATAATGACTAAAAAGAATCATCTACATTATTATTTGTTAATAGGTCTTTATTTATATAAAGATATTGTTCGGGTTATGTAAGGCATTGAGGGGAATTTGAAATTCGCGTCGTAGTGCGTCGATCGCTGCGGCGAGAGCGGGCGAGCGCATGCGCGCGCCGCCAGGGGCTCTCCCCCTTTTGCGCGGGTTTCTAGGCTCACAAGTACATGCCAGTCAGTTCTGACAGCTCCTCCCGAGGAATCAGTCATTCTTGCGAATTATCTCTGCGTCTTTTAATAATTTTATCTTTATATATATCGTTGCGTCGCGTGTGTGTGTGTGTGGTGCGTGCGGCGTGCGGTGTGTGTGTGTGGTTTTTCATCCAGTGTTGGGACGTCGGCCACGTGCAAGCTTCCTTGACGTGCCGACCTCCACCCGGCGATCGCTACCTACGCGGCAGGGCTGAAAAGGTGTGCCCGATGTCCAGGATTGGTTCCCTCGAGACGTTGAGGCGTCCTGCGACCGAGGAAGGTGCATCCCGCCCAACGTGCGGCCAGGATTTTACGTCGCGCTGTCTATGTTCCCGGCGACCATAAAGGTAGCAGAGCTCTTTAGCGTGCGAAAGGTACCTCGCGGCGAATTGCGTTTAATTCTAATTGCGTTTCTCTCCTTTTTTTGTCTATCGTAGAGTCTCTTTCTTTTGTATAATTTTCTTAGCGTCTTGAATAAAGCTATTCGCTTGTCTCGGCTTTTCTCTCTCTTCCGTGAGAGTTTTTACGCCGGGGCAAGTCGTCTTTTTCCGCGAAATAAAGTGTGTTTGATTTATTTATCCAACCTTCCCTCACTCATTCCACCATTTTAATATACATATATTTAGAACTCATTAGCTTTTCTTCAGATATTCTTGCAGTTTTATCAGTGCAATATCGAACTATTCATATTATTTAATTATTGGATGGAATGTTTGTCATCTTAGACTGATATGCAAGTAAAGCTTATTAAATTTGTCAGATTTTATAATTTTAAATTTTCTTAAACAATTATATATCGTTCATTTATTCGACGGTTTTATCTCGAAGAAAAAGCATATTTAATAGCATATTTAATGGTAAGTGTCAATACCAGGCCTTTTAACCAGTTAACTGTGTCGCTCTGTTTGTCAGTGCGCATATCTGTGTGTCGCGAAAATTGAACGATGACGAGTATAGACGTCAAGCGTAGGGTAAGTGTCGCTGTTCAAATATTGCATGAAGCAGGTACGTTTATTTAATAAAATTGCGACTTTTCTTATATGTATACTCGTCATGACAAAAAATTCTGCCACTTTTCCATGACGAGTATACTCGTCAAACACAGTTAACTGGTTAAAGATGCAGCAATCAATAGTCTCAAACATAAACTACTTGTATGTTTGTCCAAAAACTAGAAAAATGATTAAGGCTTTTTTATCAGTATTTTGATCAGGTATGAAATAAAAAACTTTAAGGTAAAAAATTTTTGCAAATTTTTATTCACTGATTTTTTTATGTTTACAGCTTAATTCTTTGAGAATGTGGAAAATGCAATTATTAGATACCGAGTATATTGTAGTTACATATGCAAGTGAATAAGTAGCAACATTACAAGCTGGTAAACCAAATTTAACCAGTTTTATTGGTTGCGTATGACATGGTTTCTGTAAAAGTTCTAGCTGCTTATAATAATCCTACAAAATTATTGACTCAATTTGAAAATTCTACTGATTTTTTTTAAAATGCGAGAATGAATTCGGATCTTTTTCTTCAAGTAATATTTATACTAGGTAAGTATTTAAAATATTAAAAAACTACATTTATATTTTACATTTCGGTACATTAAATTTAATTAAAATAAAATTAGATTGATGCAACAAAGATTTAAACAAACAATAATAAATCATGATAAAAAAAAAGATGTTTTTTTTTTAATTTTTTCTTTTTAATAATAAGTTATAAATGTTATCATTTCACCAATACATAATTATTTTACTTCTATTGCAGAGAATCAGAAGATAAACAGTTGTTGTATTCTTTAGAATGAAATATTAATAATCCACAACAAGTAAATCATCGAAAGGGGGCACGAAAAGATATTGATACCGAAGATATGGATCTTAGAATGTTGGCAGCAAAGCTGTTGTGATTGAACGAAGCTAGTGACTCTAATCTGATGATTGGTTCTAATTCTCCACAAGCACGAGTATGCTCTCTGAGAGTATTCTAAGGAATATATGCAGTTATATGACTCGACACTAAGCAGAAAGTGGATCTTGCACTTGACAAGTACAAGTAGTTTAAAATAATGTTCACTTTCTGCTTGGTATTAAGTTACATAACCACAAATATTCTTTGGAATACTGTAAACAATTTAATTTCTCAAGTTTATTTATTGTATTTTTTATATTTATTGTAATATTTTTTACATTTATTGTAATACTTAGTGTAATATGTATAATTATTATTATTTTTAATAAATATTTATTATTAATTTTAATTTAGCATTTATTTTATTTTCCCGATTAAAAAAAAATGAAACCGCCTAATGCTGGCATATCGGCAGCACGCGTGCCTGCACAATGTCAGCAACATGGGGCCAACGCGTGCTGCATTTTCTTATTATGAACACGTTTTCACCAAATTGACCGAAAATTGAGGTTAAAACGACAATGTACGAACGCGACACGCGTGCTACACGGCTTCCTCCAATATCCAGCCATTGTGCCGAGGCAATATTTGCGGCGTTGGCCCCAATAGCAGCACGTGCTAGACATTTTTTGGTCACGTAGGCTCGTCACCTATGCTTGAGTTATGACGTCAATTTGCAGTCATGGGTGGTCAAAAAATGTTGTCCGCCACTGTTTAATGCATAATGCGGGCATAATGCGAGCGCAGAGTGCTAGCACGCAATGCCGTCATTTTAGTGATATGGAACATTGGAAAATTGGCGGCACATATGAGTCTTGCTATGTCCACATTTTTTCATGCTTGTGTCGACAATTTGCTGACATTTTGCTGATATTCGTGGAGCATGTTTTGAGCAATTTCTTAGCACATATGCTTCGGCATGTATGCTCGAGTCGTGCCGTCAATTTGAGAGAATTCATATTCCGCGAAAAAATTTTTGAGAGACGGCGTGGCGGCATCGCAACCACGAATGCGAATTGTGCGCACATCGTGGCTCGCATAGCAGCTTCATTCGAGGTTATATTGCTATTATATTATTATTATTATATCTACATGCGTGCAAACTCGCTTTACAATGCGATAACCTACAAATCACCAAGTATAGTGCGCAGTCTAAGTGAATATGCGAGCACGCGCGTATCACTCGGAAAATAATCATTTAATTGTTAATATTAAAAGTTATTTAATGGAGTTAGAAGATTTCTCTAATTGATGAATTACTTACATAAGTATATTTAATATTATATATTGAGTTTATCTTAGGTTATACATTAATCACGGCGGCCGATAGAAATAATACAGCACGTTATTCCTGACCAAGTTCCTGATGTTACATGCACTCCAGGCCTGCAACGAGCTCAACAATAGTAGTAGTAGTTTATAAATTTTACATTAAGATTTATAAATTTAACACTATAATTACGTAAGTATATCTATTATGAATTATTGATTAATTATTAAATATCAATTATAAATTAAATTAAAATTTTTTTTAATTTAATTATATTAGAATATTATTTATATGATAAGAAAACATACTTCACAATTATACAACATTTATACAACATTTTTCAGCTGAATAACAATGTTTTGAGCATTAATAATATTATTTATTAAAATATTTCATTTATTGGTGTCTATGAAACTGGTCCATATTCATTTATTGGTAAGAAATATTATTTATAAGTTGCTTTTATTTTATTAAAATAAATATCTAAAATTAAAAATAATTTCGATGCAAGTTCCACGCAAGGTGCTGTACCCCTACAGTTCCACGCAAGGTACACATACCCCTTAAGTATGATACAATTTTAAGCTGTATTCATTGTTTACTTTGTCAGTTGCAGCCGCTAAGGTTAGACGTGTTTTTACGAGCTCGGCGATTTTCGTTTGTTAAAAAAAATGGATCAAAGAATTTATATCAAATTTTGCGTAAAAAATGAAATAAAGTGTAACAAAGAGTGTGAAATGTTAACAAAGACCTATGGTGAATCCGCTATGAGTGAAACAAGGGTTTATGAGTGGTATAAGCGTTTCCAAGATGGCCGTGAAGACGTTGAAGATGACGAACGCCCCGGACGCCCCAGCACATTAACAACCGATGAAAAAGTGAAAGAAATGGTTTTAAACGATCGCCGAATCCCAATCAGAGAAGTTGCTGATGATGTTGGCATATCAATTGGCTCAAGCCATGAAATTTTTTCGAATGTTTTGGGTATAAAACGCGTGACAGCAAAATTTGTTCCAAAATTGTTGAATTTTGAACAAAAACAGCGGCGAATAGAAGTTGCTCAGGAGTCACTAAATGAAGTCAAGAACGATGCAGAATTGCTGAAACGTGTTATAACAGGTAACGAAACGTGGGTTTACGGATATGACGTCGAAACTAAGGCTCAACCGTCCCAGTGGAGGCATTCTGGATCGCCAAGACCGAAAAAGGCTTGACAAGCGCGGTCGAACGTATGCTCACTGTATTCTTCGATTTTAATGGCATAGTGCATCATGAATTTTTGCCACGAGGTCAAACGGTCAATAAGAAGTACTACCTACAAGTTTAACACCGTTTGCGTGAAGCAATCAAAAAAAAACAATTCATGGCTTTTGCACCACGATAATGCACCTGCTCACACTTCATTGCTTGTTCGTGAATTTTTGGCCAAAAATAACACTTTAGCGATGCCCCAGCCTCTATATTCATCAGACATGGCTCCGTGTGACTTTTTTCTATTTCCAAAAATAAAGAGAACCTTAAAGGGCCGTCGTTTTACAAGCATAGATGACATTAAGAGCGCATCGCTGAAAGAGTTAAAGGCTATCCCAAAGATCGAGTTTTAGAAGTGTTACAAGAATAAGAATAGTAAATTACACCTTACATTTAACAAATCATTCAAGTTAATTTATTGTATTTTTTATTTTTATTGTAATATTTTTTATATTCATCGTAACATTTTTAACATTTATTGTAATATTCTATATATTTATCGTAATATTTTTATACTTATTGTAATATGTATACATTTTTATTATTCTAAATAAATATAATTATTAATTTTAATTTACGATTTTAAAAAAATGGAACCGCATAATGCTGGCACATTGGCAGCACGAGTGCCGATGTAGCTCCAAAATTTGCCTGCATAATGCCGGCAACATGGGGCCAACACGTGCTGCATTTTCTTATCATAAGCAGGTTTTCGCCAAATTGACCGAAAATTGACGTCAAAACAACGATGTACGAACGCGACACGCGTGTTACACGGTTTCCTCCAATATGCAGCCATTGTGCCGAGGCAACGTTTGTGGCCTGGATAGCAGCACGTGCTGAACATTCTAGGGTCACGTGTGCTTGTCACGTATGCTTGAGTTATGACGTCAATTTGCAGTGATGAGTGGTCAAAAATTTTGTCACTGTGGAAAGCATGATGCAGGCACAACGCAAGCGCGGAAATTTAACACTCCGTGAATCATTTTGGTGACATAGAGCTTCGCCAAATTGGCAGTACATGTGATATCGCCATGTCGGCATTTTTTTCATGCTTAGTGCCGACAATTTGCCAACATATTACTGACCGTTTTGATTTTTTGCCATGGCCATGCGATAACCTACAAATTACTGCGTATAGTGCGCAGTATAAGTGAATATACGAGCACGTGTGTATCACTCGCAAATTATCATTTAATTGTTAATATTCAAAATTATAATCGAATTAAAAGATTTCTTTAATCGACGAATTAATCAGATAAGTATATTTGATGTTATATATTAAGTTTATCTTACGCAATAAAGAAATAAATTCTTTGTAAGACTTTTTTCATTCTAGTATAGGTTATACATTAATCACGGCGGCAAATAGAAATAATACAGCACGTTGTTCGTGACCAAGTTCCTGACGTCACATGCACTCTGGGCCTGCAAAGAACTCAACAACATCAGTAGTAGTTTATAAATTTTACATTAAGATTTATAAATTTAACACTTTAATAACGTAAGTATATCTATTATAAATTATTAAATAATTATTAAATATCAATTATAAATTAAATTAAAATTATTTTTTAATTTAATTATAATAGAATATTATTTATATGATAAGAAAACATACTTTACAATTATACAACATTTATACAATATTTTTCAGATGAATAACAATGTTTTGAATATTAATAATATTATTTATTAAAATATTTCATTTATTGGTGTCTATGAAACTGGTCCATATTCATTTATTGGTAAGAAATATTATTTATAAGTTGCTTTTATTTTATTAAAATAAATATCTAAAATTAAAAATAATTTCAATGCAAGTTCCACGCAAGGTACTGTTCAAAATTGAGTGAGCCTTGGTTCGAAAACTTCTACTTTTATTAGTCAATCGCACAGGATACAAAGATTAAAGAATTATTCAAATGCAATATTGCACTGTGAAGTGATTCAAACATGCATGACGTGTTTACACAACGTCACTGGTACATTTAAAGAATCACACTAGTAAGGTTATACAGTTCTAAAATTACCACAGATTATGAAGGAGCTTTGTGAAGGTATATTAAATAGTATGTTTTTTTTTTAAAGAATTTCAATTTTATATAAATTTTATAAATTTTATTTTTAATGATTCATGTAAATATAATTATTTTTAGAGAAAATGAAAATTTTAAATATTCATGAGATTTCATTGATACTTTTTAATTATTGCTACGATAAACATCATTTTTAGATAAGATAGATATTATGTGCACCTGAAACAATGTTCAGTTTTTGATAAATGAATTATAAGAAGTAAATTTAATTATAGGAAAACAAGCAGAACTTATCAATAGTAGCAGGTACATTTTTTTATTGAAAAATAATATTATTATGATTTAAAAATTAATATTCATAAAAAATAAAATTTTATTTTATTTTTTTCACATCTTTAGAAAAATTTGATTTTACCAATACAAGTTTCTTAATCTGTATATTTATAATGCAATTAATGAAGTAAGCAAATTAGTAAAGTACCTAGAAAAATAGCAACAACCTGTGCTTTATCATTTGAAGTCTTATTTCTAATGGTATGTTTCATCGTTTAAATTTACGGTATTACCTGATGTAAGTACAACTACCATTAAAGTATTTATTATTTTTATTGTTATTTATTTATAAATGTTTTTAAAAAATATATGTAAACAACAAGAAGAAAGTTTTAAATGAGACACTTATTATCTTTACTATAGTTAAATGATTCTCTATATGCTCTTGAATAATTATTTTATTTTATCATTGTATCATCATTTTTTAGATAAACAACAAGGTTTTTAATATTAATGATATTATTTATCAAAATATTTCAATTTTAATGAAGTTGAAATATTTTGAAATTTTTTGAAATATTTTTAATTTCAATTTTATTTAAATTTTATGAATTTTCAGAAAAAACAAATAAAAAGGATCGTCACACGCATGAAGTGTCGCACGATCGATGAACTCATAGACCATTCGACGAAAGCCGAGTTGACCCTAGAGAGGAAATGAGGCGATAGGACACCTGTCCCCCCTAATCACGCGATAGTGCAAGAGGCGACCTATCGCCTGAAGACGACCAAGAGCACGCAGCAACAAGTCGGCGCGAAATCGGAGGCAACCGAGGTAGCGGTCGCTGCTGCGAAGATCGATCGGCCGGCATTGCCGATCCACCTTCGCAGATGACCAAGGCGCTGACGCAGATCATGAAGACCTTTGCTTAGCACACAAGCTTCGTGGCGGGCAATAAACGTTGAGAAAAACGGAGAAGCCCGCCGGGGAAAAGGAGTCCTAAGAGGCAGACGAGGTCACGCTCCCGCCCGAGCAGTCCAAAAGCAAAGTCCCTCAAAAGGGGGAGAAGACAGAAGAGCAGAACAAGCAGTCAAAGCAGACCAAGGAGTTCAACTGCAACAGCTGCGGCAGACCGAACATGATTCGGAGGCTCTGCCCAGACTGCTCGGGAAACGATCAGGATAGAGCGTAGACGAGATCCCTACCCCCTTCCCCACCGAGTCTGGGATCCAAGTTCCCGAAGGGGCAACCACCAATGAACTCGCGAGCGTCGAGCCCGCGCTCGAGCCGACGCTGGACCACCTGGAACAGGGTGCTCCAAAAGGTGCTAGGTGGTGGTTGCCGATGTGCATAGGGGGGTACACCCTACGTACGCTGTATGACTCAGGCGCGTCACACACCGTGATAAGCACCGAAGGCTTGCAGATAGCCACGGCGTGTGGACGCGCGGTCACGCCAAGCCAAGGGAAGAGAGTGATCGTGGCAAACGGCCATTACGCTCCCATAGTTGGATTTGTCCAACTGCCCTTTGAGATGGCCGGCATGGCGAAGAACATCGAGGTGTTAATTCTGCCTGGTTCGCCAGCAGATTGTTACCTCAGTGTCAACTTCATTCGGGGATTCAATGCCATTCTCGATCCAGCGAAAAACCAGCTGATCCTACAGGAAGCCAGAAAAGAGCTGGCTTCGCTGGAAACTGCCGGCAATTCCGCTGTGTCGGCCGTAGGCCTGGCTGAGGAGCCAGCTATTCTGGAGCGTACGGACTGGATCAAGCACGCAATTGACGTTGGCGATGCTCAACCGATAAAACAAAGGGTCTATCTATACCCTCCGAAGATCCAGGAGGAAATGCACGCTCAGACGATGGAGATACTGGAAGGCGACATCATTGAACCTTCACGCAGCAGCTAGTCGAGCCCGGTCGTTTTGATCAAAAAGGCCAACGGCAATTATAGATTCTGCATTGACTCCAGAAAGGTCAATGCAGTATCAAAGCCAGATGCTTATCCACTGCCTAGCATGGATAGCATCCTGCGCAAGCTGCAGAAAGCGAGATATATCTTGACGCTCGACCTGAGCAGCGCCTATTACTAAATACGGCTAAAAGACGAGTCAAGACCGCTCGAATGCGTCGCAACACTTGCTCGAGCCGCTGCTAATGACGGTCTGATGATCAACCGTGAAAAGAGCGCGTTCTGCCAAGATGAAGCGAAGTACCTCGGAGTGCTGGTAAATCGGGAAGACTTTCGCCTGGATCCAGCTGAAGTCGCTCCTAGGATCGACTTCTCAGACCCGAGAATCTGCAACAGCTACGCAGATTCTTAGGCATGGCGTCGTGGCATCGCAAGTTCCTCAAGGATTTGGCCACGATCGTAGAACCGCTCACGAGCTTGACTAACAAGGGACGGCACTACGAATGGGGAGAAGAGCAGCAAGCAGCTTTTGATCAGGTAAAGATCCTATTAGCTTATGTTTCTATACTACAGTCCTAGCTTCGACAAGGAGTTTGTCATCCAGACGGACGCAAGTGACACGAGAGCCGGAGCCGTATTACTCCAAGTTATCGATGGGGTGGAACGACCGCTAGAGTACGCGATTCGTACCCTGAGCCCAGCGGAAAGAAACTACAGCGTCACTGAAAGAGAGTGTTTTGCCATAGTTTGGGCCATCGAGAAGTTTAGGCCGTATGTGGAAGGCTATGATTTTAGGATCATAACTGACCACAGCAACTTACGCTGGCTCAGTAGTCTTCACAAAACGACGGGAAGGCTGGCGAGGTGGGTCTTGAAGCTCCAAGGCCATCGCTTCACCATCGAACATCGGAGAGGGGCATTCTATCACGTGCTTGATGCCTTTTTAAGGATGTTAATCGGCCATAGCGGTCTTGACCTGGACAAAGAGTACCAAGCACGAATAGTACTTTTAACTACTGAAAAAGGTGCAGGAAGAGCTCTCAAAGTATCCTCGCTTGAAGGTGATTGGAAGTCAACTGTATAAGTATGACCCCGAACAGAACATCCAAAATGCTCTAGGAGACGACGACGACGCATGGAAGGTCGTCGTCCCCGCCAAACGGAGGAAGCAAGTCCTCCAGGAGTACCACAACAACTCTGCGACAAGGCATCTTGGTCGCGAGAAGACGCACTCCAGAGTCACGCAGTAGTACTACTGGCCGAAGATGGCAAACTATGTGGCAGACTACGTGCGTAGATGCCAAGTCTGCCAACAATGCAAGGTGGAGCAGAAAGCTCCGGCCGGCTTAATGGGAAGGAAGCTCATTGAGCGGCCATGGCAGGTAATAGCTGCTGACGTAATAGGACTATTTGTCCACAGTCGCAGAGGCTCTGATTACATCCCGGTATTCCAGGATCTATTCACCAGGTAAGTCGAGTGCGTCCCGTTCCGAAAAATAAGGGCCGAAGCCGTGCTCAAGGCACTCATTGTGCCGTGCTTCGATTCGGTTCTCCAGATATGCTCCTGCTCGACAACGGCACGAAGTTCAGAAACCGTATCATCGATGAATACCTACATAAATACGGTATTCATCACTCCACAACATCGGCCTACCATCCGCAGGCGAATCTGGTCGAGCGGGCCAACCGGATGATTAAACAATGATCGTGGTCTGCTTGAAGGAGTCGCACGACCGTTGGGACGAACACCTGAACGAAGTGGTGTTCGTCCTTAACACGGCGAAGCAGAGCGCCGTCAGAGCAAGTCCGGCGAAGCTCAATTACGGCCGCCAGCCTACTCCACCGAACAGCGAAGCTAGAAGGCTACATGAGGCTTCAGCTCAAGTACTGCAGGAGAAGGCAGTACGAGACTGGGCAGAGCGCGTACAGAAACTACCAGAGCTTTACGCACGCGCAACCGCAATCGCCACAAGAGAGCAGGAGAGACAGGCGCGCTACTAGGACGCGCGCCGTAGGGAGCTCCTATTTCAGGAAAGCAATGTGGTGTGGAAGAAGAATAAAGTGCTTTCCTCTACGGCGCAGGGGATAGCGGGGAAGCTAGCCCCTAAATTCGCAGGGCCTTATGTTGTCAACAAGGCCCTGGGCAGCAATACGTACAAGCTGAGGGACGGAAACGAATGTATGATTCGTCCCGTACACGTCAGTCAGCTAAAGAGATACGTGGCTGCCGAACCTTCGCCAATCGAAGAGGATGAGAGTGCGACAAGCCGTACTCTCGACGTGGCGGGGCCTTTGCAGGCGAGCCAACTAGGAGCAGGCCCGGTCCCTAACAAGGTACCCTCGCAGTACGACAGCTGCGCCGGCCAGAAAGCGCGGTCGACCTCGGAAGACGGTATACGTTGTAAGGCGTCCTTCGGTCGATGTAAGTGAGCTACCGTCGCAAAAGGCTCGACTCAGCGCAAGGGCGAGCGTAAAGCAAGGCCACCGGGCGCAAGAAAGGCGAAAAGTGTGGGTGAAAAAGCTCCAACTTCGCCCCAAAGGACACGCGCGAACTTCTTATCACCACCCCACTGCCCTTATTAATCTACCTTCCCTCTTCTGATTACAGTGGCACCTGAGAGCGAAAACGAGAAGGCGAAGGACGCGCTAGTGACGGCGCTGGCGCAGCTCCGATCGATGTCGATTATCCGGGAGACCGACGAGTTCATCGTCGACGTGCTTCGGGTCATAGAAAAGGTTACTGGACCCAAGAAGATCCCGGAAACCGACGATGAACCGTCGACCATGATCATCGAGGAGAAGGAAGATGTCTGCGAGAAACGACTACGCCGTCTCCAACAGGAGATGGAGAAGGAGGCGGCCCGCGACGCCGAGCTAGTGAAGGCAGCTAAGACTCGGGCAGAAATGGCCGAGCACGAAGCTAAAAAAGCCGATAGGCTGGAGGAAACGCGCCGCGCGCAAGGGAGTAAACCCCGCTATTTCATGTGCGGCCAGGAGGGCGTTAAGAGGAGCCACCAATACTTCCGCTCGCACGAGCATTGGAAGTTTAAGGAGCCCCGGCAATGAAGAGCCAGGGCCTCTCACCGGCAAAGAGCCCTGACAGTTGAGGTCAGTGCCTCCCCTCTGTGCATATAAATCCTTATAGGCTAAAATAAAGTATGCTATTGTTTTTGTAAAGTATAGGTGTTAATCTTCATTTTTTCCTCACTCCAACCTAAATCATGGGAGAGTGGAAAAAGGAGCCACTAAACGGGGTTTAAACAAAAACAAAAACAAAAACATTTTACTCAAAGTATTGCTTATCACTGGAGACCACTTTCTCCCATCTTTCTGGCAGTATATTAATTCCGCGTCGGAAATACGATATGTATTTTGAGGCTATCCAAGAATCGATCCATTCTTTAGTATCTTCGTAAGAATGGAAGCGCTGCTCAGACAGACCATGTGCTATCGAACGGAATAGGTGGAAATTAGAAGAGGCTGTGTCAGGTGAACACGGCGGGTGGGGTAATACTTCCCGTTGAAGCGTTTCCAGGTAGCTTTTCACTGGTTTTGCAACATGAGGCCGAGTGTTGTCATTTAAAAAAATTACTTTGTCGTGCCTTTGCTCGTATAGCAGCCGTTTTTCTTTTATGGCTCGACTCAAACGTATCAATAGAAGTCCATAGCGAACTCCCGTGATGTCTCATTCGGTTTGAGCAGCTCATGATAAATGACACCTTGCTGGTCCCACCAAATGCAGAGAAGAAGCTTCGAACCATGGATATTTAGTTTTGCGGAGGATGTTAATGCCTGGTCGAGTTTGCCCCACGATTTTGTATGCATTGGATTATCATAGTATATCCTCTTCTTATCGCTAGTCACGATACGTTGCAAAAAACCTTTTCTTTTCTGCCGTTGAAACAGTAGTTCACAAGTGACAAATCGCCGTTCGATGTCTCTCAACTCCAATACATACGGCACCACTGTCCTTGCTTCTGGATCATTCCTAACAATTTTAAACGTTTTAAAACTGTTGACTCATCTACTTGTAATATTTTCCAAGTTCTGCTAGCTTCTAACATCGGTTTTGATCAAGTGATGCCTCCAATTCTTTGTCTTCAAATTTTTACGGTGCGCCAAAACGCTCTTTATCCTTAAGTTCAAAATCATAATTTTTAAAGCGTAAAAACCAGTCTTTGCATGTAGTATCTGACAGAGCATTGTCACCGTAAGTCTCAACAAGAATTCTGTGTGCTTCAGCTGCAGATTTCTTTTTCATAAAATAGTGTAATAAAATTCCCGGTAAATATACTTTATTTGGCACAAAAGCAGACATTTTCAAAACAAATAAATTACTGTTTAAACTAAAGTAAACTATCATCTACTAAAATTTAAGATTAGATACAGTACTTCCTTGCAAGTGTGCCGCCATTCGAAATTTCATGTACGGAGTACTGCTACGGCCATCTTTGAAGAAACGGCGAAAACTAATTTAAGGTCCTAATATTATGATCATTATTTAATAATCATAATATAAAAACAAAATATTAAAAACGCTTGTTTTTAATAAATAATCGAAAATTTACGTGTTTGCTGCCCATCACTCGAATACAGCATTAATTTTGTATATAATCAGCTAATCATTAAATAATTATATCAACATTAATCATAAATAATTACATCGTCCGTAAATAAATAATTATAAGTAACATCTATTAAGGTAGATAAATATCTCTTACTCAAGGACGCTCACAGCGTTACGCAAGTCTTAGTTATTATACTACACTACTGACCCTAGCAGCGCCTATCTTAACTCTCTCTCCATCTCTGTCTCCCTCTGTCTCTCTGTCTCTCTCTTTATCTCTCTATGTCTCTCACTCCCTGTCTCTCTGGCTCTCTGTCTCTCTATGTCTCTCTTTGTCTTTCTCTCAGTCTCTCTGTCTCTCTGTCTCCCTGTCTCTCTACCTCTCTATCTCTCTCTCTCTCTACCTCTCTATCTCTCTCTTTCTCTCTCTGTCTCTCTCTCCATCTGTCTCACTCTCTCCATCTGTATCTCTGTCTTTCTGTCTCTCACCATCTCTCTGTCTCTCTGTCCCTCTCTCTGTCTCTATGTCTCTCTTTGTCTTTCTCTCAGTCTCTCTGTCTCTCTGTCTCCCTGTCTCTCTGTCGCTCTGTCTCTCTCTCTGTCTCTGTCTCTCTGTCTCTCTCACAAGGAAAAGTTCTCGGCCCGGACCTATCGATATCTTTGGTTCTGGGATATAAATAAGTACATCAAAAAATAAGAGATACGTGTTTTTTCTTATCGGCTAACTTCTACTTTTAAGGGGTCAAAATGACCCCTAAAAAAAGAGGTGAAAACAGTTTTTTGTAAATATCTCATAAACTAATAAGAATATTTTAACGATTCAAACGGCAAAAAACTTGTTATATAATGTAGAAATTTGTCCCATAATTTTTATTCCATAATTTTGCGACCCCTAATTTTTATGGTGGTAAATTCAGTTTTTATAACGTATTTTTCGATTTTATACTTTTCTAATAGTATGAAAATAATCGGAAATAATTTTTTTTTTTGCAAAAATGGAAAACCTAATTAACGTGTCGTGGGGTTTTTTAAAAATCATCATTTTAGAGGGGTAACCAACCCCTAAAACAAAATGTTTAAATTCTCCTAGTCTATTAGGAATATTTTAATGATTCAAACGGCAAAGAACTTGTTATTTGATATAGTAATTTTGTGCATCATCTTTATCTCTTAATGTAGCATTTGTTATATTCTAGTAGAATTAATAATATTGTATTCAATTTTAATATATGTCATTAATAATCTTTTGAGTTACTTTTAAAATTAAGTTTACACATACCATAATTTTTATAATTATGGTTAAATAACGATCGTTACAAAAATAATAAAAAAATTATTATTACTTTTATTATCATTATTACTGCTGATATTATTGTTACTGCTTTTTGAACAAAATAATAAGTAGTTGAACAAACATCAGGTAAGTATAGAATATTATTTTAATATAACTTGAAAATAATTAAAATAGAATGCTGTATTTTATTCATAGTCACCAGTCAGGTTCACCGCAGAAAACTTGAATCATTCTATTTATTACACATGCAGAACATCGAAGTTTTCATTGCTAAAAAGACAATAATAGTGGTAACAATTGAAATTATTAAGTCTTTTCATTTTTTTAAATACACATAAGTATTTTTTAGATATATAACATTGATAAATAAAAGTTATATAGTAATTCTTACAAATAACCAAACTAATTATATACACTTATCACTTAAGTATTTTTATAACTGTTATTTATTTTATATTATTTTCTTTGATTATATAATTCACATTTTTCTAAATGTTGTGATATTAATCTACATATCGTATTAATGTAAAAATATAAGAAAGACATAAAAGATTAAATATTAATTTTCTCTTTCTTGTACTAAAATTAAGTAAGTGTTTCACATTTCATATAGTTTAACATATAATTAACAAGATAAAAAAACAACCTTTTATGAATTCTTTTTAATCTTATAATATATTATGTCGCATTTGCATATTGTGTGCATTGTAATTTATTTCTTATTTTAATTAAATTTTAATGCTATTATAATTAAGAAGTAAATGATCAAAGTAAATTTATATACATTTTTAATTGTTCAGTAATTACAATAATTCATAATTATTAGTGTTTTCATTTTAGATTCAAAAATGAGGATCAATCCTATAAATGTTATAAATTTATTATTAACATATTTCTAAACGTAAGAAATACCAGATAGCGTGACTAACCATAAAGAATTTCAATTAGCAGAAAAAATTAAACAAATATTACTAGATGCTAATAATAAATTAAATGAGGTGGAGATGACGATTGGAATCCAGAATTTATATAATTCAGATCAGAATGGATTCCAATTAGAAAAGCATTCTGGAAGGACATTAGCAGTTGAAGGAGCAAAACAAGTACAATGCTTGGTACAGTCGGTTTCATCAATAACACACAGTTGCACCATATAACCACTTACACGACCGTTAAAAAAATTGGAAACACTATGGTAATTTGAATGAAAACGACAATAAAACACGTAAGTCATGATTAATTACACTTAAATTTGAATCAAACGTTAGATTAACATTAAGTAAAAAATATTTAGTATAAATAAATGCAAAAATAATATATCTCATTACCTTTGTGGTCATAAAACACATGTGCCGGTCTATTTTCAAGATAATGAATAACTGGTAAGAAATAAGTAATTTTGCTCATTATTGTTATAGGCACGGTCATAATAATGAATGAACTTCAATAATAACGTGTTTATTTAAAGATTTATTTACGGTATTTTTTTTTAACCTAATAAAAATCGGGTGTTTCCAAACTTTTGAACGGTCTATATAAGCCGTGAGGCAACTACTATCACAACATTTTATATTCTTAAAAGATCAGAGTGGTCAATTTAACCCTATTGTAAAAGCTAATTTATTTAGACCAGAAAACGTATACGTAGAAGCATCTAAATCTGGAAAATTAACTACAAGTAAGCATATTTCAAACTAATTCTATGCAATGTGATAATAAATAATGTGATAAATATTTTATGCAATATGATACTGAATAATTTCGTGCATTTATGTTTTAATTACAGACCTTTTAAAGATTTGGTTAGAAAAAATATTTTATCCAAATGTAGGTCATCACTCTGTACTATTACTTGATTCTTGGAGTGGGCACTGTGATACAATTGTAGAAAAAAAAAATGCCAGAAAATAAAATTGTTAATATCAAAAAGATACCAGCAGGAACAACAGAAAAATACAACCGCTTGATGTATTAGGTTGCTGCAGATAAAATGGCCGATTTAGTAATAAATTTTTAAACAGCTCTAACTTTTCATAAAGACAATTTATTTAATCGGCATCTAGCCATTGGGCCGATCGGCGACGATTATCGTATAAAATCCACTTTTTATCGCAGATCACAATTCGGTGCAAGAACGGTTCCTTTTTGTTGCGGGAGAGGAGAGAACTTGAAATCTCCATTCGACACGTCATTTTTTGCTCGTAAGATCATGCGGAACCCATTTGTCAAGCTTTTTCACTTTTCCAAGTTGTTGCAAGTGGCGGCAAACTGTCGAATTGTGAACGCCTCATTTCTCGGCAAGATCCCTTATGGTTTGGCGGGGGGTCAGACTCCACTAATGCCATATCTCCGGATCGAAATGTCATGTCCATATCCCCGGATCGAAATTTTTTGAACCACCGCCGAGTGGCTCGTTCGCTAACTGTATCAGGCCCAAATGCGCTGTTGATATTCCTCGTTGCTTCCGTTGCGTTGTGCTCTCATTTAAATTCGTATGGTAAAAGTAGCCGTTTTTGATTCACTTCCATGTTCACTTTCTCTTTTTGTTTTTACGATCACTATGAAGTGCAAAACAGAAATGACTCCATAAACCAAGGTAGCAGTATTTATACTTCAATATGTCATATCATTAACGCCGCCTTGTGCCAACATAATACACTTAAATTGCAGCCAACTTTATGTCATTGCTAAATCGGCTATTTCATCTGCAGCAACCTAATATATGGATTCCGCATCTGAAAGAACTTTGTTCAATAATTTTCCAATAACGTGATTTTAATGGATTATGATTTAAGTTTACATTTGAGAAATAACATAATTAAACTTAAATCTTTAGTCCACAACCAGCTTTCGTCACCAAGATATACGAATCTCTTAGAATATTCCTAGTATTAAAGTGGTTACATCGAAGTAAAATCTAATGAATTTGATAATCCTGCTAATTTAAGTTTTCGAGATTCTAACAGTACAAACTGCGAAATAGAAGGCTGTAGAACTATTGCTATTGTACGTTGTGATTGGTGTAAAAAAACATTATGTTTTAAACATATTTATGAAGATTATCATTATTGTCAAAACTTTGAAAAAAAAAATTACGTAGCTGTAACTACTGATACATAATCAATAATGTATTATAATAACACGTAAATATTATTATTCCAACTAAATCCGTAGTTTTGATTTGATTTTGTAATAATAAAAATAAATTTAATTTTGTCATATGGGATGAATGATTTTAAAATTTATCTGTATTTGACAAAAGAAGTACCATAAAATACAATAAAAAATAGAATTAATCCAAACAAAAATAACGAGTGCTACATTATGAGATAAAAATGATTCAGTATAATACTACGGGGATAAAATTATGCACAAAATTTCTATATCAAATAACAAGTTTCTTGCCGTTTGAATCATTAAAATATTCCTAATAGACTAGGAGAATTTAAACATTTTGTTTTAAGGGTTGGTTACCCCTCAAAAGGGATGATTTTCGAAAAACCCCAAGATACGTCAATTAGGCTTTCCATTTTTGTAAAAAAAAAAAATAATTTGCGATTATTTTCATAAAATTAGAAAAGTATAAAATCGAAAAATACGTTATAAAAACTGAATTTACCACCATAAAAATTAGGGGTCGCTAAATTATAGAATCGAAATTAAGTACAAAATTTCAACATTAAATAACGATTTTTTTCCGTTTAAATCATTAAAATATTCTTTATAGATTAAGAGGAATTAATTTCGTTTTAGGGGTTAGTTACCCCTCTGAAGCGATGATATTTAAGAAACTCCAAAACACAAAAACTTAAGTTTTCCATTTTTGTAAAAAAAAATTATTGCCATCATTCTCATAAAATTTGAAGAGTTTCAAATCGTAAAAAACGTTATAAAAACTAAATTAACCCCTATGAAAGTTAGAGGTTGTAAAATTATTGAATGAGAAGTATGGGATAAGTTTCTACATTGAATAACAAGTTTTTTACCGTCTGAATCGTTAACATATTCCTATTCGTTTATGAGATATTTACAAAAAACTGTTTTCACCACTTTCTTTAGAGGTCATTTTAACCCCTTAAAAGTAAAAGTTAGCCGATTAAAAAAAATACGTATCTCTTATTTTTTGATTTAGTTTAACATATCTCAGAACCAAAAAAATTAATAGGTCCGCCAATCAACCTTTCCTTGTCAGTCTCTCTCTTTCAGTCTCTCTGTCTCCCTGTCTATCTGTCGCTCTCTCTCTCTGTCTCTCTCTCGCTCTGTTTCTCTCTCTCTGTCTCTCTCTCGCTCTGTTTCTCTCTCTCTCTCTCTCTCTCTCTCTCTCTCTCTCTCTCTCTCTCTATCTGTCTGACTCTCTCTCCATCTCTCTGTCTCTCTCTGACTATCTCTGTCTCCCTGCCTCTAACAATCTCTCTCTCTGTCTTTCTCTCTTTATGCCTGTGTCTGTCTTTCTTTGTCTCTCTCACTGTCTCTATGTCTACATGTCTCTTTGTCTCGCATTCTCCCTATGCCTCATTCAGTCCCTCTCAGTCACTCTCTGCCTCTCTCTGTCTCTCTGTCTCTCTCCGTCTCTCTCTGTATTTCTCTGTCTCCTTCTGTCTCTCTCTTTCTCTTTGTCTCGCTCGGTCTCACTCTGTCACTCTCTGTCTCTCTCTTTGTCTCTCTCTCTTTGTCTCTTTCTCCCTGCCTCTCTGTCTCCCTCTGTACCTCTCTGTATCTCTCTGTATCTCTCTGTATCTCTCTGTGTCTTTCTGTCTCTCTGTCTCCCTCTGTATCTCTCTGTATCTCTCTGCGTCTTTCTGTCTCTCTGTCTCTCTCTGTTTCTCGCTCTGTCTCTCTGTGTCTCTGTTTCTCTGCCTCTGTCTTTCTCTCACTCTGTTTTTCTCTCTTTCTCTTTGTCTCTTTTTCCTACTGTCCCTCTCTCTCTTTCTCTCTATCTCTCTCTATACTTCTGTCTCTCTCTGTCTCCCTCTCTCTGTCACTGTCCCTCTATCCGTCTTTCTCTGTCTCTCTGTCTCTCTGTTTCTCAATTTTTTTGTCGCTCTGTCTGTGTCTCTCTGTCTCTCTCTGTCTCTCACTGTTTCTCTCATAATCTCTCTTTGTCTTTCTCTGTCTCATTTTCTGTCTGTCTCTTAATCTCTGCCTCTCTCTGTCTCTCTCTATCTCTCTGTCTCTCTATCTATCTGTCTCTCTTCATCTCTCTGCCTCTCTCTGTCTCTCTCTGTCTTTCTCTGTCTCTCTTAGCCTCTCTTTCTCTCTTTGTCTCTCTTTCTCTCTTTGTCTCTCTATCTGTCTCTCTCTCTTTGTCTCTCTATCGCAGCGTGAATATTTGACCGAGCTGACGACACAGAAGCATGATCGGGCAGTCCCTATGACTTTTGTCTCTTTAGGTTGTTGTACTGAATCCATTTTTTGTCACGATGCGATAAAGAAAATCCTTTCTTTTTTGCCGCTGGAGTAGTTGTTTACAGGCGAAAAAACGACGCTCGATTACCCTCGACTTCAAATCATAGGAAACCCAATATTCTGTTTTTCAATCATTCTCAATGCATACAATCGCTTGGAAATTTCTTTGCGGGTAACTTTTAATACTGAAGCAAGCTTATTTTCCGTTCGGCATGGATACTCGTCGAGCAATGACGCCCATTCAGCTTCACCATAGGTTTTTGGCCTTCCTTCACGCAGACGGTCGTCAATATCTAAATCACCGTCTTAGAAACGACGGAACCAATCACGGCACGTTGTTTCACTTACAAAGAAACTACCTCAGGTGTACCTCACCGATTTTTTTTCATTTCGTTATATACTGTAGTATTCAAAAAAATATTAGACACGTGTTTCTTTTTAAGTGCTAATTCGTCGATTTAAGAGGTAAACATAAAAAATTATATTATAGATGCTACAAAAGAAAGTGGATATGATTTGACAGTTGAAAATTTGATGATTTTGTAGGTATTATTATATTATCAATTATAAATCCTCAAAAAGATTATAGAGATACTATATATACTAGTAACTGGTCAATAAAAAGATTACTTAATTGTTCAATTGTTCACGAAGCAATATCACGTAATGAATTAACAACCGTTAAAAATTAAATAAAATTTAATCATCCTGAAGATAGAAGAGATGATGACAAAGTTTGAAAAGTACGAAAACTGCATGATTTATTTCGAGAAAATATAAAACGTTTTGGTTGATTTAGTAACAAATTATCCATTAATGAAATTATAGTAAAAGATTTTGAAAGATTTTTAATCAAAAAATGCATCAGAAATAAACCTGTTCGTTTTGGTATAAAAAGATTTGCCATTTGTTCATCTCAAGAATATATTTTTGACATAGATATTTTATTTACACAAAAAAAGCAGGAAATGAACATGAATGTCACTTGAAAAATGTTGTTTTAGGCTCGAGAGTCGTTATGAAAATATGTAGATAGACGTTAGATAATCGTTAGATAGACTTCTAAGTAGTACATCAACAGAAACTTTAAGTAATTATAAGATATTCTTGGACAATTTCTATATTTCTCCAGATTTATATGTATACTTTAAAAAAAATGGCATAATTGCAACTGATACTGTCAAACAAAACAGACTAAAAGATCTCAAAATTGAAATGCTAAAATCATGTGATCGAGGAACGAGCGTAAGTTATTTTGATATCGATTCAAAAATTAATCTCATGACAGTTCAAGATTCGAAACCAGTTTCTATTTTATCTTTTTGTGAGATATTGAACCAACTGTAGAAATACAAATGTGGGTTAAAAAGCAAAAAAAAAAGATTGAATTTCCTTTTTCATTTTCTAGATATAATAAATATATGAGAGAAGTAGACTTACATGACCAACATTGTAACGCTTTTTTACCATCAATTGGTGGAAAAAAAGGAACATGGTGTTTATTTTTAAGACTTATTCAAGCCTCCTTAACAAACACAACAGTTTTGTACAACATCGTGAATCCTGATGAAATAGAAGGTACAAGAGATACAGCTGAAGAAATTTGTAGGTATTATTTGCTAAAAAGAAACAGGGCTACCCCTAAACAGAACCTTTGAAAGATTAAATTCACGAAGTAATCATTGGCCAACGCAAATCATGCAACTATAAACTGTCTCTTGAAGAAACTTGTAAAAATCAAAAAGACGACTTGTGTTCTACTTACAAAGTATACTATTACCCTACTCACAACTCTCAACATATTTTAAATGCAAACACATAAAACATTCGATATGCTTTCATCCTACTGATACTACAATGCTAACAAAAAGCAAATTTTGCAAAAAAATGAACAATAGCAAAGATTTTCTCATTACTTTCTCGATATCACATAGTTGCATTCATTTGTTTATTTAAACTTAACTAATGAACAATTCAATAACATTTTCATACCTGACTATATATGTTTTCTATGTAATTTTTTTCCGTAGAACCGATTCCCGCTATCAGATTTTGCAAAAATTAACTTTTGCGATAATTTATTTAAGCGATTTGTTAATTAATAATTAGAAAATGAAAAGAAAAAACACGTATATCTTAATTTTTATCTATGGCAAATATCCAATCATTAGTTTAGCCCTATCTTCACAGCTGTAGCCATGGAATTTAATGGATTAATAGAATCATAACACGTCGTTCAATAAGTCCCGAGACTAACCCTGAGATGGTGCTCGTAGTACCAAACTGGCCACGTTTCCATAGAGTGCGAACCTTTACATTAAACGTGTAAAAATTTCACGTCGATCGAATCACAGACAGCAGAGTTATCGAGGTTAGAGTAAAGTCACTTTGTAATTTGTTTGAAAAATGGAAAAAAGCGAGTTTCGCGTGTTAATAAAACATTGTTTTTTAATGGGTAAAAACACCGTAGAAGCCCAGCAATGGCTTGAAAAACATGACCCGGACTCCTCTTTATCCAAACCAACGATTTGTCGCTGGTATGCTGAGTTTAAACGTGGTCGTACGGACACAAACGATGCGGAACGTTCGAGTAGGCCATTCGAAGCCGTTACACAGGAAAATGTAAGTGAAGTGTTAAAAATTGTAATGAAAAATCGCAAAGTGAAGGTCCGTGAGATTGCAGAAATGACACAGATATCATCTAGAAGCGTATTTACAATCCTTCATGAAAAATTGAGCATGAAAAAGGTTTTTTCCAAGTGAGTGCCGCGATTCCACCAATCCACCATACCACAAGTCAATGAAAACAATGGCAAAATTGAACGAATTGGGCTTTGATTTGCTTCCCCACCCCCCGTATTCGCCAGGTTTAGCCCCCAGCGACTACTGGCTCTTTGCTGATCTCAAAAAAATGCTCCAGGGAAAAAAATTTGGCTCGAATGAGGAGTTCATTGCCGAAACTGAAGCCTATTTTGGAGCAAAGGATAAATCCTTCTATAAACATGGTATAGAAATGTTGGAAAGGCGTTGGAAAGATTGTATCACTCTAAAAAGAGATTATATTGATGAATAAAGATGATTTTTGAAAAAAAATGTTGTTTTCGTTGTTAGTCTCGGGACTTATTGAACGATATGTTAGTACAGACAGTAAAAACTATAATTAAGTACAGTTAAACATTGGAAATCAAAAGTAATAAGATGAGTCTTATTGCATGTCTAGAATCAATTTACTTATTTAACTAATATTCATCTCTTAATACTCAAACCGACGTCATTTGATAAATTTTTGCCGCTCATCTTTGGTATGTTATGGATTAGAAAAAATTTTGCAGGGAACATTTCTTCCGCAAAAGTTGATGTTCTTATCGAATCTGTGATCGATTTTTGTAAAAATCATAATAATAAAATGTTGTCATTTAATTTTCAAAAAAATGGCGAAATCTCTTTAAAAATTTTTCTTCATAGGCCATGCATTTATGAACTGTAACCCCTTTGATGCATTCACGATTTTTCCAAAATTAACAATGGCAGTAGTAAGCGGTACTCCAAATTATTCTTAATATACTTTTGATATTAACTTTTACAAAGTTAAAAAAAAAATTCAAACTGGTGGATCAGACATGTAAAAATGTTCATAAAAAATGAATTGGAAATTTTTTGGGGTTACTAACATTACTTTGTCAAAATGGCGGTTCTAATATGACAAATGCAAGATTACTAGTTGCACATTTGTCATAATTTCAAAATTGGTATTGACGAGTTTTCGGACTTATTACGAATATGGTGTCAGAATTACAAAAGTCACAATGGCAAATCAGATTTCCGAAAATTTTCATAGAATTTATCTAAAATAATTGTCAAGGGGTTTCCAAGGTTGCTAATTGCAAATCTAGTGTGTGAACTGAAAATTAAAAGCGAGTGATTTCATGTTATTTATTTATTTGCTGAATAGCTCATCTAATTTTTAAAAAAGTTAAGTGTTTAATTCTCCAATTATTTTTATTAGGTATTAGGTGTAGTTAAAAGTAATCCATTATTTTGCCAATAGATGGCTTTAGTAGTCTGTATCTCCCGTTGTAAAAGTGCGACCGGGTGACACTAGATGGCGTTAGAAAGATAAGATTTCGTACTGAAAAAACTTCTGATACAGTTTTGTGATTGCTTGACTCAGTATTTTTTTAGCACGCGTCGAAGATGGACACCAACAAAGAGAAAATACGCCATATTTTAGTTTTTCTTCGATAAAGGCGAAAACGCAAGCCAGGCAGCTGAAAATGTGAATAGTGTTTATGGTCCTGATACTGTAACAGCAAATCACGCGCAATTTTGGTTTCGTCGATTCCATTCCGGTAATTTTGACGTCAAAGATGCACCACGCTCTGGAAGGCCAATTGTCGAAAATGTCGATAAAATAATAGAAATCGTCGAGTCCGACCGTTACGTAAGCACTGTTTCGATTGCCCAGGAGCTAAACATTGCACGAAATACCGTTAGGAACCACTTAAATAAGGCTGGATACAAAAAGAAGTTCGATGTATGGGTGCCACACGAGTTATCGCAAAGAAACCTCATGGACCGAATTTCCATCTGCGAATCGCTGCTGAATCGCAACAATATCGATCCATTTCTAAAGCGGATGGTTACTGGTGATGGAAAGTGAATCACTTACGACAACGTCAAGCGACAACGGTCGTGATCAAATCGCGGTGAGCCGGCGCAAACGGTGGCCAAGCCAGGATTGACAGTCAGGAAGGTTTTGCTGTGTGTTTGGTGGGACTGCAGGGAATAATCTACTATGAGCTGCTCCCCTACGGCCGAACTTACACCGCCATTTTGTTTGCAAATATCATGAGGAAAACACACACACACTCATTTTTCCTCCAACACCCTTACACCTCATTAATCTCAAATACTATTTATCACTACGCTGCCTACCTAAAGTTCTACTTGCTTGTAGGGAAGGGTGAGGAGGGCATTTGCGGGTAAAGCTTGCGGTGGGAAGAAGAATAAAGATAAGTGTAAACTTTAAGTCGACGTCGAAGTTAACTTTCACAATTAGTTTAAGGTCATCTTTACATTTTGAGATGAAAACCTTTGTTTTCGATTCTGGAATCAACCTCTATTTCCCAAACCGCTAATCTTCCCTTTTACCTACGTGTACCCTGTACATTTTAAATTTTATCCTTACCATCTACGACTACTCTACTTTTATAAAATTCAATCTGCTAGTAAAATTCATTTGGCAGGGTAATATTCAGTAGATTTCAAGATAGGAAAGACAATAAAAATAAAGATACACTTTAATTTGACCTTTGAGCTAACATTTCAGGTTATTTTAAAATCAGCTTTATTATTTATTATAAAAAACTTTATTTTTAATGTAGAAATAGAAAGTAGACTTCGAAAATATTTTAAAAGAAGTTAATTATCTCATCTTTGAAAAGTTACATATCTCATAAATGTTTTGAATACCTTATTTTTAATCGTGAAAATCGTTAACGAATTTCTGATTCATGTGACTTTTTGTTAAATGACAAAATTAATTATATTTTTTTTAAATTTTACATTTCGACCAATTTTAGAAAATACATTTATAATACAATTGCAGTCGGGGCTTCATTTTTTTTCTTTTTATAAGTTTTTAAAATGTTAATTATTATTTTATCACAATTCTGCAAACGTGACGAACAGAACTAAAAATGGCTGACTATCAGCCCAATAATATTGTTAATATGATAATGGTTCTAGAAGAAAGTCATAATAATAATTGTGCTGCAGCAAGACTGTACGCAGAACGCTTTTCTAATAGAAGACATCCTAATCATAAAACTATAAGTCAGTTAACACAAAGAACTCGTGGTGGACAGCTGGTCCGTCAACGCAGGAGTCATGAATATGACGAAAATGATGTTCGTGTTGTGACTGTTCTGGCAATCATTTATCTTGACCCTCATATTAGCAGTCGCCAAATTAAAAGAGAAATCGGTATACCTAGAAGAACCTTCTTGAGAATCCTTAAAGTCCTTAGATACCACTCCTACCACATCACTTTAGTTCAAGAGTTACAGTTTCATCATTTTCAGCGCATTGTATTTTGCTAATGGGCTTTGGATATGATAGAAAATAATCCTGATTTTTTGAATTTTGTGCTTTTTTCTGATGAGGCCAAAATTTAAAGTGACAGGGAGCTCAATAGGCATAATTGCCATTATTGGTCCGACAAGAATCCTCACTGGCATAGAAAAGTCAATCATTAAAGACGTTGGAGCCTTATGGTATAGTGTGGAATTATTAATGGGTATTTAATTGGTCCTGACTTTTTTGAAGAAAATGTTGATATAAATACCTATTTACAGTTCATTGGAGATTAGTTACCAGTGCTACTGAAAGATGTCGACTTAGAGACGCGACGAAGAATGTGGTTTCAGCACAATGGTGCACCAGCACATTTTGCACGAATCGTACGGAATTTTTTGAATGCAAACTACAATGATAGATGGATTGGACGAGGAGGTTCTATAAACTGGCCTGCTTGTTCACCTGATATGACATCCTCAGATTTTTTTTATGGGACTACGTAACAAATGTTATTTTTAAACAACAGCCTACGACAAGATTAAACACGAAAGACCGCATTAATCGAGCATGTGCTGCGATCCTAAGGCAAACTTTGCTTAACACCGTGCACCATTTTAACTCTTTGAGGCATGAAATTTTAGAAAATAAAAATATCCGTGTTGCACAGAAATTTTATATCATAAAAAAATTGAATAAAATTGGGGTATTTTTATGATTAAGGATATAAACTGATATAAAAACAGCTATTTTAATATTTCGAGGTCGGTCAGAAAATGCTCCACCATGCGTTATTACGCATCAAAAAGGTGGGACATTTTTGAAACCACCGTGCCCCAAAGAGTTTGAAGACGTTTGCTTTTGTGCCTTGAAGCAGAGGGACGTAACTTTGAACATTTGCTTTGAGATTAACCCTCCGTCCATGTCGTGTTTTTTGTCTGATATTTGCACTGCTTGGCGTTTCGCGTATAACTGACTGCCACACCTGGGCCCGCGCGGTCACAGACCCTCAAACCTAAACTTTTTTTCAGTAACACTCAAATGGCGCCACCGTCGCCGGTGTCCGAGAAATTTCAGGTAGAAATTTTCGCCCGGGACCCACGACATGGACGGAGGGTTAAATTAGTAATCGTAAGACCAGTAAGAGGCGAGGGCGCTCACTTTAATCCAGCACCCCGAATAGTGAGAGGCTAAGGGACTTACTTTAAACCAGCATCCCGAATAGTGAGATGCGAGGGAACTTACTTTAATCCAGCACCACAAAGGAAATAGAACTTACTACGTCCCCGTCGTTGTTTCTGGCAACTAGACCTGTTTGTCCAATCCATGAACAATTGTCATTTTTATCCGAGAAATTCAACATAATCCATGTGAAATGTACTGGTGAACCATCAATTCTAGCAACACAATCTTTGTCACTAGTATAAATCGACATTTTTTATTAGTTCTGGTAACTGATCTCTAACAAACTATCCATAGATATTCCTATTGATACTTTCATCAAAAATGTACGAACCAATTACATATTCGTTGACAATTCTACATCATACTCATAAAGCTCCAAGGTTGTGGTGATTTACTGTTCTACGCCAGTGAGAATTCTCACCAATGAGGGTAATTATGACTATTGCTTTCTCAGCCACTTTAAGATTTTGTCTTATCAGAGAAAAAGCATAAAATTTAAATAATCAGAATTATTTTTTATCATCTCGAATGCTATTTGTAAAACACAATGTGACTTCAGAACGATGTAACATTAACTTATGAACTAAAATTACGTGATAAGCATGTATCTAAGGACTTCGAGAATTCTCAGAAAAGATCTTAATGGAATAATGGATGGATTTAGCTACTGCTTGGTTACTAATAATATGAAGGTATAGATAAATGATTACGAGAACAGTCGGAATAGAAGTATCGTTATTGTCGTATTCGTGGTTATAACATATTCAACCTATCTTCACCAATGGATTAAATTTCGAGTTAAGAGCGTGGATGAACACAAAATTTCAGATTGATAGGGTGATGTTCGGTCGAAGAGGGTTATTGGGTTGTTGATTTATTTTTCCTACAAACCATGGTAATGCAGTGAACATGCAAGAAACGGCTTAAGATATTCGACTTTGATTTTTGATTTCTTGGAGGTCATAAAACAAAATTTTGTTAAAAACAAATTTGATGTAGAATTATTTGCTCTTACCGATTTGAGCATAAAAAATAGGGGTTTCCTTTCAAAAAAATAAAGATAAGCTACAACTGACCTTAAAGGTCAACTCCAAGGTCTAGCTAAAGGTCACTGTTATCTGACTCTCTATGCCTTCTTTAACTTCTGTCAGAAACTTTTTTCCGTATTTTGCTTAGATTCTCAGATATTTAGGTGGGGAAATTAAAATGGCCCACTCTGTATAATACACTTAGCAAAAATTGAAGGAGCAAAAAAAATTCTAAATTTTTTGGTAATTTTTAACGGGCTGTATCTTAATGAAAGAAGGTCGTATCGAGACTTTAACAAAAGCATTTTAAAGCTCTAAGATTCTCGTTTAAGGGGAGGTTCTCATCAAGCACGACTAAAAAATCGATTTTTTTTTTTTTTTTTATAAGTTGGCAAATGTCTTGTAGAATACGCTCGTGAAACCCGTTTTGCCAAAATCAATTTATTTTTAAAGTTATAGTCAAAAAACCGAAGTCGTCTTTTTACGCGAAAATCGAATTTTTGCGGTAGCGCGTATTAACTTGCGTTTCGGTATTAATTTTGAATTTCCCACACTTTTGTGACCATGGCATGGTATTTATATGTATTTCTAGCAACTTCGAATGCCGCTAGATGTCTATACATATATATACACACATACACACACATATATACATGTTGTATTCTGAAATCGACCGTAACTTCAGTATAACGTTAGTCGCCCACATGCTCTAAAGTACAAAGTTTTATTGTGTTAGATATATTCTAAAAAATGCCTAACTTACAAAAAAAAAATACGAAAGGAAGCAATCCAACTAGAAAAAGTAAAAGAAGGTTTAGTGGTAACCGTTATACTGTAGAATGTGACACAGACTTCGTTTAAATTTCTAAACAAGCATATCTGACATAGAATTTACTAAACTTTCAGAATTTTGGACTAAATTTCTCGGAAAATGCAACTGTAATAAACTATATGTGATTTTTTCTAAAAAAAACATGGATTTCTTAACTTTCATTTTCTTTCATCTCGTTTTTTTCATTTTGAAATCACTTTGAAATTCCTGTTCGGAGTACAGAAATCGCGTCCTCGAGGTTTGAACTTTAAGATATGCAGATTAAAATTTTGAAAATATATGTACAAATATCTAATATGGCGGCTCGAACACAAAAAAAATCAAAATTCATGTTGAAAACTTCAAGAACTTGTTATTTGAAAATGATGGACTTTAGAAACAAGTAACAGTCAGCTGAGAAGTTCGTAGGCTAACATAGTAAAACACATTTTTTTGGTAATATTCAATTTTATTATTTAATATAGTTACCTTCAAAGGCGATACAACGATTATAGCGTTAACATATAATTTTCCGATACCATTTTGAAAGTACTATTTCTCTTGAGCCTCAAAATAGGTCTCAGTTTCGGCGATTACTTCTTCATTAGTGCTGAATTTTTTTTCAGCAAGCATTCTTTTGAGGTCTGCAAACAAAAAAAAAGTTACTGGGGGCAAGATCTGGAGAATACGAGAAATGGGGAAGCAATTCGTAGTCTAATCAATGCAATTTTGCCATCGTTTTCATTGATTTGTGATACGGTGCATTGTCTTCAAGAAACGGCACTTTTTTCTTCTTTAAATATGGCCGTTTTTTCGTGATTTTTCGTGATCCTTCGAACGCTCCAACAATGTTATTCAACCCTTTAAGTACATTTGACGAGTGAGACTCGTCATGTGTTTACTTGGGCGAAGTTACGGTGAACGAGTCTGACTCGTCATCTGAGTTTGATAAGTAGGCGTTGATTTTTGCGACACCCCCGCTAGTTGGCGTTGATCGCAAACAATTGCCTAACGTTTTTTTCGACATCTTACAGTTGCAAATAAGGTTAATTCCATTTATTATTATTTTATCCCTGTTTTTTTGATACGCTATTCTAAGATGTCTGAAATAAAAAATCCCAACAGAATCAAAGGAACATCCGACAAAACGGTGCCGCGTATGTTATAAACATAAAATAAGAAAAGAAACCACTTGGCAATGCAAACAGTGCCAGGTACCTTTAAATTTACCGACATGTTTTGAAAAATACCACACGGTACAAAATTATTAGATTTTAAGTTAGTTTTTGTTATTTATAAATATTTCTATTTTGTTACATTTATATACTTATTTATATTTTGTAAATAATATGTACTTTCAAAAATATATTTATATCACCAATATAAGCATATTCCAAATAAAATGTATTACTCTTACATATTAATCCATATAGCAAAAAATTAAATCCGTTCCATATGCATAAAAGTCTCCAAATAATTCCGTACTCAAAGGGTTAATAATCGCTATTGATGGTCAGGCCCTTTTCGAGATAATCGATGAACATTATACCATGCGCATCCCAGAATACATGATGCCATAATCTTGCTAGCCGATTGTTGTCTTTATACGCATTGGATTCGGTTCATCGCGTGCTGTCCACTGGGCTGACTGTTGATTGGACTTTGGAGTGTAGCGATGGAGCCATGTTTCATCCATTGTCACATATCGTCTGGAAAATTCGTCTTTATTACGGTTGAATATCGCTAAACATTATTCCGAATCATCAACACGTTGTTTCTTTTGAAAGATTGTGAGCTCGCACGGCACCCACTCCGCATACAGCTTTCGCATGTCCAAATATTCATGCACGATATGTCCAACACGTTCCTTTGACATCTTTAGAGTCTCAGCGATCTCGATCAAGTTCACTTTACGATCGTATAAAATTATTTTGTTAACTTTTTTGATGTTTTCGTCGGTAATAGCCTCTCTCGGACGTCCACTGCGTGCATCGTCTTCGACGCTCATTTCGCTTCGTTTAAATTTAGCAAACCACTTCTCAACGGTTGATTTCCCTAGTGCCGAGTCCGAATAATGTTCATCAAGCAAAGCCTTGGCTTCAACATTATTTTTTTTCACCAAAAAGCAACGCTTCATTAACACACGGAATTCTTTTTTATCCATTTTTTTCATAATAACAAACATTGCTTCACTCACAATGCTCTATCTCACGAACCAATTGCCCGAAAGCTGTCAAATTTAAATACGTATCGTTTAAAGGTTAATACTAACCAAAAAATTATATGTTTTTAATTTAAATAAGGCCATCTATGTATCAGCCTATGAACTTTACAACCAATCTGTTATTAATGAACAAAAAGTTTTTATAATCAATCAAATAATACAGTGAAACTTATTGAAGATTATTTTAATTTTTAAGATCTCAAAATTTAAAAACATTACATAATTAATTAATTAAACATACCTTAGCCGATAAAAATCTTTTGCCGTTGCCCGGCGAACTTAACGCGTGGAGGTGAAGTACCAGGCTGCTCAATAAGTTTTGCGGTTTGATAAGGAAAACACAATTTTATGGTTTGAAATACACTATATTATTCAGTATAGTCTCCCTGAACATCAATACACTTGTTTCAAGGAGATTCCAATTTATGAATTCCATCCCTGAAGTGAGAATCTGGAAGGGCTAGATAATACGCTTCCACATTTGTTATGACCTCATCATTTGATGAAAAACGCTTTCCACGCATGAATTTTTTTGGGTATGGAAACAGATAGAAGTCGCTAGGGGTCAAATCTGGTGAGTGCGGTGGATGCTCCAACAATTCAAACTTTAATTCATGGATTTTAGCCATTGTCAAAATGCTCTTGCGACACGGTGCATTGTCCTGAATAAAAAAGATTTTTTTCTTCTGCAAACCGGGTCTTTTTTCACGAATTTTTTCCTTCAGCTGGTCTAAAAGGTTACAATAATATTCAGAATTTAATGTTTTACCAGTTTGCAAGTAATCCACAAACGAAATTTTTTTTGCATCCCAAAAAACTGATGCTAACACCTTCTTGGCCGATTTCTGGACACGAACTCGTTTCGGAGCCGAAGAACCAGGTTCACACCACTCTTTAGCCTCTTGTTTTGATTTAGGATCATGATGATAGACCCAAGTCTTATCCATAGTGATGAATCGACGCACAAAATCCTCTTTATGCTTTCGAAAACGCTCTAAATGTTGCTGAGAAGTCGCATTCGAATGTGTTTTTGTTCCATTGTTAGCGGATGCGGCACCAATTGTGCACACAGCTTTCTGAAACCCAATACTTCAGTCAAAATATTGCTTACACTGCCTAATGAGATGCCTAGGGCTTCTACTAAATCTCTTTCAGTCACTCGACGATTTTCCAATACGATATCCTGTATTTTTTCTACGATTTCTGGTGTTGTTGCTGTTTTTGGACGTCCTTGACGTGGATCGTCTTCAAAGCTTGTACGACCACGTTTAAATTTAGCAACCCATCTTTCTACTGTACTAATTGAAGGCGAAGAGTCCTTATACACTTTTAACCTTTGTTCATAAATTTCCTTTGCTTTTAAACCTTCCAAAAATAAAAATTCAATCACTGCACGATACTTGATTTTTTCCATTGTAAAGAAATACTGCGATACGTCGATACTAAATAACTTGTAAACAAAGAATGAATTGACAGATTAAAATAAAACTTCACATACGTTCATATGAAGAGTGTATCAACATAACAAAAAAAATTTAGGCTAGTAGCAACACCCTCTCTTATCGAACCGCAAAACTTATTGAACAGCCTGGTATATGAAAAACCTTTTTTTGTTTTATTTCGTTTTTTTTTGTCTTTTAATATATTTTTTTTTTTTTTTGATTTTTTTTATGTTGTTTCTTGTTCGGTTTTCGTTCTTTTTGTTTTTTCATTTTCAAAAATGTAGTTTATTTGCCTTTTGCATTCTTTATTTATTTTTACGTTTAGATATAAAATACTTTTTATTTATTATGAATCGACATAAAATAGGAATGACAGAAGTAGGCCTTGCAAATCTTATGGATTATTTTTGTCCTCTAGCTACAATTTTGAAAATTTTTACAATTTTTTTTTCCCTACTTCTAACCATTTTATGTACTTGTAATTCATTTTTTGCTTTAGTGCTTTTAGTGAGGTAAAATTAATATCTCTTTTGATCCAATTTTTGGTCGTTATGTAATAAATTATGAATTACAACTGCATTGGTCATAGATGATTGAATCAGACAAATAAAAATTGATTAAGTCTATCTTTTAGCTCTTATGCATGGATCAAATAACTAAAGTGCCCATCATGACACCGCACATGTATTTATTATATAGTGCAAATGCTCTGGGAAAAGGTACAAAATCATCTTTACTTTTCGATTCTTTCGAATATCTTTTTGCTGTTGATATTGGCATTACGCCTGCCGCGGTTGGAAGTAGAGAGACTGGCTTTAAATCCATCACAGTAATGTAATTTAAGGGGAGGTTCTCATCAAGCACGACCAAAAAATCGATTTTTTTTTTTTTTGCTTAAAAAGTTGGCAAATGTCTCGTAAAATACGCTTGTGAAACCCGTTTTGCCAAATTCAATTTATTTTTAAAGTTATAGTCAAAAAACCGAAGTCGTCTTTTTACGTACTAAATCGCGTACTAAAACTTTAAACGCGTTTTTCTCAAAACCATATTTTTTGAGACGGGCGGTAAGATATCTCAAAAACTATTATAGATATCGAGATGAATTTTTTTTTATTTTAAAGATAATTAAATTTGCTGGATCTTGATCTAAAATTATAATTTCACAATGATTATTTTTATTGTTATTGCACTTCTTAGAGCAACAAAAAATGCAAAAAAATATTTTTTTTTTCGCAAGTCCGCCATTTTGTTAATTTTTAACTTTTCTTCGTGATTTTAGTTCAAGATCCAGCAAATGTCTTCTAGTTTATAACGAACTTTAATTTTTTGATTTCAGACAAAAATTGGATGAGTTACTTTGCCGCTCGTGGAGGTGTCTTTTTTTTCGATGACTATTTTTCAATGCATATAACTAATAAACTATTTAATATTTTCGTTTAAAAAAATTTGTAAAAGTAGTTAATAACATACTCAATAAGTACCAAAAAACTTGACTACTTTATTTATTTCCTTCCATGAGAAAAAAAATCGCGAAAATCACGTAATTTTTTGGTCGCTAGATGAGAACCTCCCCTTAAAGATCTTCTGGCCGAATCTTTTTAGAAGCTACGGTTGTTAAATGCTTTGAAGTAATAGCGCGAAAAGAAAATTTTTCAAATTTTTTGCGATATTTTTCTCGGTCCACGGGCTTAGGAAAATTGTTTTCAATTAAACCATCATACGAAGCTGATGGCCTGTTTATTCAGCTTTAATTTTCTTTTTTAAATTTTCTGCTACATTGATTTCTTTCGGAGATATCTGACTTCGAATGCAAAAGGATCCTTTTGTCTGTAACCATTGATATCTCAACAAACAATGATAGGACAGAAAATTGAAGAGCAGTTTCAAAATATGGAATAAATTGCCTAAAAAATCGCGTAGCGTTATTTAGGAAGAAAAATTTTTTTTTCAACCCTGATATTAACTTGGAAAAGGTTAAAAAAAGTCACTTTTTCTGTTGTTTTGGAAACTCGACCGCATCTTTGCTAATTTTAATGAAATTGCTAATGTTTTTAAGAATTTTTTTACCTTAATCTACCCCCAATAGCTTTGTGAAGTTTCGGATCGATCCATCGAAAGGTCTTTCCGGACCGATTGATCAAAATTTCCGAAAAAATTAAAAGAGCAAAATTTATGTTTTTAAGGACCTTGTAATCATCTTAGAAATAGAAAAAATGAACTTTCTTTAACTTTTCCCACAATTGCTTATCTCTTCCTTTTTGAATTTTGAAACAAAAAAAAATGTTTCGAAAAAAAAAAATTTTAAAAAACTTTTTTTTCTAACAAATTTTTTTTCAAAATTATTTTTTTTGCTCAAATTTTGATAGTTTTTGTTAACCGCTGGCATTTGCATTACCCAAAGCGTACCACGTGGAGATTGCACCTTTAGATTTACGCTTCTCTCATGCTTTCGCACTGTGGGTCTGTGTTCGTATGTGTGGGGTTCTTGAAAAGAAATGAGACCCCGTGGTTTGTCAGTTCCACAGTATTTCGTGACTCCAAACTCATCCTCTAAAAGAAGTGTGCGTGCGTGCGTGCGTGTATGTGTGTGTGTGATAATCGTTTCGCAATCGACGGCCTATAATATCCCAGACGTGCTCAATGGGATTGAGATCAGGACTCATTGCAAGATGCCTTAATAGCGTTATGTCAAAAAAGTAACTGGTAACGTTCGTGGTATAAGGGCAAGCATTATCCTGCATAAAAATTAGTCCTTGCGTGTTTTATCGTCATGGTAAAACAACAGGCCTCAAGATCTGGTCGATGTAGCACCTAGCGTTAAGGTTTTTGCGGACTATAACTGAACGAGGTCGCCATGACTGGTATACCTTGGGCATATTAACTCATGATTAATTTAACTGATTTTTAATTCAAAAATTAAGATACAAAATGGATTAAAAATTTCAGAAATGGATCAGTAATTTTTTTTCTTAAAAAATAATTTTGAAAAAAAATTTGTTAGAAAAAAAAGTTTTTTAAAATTTTTTTTTTTTCGAAAAATTTTTTTTTGTTTCCAAATTCAAAAACGGAGAGATAAGCAATTGTAGGAAAAGTTAAAAAAAGTTAATTTTTTCCATTTTTAAGGGGACATTTGCCTTTGAAATGGGAAAAAAAAACACTTTTTAAAAATTTTATTATGAAAAAACCATTATATTTATTGACAAAATTTGTTTAGGACATAATTAAACAGTCTCTACAGAATGAAAAAAAATTTTTTTTTTCATTTTTAGTTTCCCTTGGCTGCTGTAGAGGGCGTCATCCAAAAATTACTTTTCAAACGGTAGGACATATTGTGGACCTCCTGTAACAGATTTTCGAAAAATTCAAAATGGATTCTATTCTTGAGACTCAAAACTATACAATAAGTCTCCAAAACTCATACTTTTTCATATTTTGAAGTTTTTGTATGTATATTTCTGAAAAATGCGAAAAACGGTATTTTTTGGGGGTAAGTCACCCCCGTAAAAAAAGGGGGGGGTATTTTTTTTAACTTTTAGAGGCTTATTGTTTACTATTCTAAATAAATAATCGAATGCTTTTTGGTTTTTCAAAATAGGTCAAGTAGATTCGGAGAAAAATGTCCTACCAGTTTGAAAAAGGTAGTTTCGAGAAAAACGCGTTTAAAGTTTTATTACCATAATTTTATTGAATAGAAGGTCAAACACTTTTTTTCTATCTTTAATCGGTCATTCCTGGTGAATACTGAGGACCCTCGTTATCTAGTAATTGCTGTAAGTGGCTGGCCAAAGCTTTTTTCTTCTTAATTCGACCTTCTTTTGACTGCTCACTGCTCCTCCTATTGGCTTGAGAGATACGGTCTTCGTCAACTTTTTGCGCAAAAGCCGTTGCAGTTTAGCCAATTTTGATGCTCATGAGATCCATAATAGCTAGGTAAGTTCTCGAGCCTTTGTTGAAAATGGATGCTGCAATCCACGCTGCAATTTCAGTCACATCTTTGCCAGAAAACTTGCTTTTCGGAGAAATGTTCCAAATCAAATTGTTGTAACTTTCGTTACTATTTTGAGTATTTTTGCCAAGACATCTTTGCACCAACTCATCACTACTAAGTGACTCGTAAACTGCCACATTCATGTAAGTTTTGCTGTCACCGTCGCCAATATAATTACCGTAAAAGACATCATAAAGTTCTTTTGATCTATGAAAAATGCTTACAGCTGAGTCAGTTTCCATTTTTCTAGCAGATCCTTCGTGATTAGCTGAGCATTCAGATTTATATTCCTCGTACCACATGGCAAAGTCTGCCCCACTTAGCTGAGATTTATTTATATAACACGCTTGACAAAATGACGATTTAACCTCCACATCCAAAATTTTGCCTGTAAATTTCCCTATGACTGAAAAAACACCCATTAATGATGTAAAACCTCTCTTAGTCCAAGTACCGTCGCCTGATACAGTCAAAACGATAGCTTTATTGCCAGCCTTCTCATTTAATTGGATTTCTTCTTTGACTGCTTTTTTAGTAACAAAATCAAAACGTTGTTTACAAGCTTTATGTATTCTTGAAATTGCAGTATAATAAAGCAAGTCCGAAAATTTTGCAGGAATATCCATCAAACTCAAAAACATATTCACGCCATTATACCCTACGCCGAGAACTCTCAAGACAAATATGAGTCTCTGATTTATTTCGTACAAATTTCGAGATATAGATGGGGAAGATTCAATGAAATTTCTACCACACGAACATTCCACACAGATTTTAAATCCAAGGCCTCTACCTTTTTGTTGGGTAAATGAAATTTCACCATTACATTCTTTGCACTTTATATATTGAGAAAGAGCCGAAAAGACTAAATTAAAGCACAAAATCACATACTGGATAGAGCTGTCCGTAGGAGGTTGCAATTCACTACTTGTTTTTAATTTTTTAGCAGAGGAACTTGGTAAATTAGGATTTTTTTCTGCAGTAAACTGATTGCCAGTAAATGTTCTTCTTTTGTTTTTACATCTAAAACGAGGAGTACTCCGATTATCTTTGAAATGACTACCAGGTTTAGACATTTTTTACAACTTTTTAGCCAATTTTTAACGAATTTCGAAAAAATAAAACACGTGCTTGCTCAAAGAATAACACAGAGCAAGTGCCGAGCAGCATAATATCACATATATGTATACTAAAGATGTTTACACCGGGAGAAGAAGCAGCTGGCGCGCCGCGCTACACGCATGAATAGAAACCGGTTTTTACTCATGGGCATACGCTGTTACAAATATAGCTGTAACTTTTTTTCTATTACGCATTTCTTGATGAAATTTTAGGAGGCAACTTTTAAACGTATATAGAATCGAAATATGTAAAAATTTTAGAATCGATTTATCGAAAATTTCAAAGGCGAATATCCCCTTAAGATGATTACCAGGTCCTTCAAAACATAAATCTTGCTCTTTTAATTTTTTCAGAAATTTTGATCAATCGGTCCGGAAAATCTTTTTGATGGATCGATCCAAAACTTTACAAAGCTATTGGGGGTAGATTAAGGTAAAAGAATTCTCAAAAATATTAGCAATTTCATCAAAATTAGCAAAGATGCGGTCGATTTTCCAAAACAACAGTAAAAGTGACTTTTTTTAACCTTTTCCAAGTTACAGTCTGTCAAGTAATAGCGTGGTCGTGTTAATTTATCAAAAAATTTATTTGATGGAACTTTCATATTTATATATACATTGTACACATTACAAACAATGATGCAATTCGGTCAATAATGTGTCCAGTCACCACCGGCGTCGATAATTGCCTGGCGTCTCCGGGGAATACTTTCTACTAATTTGACGGCGTATTCTAGTGGCAAGGATCTCCAGATCCGACGAATTTCGTAAGACAACTGCTTCAAAGTGTATGTGCGTCTTCCACGAAGCTTCCGTTTAATATATGTTTACACATTTTCAATAGGGTTTGCATCGGGCGACTGCGACGGCCAATCCAATGTAACGATGCCAGATTGAGTCTTCCACTGAGTACAAAGCTTGCTGCGGTGTATAGGATCGTTGTCCTCCTGCAGAATCCAATCTTCATTTTTTGTGATGAACCATCGTTTGGTAGATCGCAGTAAAGCCTTTTTGTAGATTTTTATCATTTTCTCGGCATTTTGGTTGTCAGTAAAGAGGTGCAAAATGCCGAATCCCTGCTTTGAGAAGCAGCCCCAAAGATGCACCTTTATTCCATGTTTTACGGTCCGCTGAACAAGCCTATTGGTGGAAGTTGACCAGGCTCGCGTGAGGACAGAACGTGCCCATATAGAACATTCATCAGTAAAAATGACATTTTCAAAATCTCTATCAATATTCTCATGCGCCCAAGCGAGTCGCTTTGTCACATGTTTTTCAGTCAACAGAGGCTTCTTCATTGTGTTGCGCCATTTCAGATGACGAGTACGAAGATGGGTTTGGATAGTTTCGTAGGATATATCTAAACCTTTTGCCATTAATTTTGCTTGTCCTTGCCGCAGTGTTAAGGCAGGATTCCGCGAAAACAGATTCACTATTCTTTTTTCATCTTTTTTGTTCACTTTTCCCATCGAGCCACGTTCTGGTAAATCATCGACATTTTTAGCCACTTTATATCGCTGTATCCACTTCTGTACAAATGCCTTCGACTTTCTTATATATTAAGCAGCCGCTGATTGCGACATTTTGAGACTTTTCGGGTGGATGCAAAGGAACACAGCCTCGTAGCGCGACGCGTACTCAGCACTCATGGCGTTTAACGTGATTCTCTTTTAAAAGATCAACAACAACTGAATTTTTGTTGACAATGCATCAAGGACAAAGCTTCCCTCTATCGGCTCGCGAAAAAATTAGAGCGAAATCTTTTATTACTTGTCGGTGAAGTCGACCACGCTCTTACTTGTCAGACTGTAATATCAGGGTTAAAAAATAATTTTTCTTTCTACATAACGCTACGTGATTTTTTAGGCAATTTATCTCAGATTCCGAAACAGCCCTTTAATTTTCTGTCCGATCATTAGTTGCTGAGATATCAATGATTAAAGACAAAAGGATCCTTTTGCATTCAAAGTCAGATATCTCCGAAAGAAATCAATGTAGCGGAAAATTACAAAAAGAAAATTGAAGCTAAATAAACAGGCTATTAGCTCCGTATGATATATTAATTGATAAAAATTTTCCTAAGCTCGTGGACCGAGAGAAAAATATCACAAACAATTTGCAAAATTTTCTTTCCGTGCTATTACTTCAGAGTATTTAACAACCGTAGCTTGGACGTTAGCGTGGACGTAGTAAGTTCTGTTTCGTTTGTGGTGCTGGATTAAAGTAAGTCCCCTCGTTTCTCACTATTCGGGGTGCTGGTTTAAAGTGAGTCCCCTAGCCTCTCACTATTCGGGGTGCTGGATCAAAGTGAGCGCCCTCGCCTCTCACTGGTCTTGCGATTACTAATTTAATCTCAAAGCAAATGTTTAAAGTTACGTCCCTCTGCTACAAGGCACAAAAGCAAACGTCTTTTAACTCTTTGGGGCACGGTGGTATTAAAAATGTCCCACCTTTTTGATGCGTAATAACGCATGGTGGAGCATTTTTTGACCCACTTCGAAATATTGAAATAGCTGTTTTTATATCAGTTTATATCCTTATTAATAAAAATACCCCAATTTTATTCAATTTTTTTATGATATAAAATTTCTGTGCAACATGGATATTTTTATTGGGATTGCAGCACATGCTCGATTAATGCGATCTTGCGTGTTTAATCTTGTCGTAGGCTGTTGTTCAAAAATAACATTTGTTACGTAGTCCCATAATAAAAATCCGGGGATGTCATATCAGGTGAACAAGCAGGCCAGTTTATAGAACCTCCTCGTCCAATCCATCTACCATTGTAGTTTGCATTCAAAAAATTCCGTACGATCCGTGCAAAATGTGCTGGTACACCATTGTGCTGGAACCACATTCTTCGTCGCGTCTCTAAATCGACATCTTCCAGTAGCACTGGTAACTAATCTCCAATGAACTGTAAATAGGTATTTATATCAACATTTTCTTCAAGAAAGTCAGGACCAATTAAATACTTATTAATAATTCCACACTATACCATAAGGCTCCAACGTCTTTAATGATTGACTTATCTATGCCAGTGAGGATTCTTGTCGGACCAATAATGGCAATTATGCCTATTGAGCTCCCCGTCACTTTAAATTTTGGCCTCATCAGAAAAAAGCACAAAATTCAAAAAATCAGGATTATTTTCTATCATATCCAAAGCCTATTAGCAAAACACAATGCGCTGAAAATGATGAAACTGTAACTCTTGAACTAAAGTGATGTGGTAGTAGTGGTATCTAAGGACTTTAAGGATTCTCAAGAAGGTTCTTCTAGGTAAACCGTTTTCTCTTTTAACTCGGCGACTGCTAATATGAGGGTCAAGATAAATGATTGCCAGAACAGTCACAACACGAACATCATTTTCGTCATATTCATGACTCCTGCGTTGACGGACCAGCTGTGCACCACGAGCTCTTTGTGTTAACTGACTTATTGTTCTATGATTAGGATGTCTTCTATTAGAAAAGCGTTCTGCGTACAGTCTTGCTGCAGCACAATAATTATTATGACTTTCTTCTAGAACCATTATCATATTAACAATATTATTGGGCTGATAGTCAGCCATTTTCAGTTCTGTTCGTCACGTTTGCAGAATTAAGATAAAATAATAATTAAAATTTTAAAAACGTATAAAAAGAAAAAAAATGAAGCCCCGACTGCAATTGTATTATAAATGTATTTTTTAAGATTGGCCGAAATGTAAAATTTAAAAAAATATAATTAATTTTGTCATTTAACAAAAAGTCACCTGAATCAGAAATTCGTTAACGATTTTCACGATTAAAAATCAGATATTCAAAACATTTATGAGATACGTAACTTTGCAAAGATAAGATAATTAACTTCTTTTAAAATATTTTTGAAGTCTACTTTCTATTTCTGCATTAAAAATAAAGTTTTTCATTATAAATAATAAAGCTGATTTTAAAATAACCTGAAATGTTAGCTCAAAGGTCAAATTAAAGTTTATCTTTATTTTTATTATCTTTTCTATCTTGAAATCTACTGAATAATACCCTACTAAATGAATTTTACTAGCAGATTGAATTTTATAAAAGTAGAGTAGTCGTAGATGGTAAGGATAAAATTTGAGATGTACAGGGTACACGTAGGTAAAAGGGAAGATTAGCGGTTTGGGAAATAGAGGTTGATTCCAGAATCGAAAACAAAGGTTTTCATCTCAAAATGTAAAGATGACCTTAAACTAATTGTGAAAGTTAACTTCGACATCGACCTAAAGTTCACACTTATCTTTATTCTTCTTCCCACCGCAAGCTTTACCCACAAATACCCTGCTCACCTTTTCCTACAAGCGAGTAGAACTTTAGGTAGGCAGCTTAGTGATAAATAGTATTTGAGATCAATGAGGTGTAAGGGTGTTGGAGAAAAAATGAGTGCGTGTGTGTTTTCCTTATGATATTTGAAAACAAAATGGCGGTGTGATAGCTGATCTTCCAAAGTGCCTTGAAAAAAAGGTTGATTTCGGTGGAAAGTTTTCCAATAATACCACGCGACCTAATGGCCTAATTTGTGTGTGAATATGTTTAAAACATGTTTATCTAGTGGACCTTATACGGGTTGTGGAAAATTTTATTTATTTCTTTAAATTATACAGTTTCTAAGTCAAAAACTGTTATTTTTCGCTAAAAAATTCGATTTCCAACATGTGAACAAAATTTTTATTTTATTATTCCTAAAAGTCACGTTAGCATGAAAACGCTTTTTAAGGTATTTGACTTTGATTTTTGACCTCTTGTAGGTCACAAAATAAAATTTTCTCTAGGACAAAAATAATGTGGAATTTTTCGTTCATTTCGATTTCAGCATCAAAAATATGGATTTTGTGAATGAAACTTAAGATTAAACAGTTAATCTTAAGAGGAATGGGGTCGTGGGGGTGGAGGGGCTTGTCGAGACAGGGGGGAGGTAATATGTAAAGGTCGGACTTAGGGTTCGTAGGGTAAGTGTTGATAGTGCTTTGGATTAATAATAGATCAGTTTATTTTTCCTAAAAACCTCGGTAATGCAGTGAAAATGCAAGAAACGGCATTTCAAGATATTCGACCTTGATTTTTGAACTTGGAGGTCATAAAACAAAATTTAGTTTGAACAACTTATTTGATGCAGGAATTTTTGCTTTCTCTGATTCCGGCATAAAAAATTGGGGTTTGTATTTAAAAAAATAAAGTTGACCTTGAACTGACTTTGAAGGTCAACTACAAGGTCAAGCTAAAGGTCACTGTTATCTGACCCTTTATGCCTTTTTCAACTTTTGTCACAAACTTTTTTCCGTATCTTGCTTAGATTCTGAGATATTTAGGTGGGAAAATTAAAATGGCCTACCCTGTACATTCGAGTCTTTCACACTAAATTACTTCATATTACATTTTTACGCATTTAACGTATAGATAATAAGACGCAGCATTTTTTTTTTAATAATTTTTGTTTTATGAATAAATGGATGTAATACTACAAGATTAATTTTAATAAAATATAGTCTAGGAAAATCATAGTTAATAACCTTAAGCATCAATTGTAGAAAAAATTAAAAAACTTTTAGATATATTAGCTTTCGTTGAAATACCTAAAAAAGTTCTTTTATAGAAATTATGCGAATAAGTTAGTGCATTAAAAATTACGAATTGGAAAAAATCATAATCGTATTTGCTATAGCTTTGAGTTTTTTAAAGTTAATTCGTTTAAATTAACATTTTATAAACGAAAAATTTGTATTTATTATGTTTTCTAATAATTTATGGAAAGTTAAAAAAAAAAATCTAAAATTAATCATTAAAACTATAAACGAAATAGAAAAAGATTTATTTTATTATACAATAATACAAAATATTATTAGTATTTAATTGATTCAAAAAAAAATCACGAAAAATTCTAAATATTTAAATAAAACATTGTTTATAAAATTTGAATTAACAAACAGTGAGCATAAAACAATCGAATGTGCAAAAGCTACGCGGTGATGTGTGCGTCGCACTGCTACGCTTGTTTTTCTCCACTTCGCCGCAAATTTTAATCCTGCTCATTTTATATTCTCTTATTCGTAACATCTTCTAATTTATTCTAATAGTAAATGATTCATTCATCTACAAATATTAATTCAAATTCAAATATCATATTATGACGTCAAAGATAGGAAACTGAAAAAACAAAAACTCATTTACGCTTATGATTTTCTAGTACATGACTCGAATAGGATAATGATTTTAAAAAGTATATCAAGTTTATTTTATAATACTTCCTCAAAGAATAAAGATTACTTTAAAAAAGATTACTTATAAAATATAAGTTTCAAATAATTTTATCTGTAATGCTCGAGAATACCATCAATGTTATTTTTTCTAAAAGATTGTAACTAAAGACATTATGAAAATAAAATATTTTTAAAAACATTCCATTTCCTTTAATAGATTGCAAGAATTTTTATACTAATTTATTTACAGTTTAAAAATCATGAGCAATATTAAAATTCACGATGCCAAACTTAAAACTTTTTTTCGCTTATCTGTTTTTTCTTAATTCAATTTGAAATATTTTTATAATTCACTCATAAAACACTTTCATTGAAGTTATTGTATTATTTTTAGAAAAATTAAAATAATGGATTTTCTATAAACATTTTTTACGTTATAATATGACATTTGAATTTTAATTTATATTTTTACATTACTAAAATCATTTATCATTTGAATAAATAATATGTTACGTATGAGAGGACATAAGAAGATCAGGATTTAAATTCGTGGCGGAGTGGGGAGAAACAAGCGTAGCAGTGCGACGCACACATCGCCACATATCGGTGTATAGTTGAAAACCGAAAGCTTTGTCCATTTTTGTTTTTTTTTCTCTCAAGGCCCGCCTACTTGATTGTGAGGGAATCTGATTGGCTGTTAATCTATTGTTAATTGAATAGTAACTTATTCGCCGATTCTAATGTAACAAGGTTTTTTATTTATAAAATTTTTCCCTGCATCCAGCGTCATGAATATTTTAACTACTTACTTGTAGTTGCCCCAGATTCCTCCAACTTAACTATTTCTCTTGCACTCGGGGATCCGGAGCGGACTTTGAGGCTCCAGGAACGACTAGAACTCTCAGGTAAGAGTTTTTACTATCGATTTCTATGTATTTATTTTTGTTTGATTACCCCTTTTGCCATATCCATTTGCTCTGTTATCCAATGGGACAGAGGTGGCTACAGGAATTGCCGTAAGTTATGCCTTACAATAGGGTGCTTTTTAGATAGCGATAAGCGAGCGGACCCGTACGGGTCGAGTTGGTGGGTTCCGCATAAAATAAATATTAAAATTTCAGTCTGTGCGTGTTTCTCCGCACTTAACATATATTTTCCTCATAACGCTTAAGCTTTCAAACTTACCGAAACAACTTTTTTAGTTGGATTCTTTAAATTACGCTTTCCAATAGGAATTCAAACTTGATTTTTATTTAAAACTCAATTATATAAGATTGATACATCAGAACCTGTATTAATTATAAAAATTTTTGTATTAATTTTAAAAAATTAATAAAAGAAGAAGTATCTGCCTTAGAAGTATCTGCAAATCATGCAAGTATGGTATAATTTATGTAGTATAATTTATAAAAGATTATGAGATAAAACTTGACACTTAGAAATAAGGTTTGACTATGGTATAAACTTGGCATCCTAATCACCTAAGAATCCCAATTGAACCGCTCTTCACGTTAATATTCAAAATAAGCTCTTAGTACCATTTAATCTATTGGTTTATTTTCTTAACGAGTAAGGGAATCAAAAAAATTAGCTACTCTAAATAGTGTAAGTCATTTTGTCCATTTAAAACTTTGAGCGCCACGTCAGCCATCGGTGGCTGACACTGGACCTTCCATTTAGGCCGCGTCAGCCATCGGTGGCTGACACTGAACTTTCATTTAGGCCGCATCAACCACCACTGGCTGACAGAGTATAACATGATGTGGAACTATAAAATTTACACTGTTTTATGGAATTGCAGAAAATTTATTTAAAATTTACTTAATTTTGATTCATTACAGGATTAATGGATTTTATTGAAACACGGTAAACATAAAAACGGATCTCCTTTACAGGTATTGAGGCAGAACTTTCCAGTTGAGTGCTTTCAATGTGTCGCGAACTGGTTTCGCCGTATGTGATGGAGCATTGTCATGGAGAAAAATTACTTTGTGTTGCCTCTTTCGGTATTCCTATCTTTTTTCAAGCAGCAAACGGTTTAAATCGATTAATTGTTATTGGTGACGTGTAGTATTAACCGTTTTCCCACATTTCAATAGCTCATAATAGACCACGCCCCTCTGGTCTCACCAAACACAGAGCATCGTCTTTCTGCCAAAACGATTTCGTCTTGCGGTCTATGTGGATGGTGCTTCTGGGTCTACCCATGATTTCTTGCGTTTGGTACTTTCGAAATAAACCCACTTTTAATCCCCTGTTACTATTCGATGCGAAAACGACTTCCTTTTGTACCGAGCGAGCAAAACTTCACATGTGATTTTGCGATTTTCCAGTTGCCTGTCATTCAACTCATGTGGTACTCGTCTACCGCTCTACTGAATTTTCCCTATCGCTTATAGGCGATTGGAAACAGCTTGTTGGAAAACTCCTAATTGCTGCGCGAGTTGTTTTTGTGTTTGCGAATCATCTTCGTTCAAAAATGCTTGCAAACCCATATCTTTGAATTTTTTTGGCAGTTTTCCATGTTCCTTGTCTGCAACGTCGAAGTCACCTTTTTTGAAACGTTGAAACCATCGATCAAACGTATCTTGCGATAAAGCATGTTCACCATAAGATTCTCGTAGTAACCGAAAGGATTCAGCAGCAGGTTTCTTCAAATAAAAACAAAAAATTAATGCTGTCCGCGAATGCTCTTTGTCCGGTATAAATTTTGACATATTAAAAACAATAATACAACACGATGCACAAACTTTTTCAGTCTATCACTAATGCGCGTCTGAACTTGTTGATGATACAACAAAATGACGCAGTGTCAAATCATAACAGCTTAAACTGCATTGGTACACCATTTGTTGTCTAAAATCCGCATTTCATACTTGTATACCTGGTTAGTCCTAGTATAGTAAACGATAATTTACTCGCTATCGAATGATTCGATTTTAAAGCTACCATATCAGGTAACTATGAGACATATCATTAGATATCTATATCAGGTAATATTAACAGGTAACTAATTAAGCAAGCTTGACTCATTTAAAAGACATTTACGTAGGGTAAAATAATCCACCTTCCATAAATTCAATACTTCATATTATTAATATGCAGCTATCTAACGACAATAAGTACTTAACATGATTTCATCTATATAAATTTCATTTCTTAGAATTTCAACAGCTAATGAAAATCTTTTCTTTCCGTCCTCAGCCAATTACTTTACCGTTCGATTGGCTAACAAGTGGCTACAATCTATGCCGTAAGTAACGGATGATAACACAGGCACACAAAAAGAAATGGACAGTTCCAGAGACTAGACGGATCATTATGTATTTTGACGGACTAAATCCAAATCCAGAGTCAGAAATGAACTTAATCAAGTCATTTTTTTAATGGACAAAAACCACCCTTAAAATAAGAAAATACGCGTAATTTCACTGTTTATGCAAACAGAATTGAAAAATAGGATAAATATGACTGCTATACCTAACTTTTATATTTTGACAAGCCTAATGTAAATCTGGGGTTGAATTTGCGCTATCCTTCGTTAGTTTGTTAATAATGAGGTAAAAACCATCAAGTAAAAGTGACTACAAGTGTTAATGTATGTCTTCGAATGCAACGATGCTGAATTTGGAATTCCGAGAAGTTGTTTATTGTTTCTTTAGTTTTGTAACGTATCCTCTTGTCCTTAAACGATTTATTTAGATGATTCCTTTTCTTTTTCCTGTTCTTTAGATGTATTTTCCTCTTAAGCATCCAACAGAAATCTGCTATCTAATTAACATCCTACCTACCTTAGTATCGTCGCTCCATCTCTTTAATAACTAAGTGAAATCTTTCACTTTGTTTCTCGCTACAATCTCCAAGATTTTCCAGGAAATAGTTAAGATGCGAGAGTAGAAAATGCAATTTCAAATTGATTAAACAGCCTGCATTTTTGTATTTTGTTATTAGGACCTCGAATAAATAATGATTTTGAACTTGAGGATAAAAAACCTTTTGACGCCCCTAAAAAATTTGAAGACAAAGAATTGGAAGAATAACTTGATCAAGACTAATGTCAGACGCTAGCAGAACTTGGAAAAATATTACAAGTAGGTAAGTCGACAGTTTACAAACTTTTAAAATGTGAGGAATGATCCAAAAGCGAAGACACTGCGTGACGTATGAATTGAAGTCGAGAAACATTGAACAGCGTTTTCTCACGTGTGAACTACTGCTTCAATGACAGAAACGAAAAGGTTTTTGCACTGTATCGTAACTGGCGATAAAAAGTGGATACACTACGATAATCCAAAGCATAGAAAATCGTAGGGTAAGCCCAGCCATGCATCAACATCGTCCGCAAAACCAAGTATCCATGGTTCGAAGCTTCTTCTCTGCATTTGATGGGATCAGCAGGGTGTCATTTATTATAAGCTGCTTAAACCGAATGAGACTATTACGGGAGATCGCTATCAAATTTAATTGATGCGTTTGAGTCGAGCCATCAAAGAAAAACGGCCGCTATATGAGCAGAGACACGACAAAGTGATTTTGTTACAAAATAATGCTCGGCCTGATGTTGCCAAATCAGTGAAAACCTACCTGGAAACGCTTCAATGGGAAGTTCTACCCACCCGCCTTATTCACCTGACATAACCCCTTCCGATTTTCACCTATTCCGTTTGATGGCACATAGTCTGGCTAAGTAGCGCTACCATCCTTACAAAGATATTACGTTGCTGCAGATGAAATAGCAAATTTAGTAATAAATTTTTAAACAGCTGTAACTTTTTATAAAGACAATTGATTTAATCAAATTAGGTACCAATAGATGCAACACACTTTTCCCAACGAGATACAAGTACATTTATTCCAGTTTTGTAGAAGTCCGAATTTCTGGTTTGAAGAAACTCCTCGAAGGCATTTTTGACAGCAGCTTCATTATTAAATCTTTTTCCTGTCAAGAAGTGATCTAAATATTTAAAGAAATGGTAATCTGTTGGTGAGAGGTCTGGTGAATATGCAGGGTGAGGAAGAGTCTCATAGCACCACTCGTTTAATTTTTGAACCGTTGTTCTCGATACATGAGGTCGTGCATTATCATGAAGCAGTATCACTCTATCCCTGTTGACAAGCCTAGGTCGTTGGACTATCAATTTCTGATGCATTTCATCCAGTTGAGCATAGTATTTCTCAGCATTGATAGTTTCGCTAGGTTGGAGGAACGAATAGTAGATAACTCCAGCTACAGACCACCAAAAAGTTACCATTATTTTTTTTGGATGAAGGCTTGGTTTCGGCATGTGTCTTGGCGCTTCATCGGCATCTAGCCATTGGGCCGATCGGCGACGATTATCGTATAAAATCCACTTTTCATCGCAGGTCACAATTCGGTGCAAGAACGGTTCCTTTTTGTTGCGGGAGAGAAGAGAAATTAAAATCTCCATTCGACACGTTATGTTTCGCTCGGTAAGATCATGCGGAACCCATTTGTCAAGCTTTTTCACTTTTCCAAGTTGTTGCAAGTGGCGGCAAACTGTCGAATTGCGAACGCCTAATTTTTTGGCAAGATCCCTTATGGTTTGGCGGGGGTCAGACTCCACTAATGCACGCAGCTCGTCGTTATCGATCGATCGTCCTAGGTGTCCACGTGGCTCATTTTTAAGGTCCATATCTCCGGATCGAAATTTTTAGAACCACCGCCAAGTGGTTCGTTCGCTAACTGTATTAGGCCCAAATGCGCTGTTGATATTCCTCGTTGATTCCGTTGCGTTGTGCTCTAATTTAAATTCGTATAGTAAAAGTAGACGTTTTTGATTCACTTTCATGTTTACTTTCTTTTTTTGTTTTTACGATCACTATGAAGTGCAAAACAGAAATGACTCCATAAACCAAGGTAGCAGTATTTAAACTTCATTATGTCATATCATTTGCGCCGCCTTGTGCAAACATAATACACTAAAATTGCAGCCAACTTTATGTCATTGCTAAATCGGCCATTTCATCTGCAGCAACCTAATACTAAATAATGGATCGATTATTGGATAGCCTCAAAAGACATATCGTTTTTCTGATGCAGAATTCACATACTGCTAAAAAGATTGGAGAAAGTAGTCTCTAATGATGGGCAATACTTTGAATGAAATGTTTTTGTGCCTTATATTTTAAATACAGCTTTTATTTTGTAAAAGAAACGGCAAGAACTTATTCAAGGTCCTAATAATATAATAATGATAATCAATAGTAGTTCTATAAAATAGTTTAGATATATAATATTAATTATAGAATCTAACAATAAATTATTTAAATTTAATAATAAGCTATTAGAATAATAAAGGGTGATTTATTATGAGGTTTGATTTTCAATAGGCTTTTTTTTACAGATCACACGTGACTCCTGTCAAACTATAATGTAATTTTTATTCAGTATTGTTTGACAAATCATCATGGAAAGACTTACACCACAACAACGTATCCAAATTGTTCAGCTGTATTACGAAAATAAGCTTTCTGTGAGAAATGTTTTTCGTGCTCTTAGAGCAACTAATGGAGTGCATCGTCGACCTACCGAAACCATTATAGCCAATACCATCCGCAAATTTGAAACCCAGTATATATTATTGGATAATACTCGACCGATTAGACCTTATCCAGCACGTAGTGAAGAGAATATAGCGGCTGTAGCTGAGATTGTGGCTGTAACGAATCGATTCGGCATCGTTCTTAACAGCTTGGTTTGTCGTACGCAACAACTTGGCGCATTTCACGTGAAGATCTTGGTTTTAAGGCATACAAACTTCAACTCGTGCAAGAATTAAAGCCGGGCAGCTTAGGTTTACATCGTCTTTTTGGTGAATGGGCTCTGAATCAGCTCAATGAAAATCCGCTGTTTTATTGCGAAATTTTGTTCAGTAATGAGGCGCATTTTTGGCTCAATGAATACGTCAATAAGCAGAATTGCCGTATTTGGGCTGATAAACAACCTAAAGAGCTTCAACAGCTACCACTAATGCCACAGAAATGCAGTTTGGTGTGGTTTATGGGCCGGTGGAATCATCGGTTCATAGTTCGTTTAAAATGAGTCCGGTCAGAACGTAACCGTCAATGGCGACTGCTATCGCGCCATGATAACGGATTTTTTGCTACCTGAAATTGAAGCCCGTAGTATCGGTGAACTTTGGTTTCAACAAGACGGCGCTACTTCGCATACAGCGAGAGAAACAAGGGACTTATTGAGAAATCATTTTGGTGAGAACCTGATTTCACGTTTTGGACCAGTAAATTGGCCGCCTAGATCGTGTGATATCACACCTTTAGATTATTTTCTTTGAGGTTTCACGAAGTCTCTGGGCTTCAGCGATAAGCCAGCTTCAATCGACGCTTTGTAAGCCAACATTACTCGTGTCATTCGCGAGATACCGGTCGATATGCTGGAATGCGTCGTCCAAAATTGGACCCTTAGGATGGACCATTTACGGCGTAGTCGCGGTCAACATTTAAATGAGATAATCTTTCAGAAGTAAATGTCATAGATTGTTCTTTCGACTCACAATAAAATTTTTACTATAGAATTCAACTTCATGCCTTTTATTTGAGATTAAAAACCAAACCTTATAATGAATTATCCTATACGAGGGTAATCAAATATAAACGGTAATTTAGCTATTCTGCTTAGCATGCACCTCCGAACTGGATTATATAGTATGGCGGTTACTGGTTCGTTTATCAGCAGTGGGGAAACCAGCTTAGTTAGCAGCCACGCTTGGTTCTGTCTTCAGTATAGCCATGTTTCAGCAAGAGGTACATCCGTCTGTCGCGCAACGCGTTATTATAAAGTTTTTAGCCAATAAAGACGTTAAACTGTCGGGAATTTTTACTCGTATAAAGGCGCAGTTTAAGGACACTACATTATCTCAGAATCGAGTGTATACGTGGGCCAGGGAATTCAAGGGTGGGCGAGACAGATGGCAACATCTATGCCGTTCGAGAGCTTATTGAATGTGATCGGCGGTTAACTGTTTCAGAAATCTCGTCAAGAGTGGGTATAAGCTATGGAAGTACTCAATCCATTATCACTAATCATCTCGACTTCAGAAAAGTTAGTGCTCGATGGGTTCCGAGGTTGTTAACCGTCAATCAAAAACAGGAGAGATCGGAGATCACTGAGAGACTTCTGAATTTATTTTGACAAGAAGGGGAGGATTTTTTGAGGCGCATCGTCATATGTGATGAGGCGTGGATCCACCATTATACCCCCGAATCGAAAATGGCGAGTGAGGAGTTGCGGGGGAAGGATGAAGGCTGCTCAGTGAAGGCTAAAACTTGCCTCTTAGCCGGAAAAGTGCTTGCAACAATTTTTTTGACTCGAAGAGAGTTTTACTCGTTGATTTCCTTCACGATCAACAAACAATGAATGCGGCTTATTATTGCCAGTTGTTACAGTCAGCGAGAACCTCCTACCGAAACAAAAGACGAGGTATGCCCATTAGAGAGGTCATCCTTCTCCATGACAACGCTAGGCTGCTCACCGCGGCTTTGACAAGGGATAAACTGGAAAAAAAAAGCTGGAAAACACTTGAACATTCTCCTTATAGTCCAGACTTGTCCCCCTACTTCTTGTTCGCACCCCTAAAAAGATCACTTGTAGGAAAACGATTCAAAAGCAATGAAGAAGTTGAGAAGCACGTGCACAATTGGCTGACAACTCGTTTTAAAACTTTTTATGAACAAGCAATATTCAAGCTTCTAAAACGGTGGCAAAAGTGTGTAGATAACGCAAGAGACTATATTGAGAAATGTTGATGATATGGTTTGTGTGTAATATTATTCAATAAATGTACAAAAAAAAATTACCGTTTACATTTGATTCACTCTCGTAAAAAAAATCGTTCATTAAAGCAGCCAAAAAAACAATTTAATAAATGTATTACCTGTGCGAAGTAATATAAGTGAATGGTTTTTTAGTACCAATAATAAATCTCATTTAAAAATGATAAAATTACTTTTGCAACATTCTTTAGAAACAAGAAGAATAAAAATTCAATGCGCGACAGCGTTCTGAATTAAACATTAACGGGGCATACCAAGCTGAAATTCAAAGAATAAAAAAAATTCCTACTCTTCGGCTGAAAATTTTTGCCATTTCAAGCAGTAACCGGGTTTCTGAATCCAGACTTTTGATTAATTAATGACAATGAAACAAAGCTTTTAATAATCTTATAGATATAAAGAATGCAACTGTAAAATTTCATCAAAATCTGTTTAGTTCTTGGTTATGTGATGCCTAGATGTACAGACAACAACAAATTTTGAAAATTGCATGTTTTGAATTTGTAATATTTGCTTATCAACCTGATATAATTCTCGAAAAAAATTCAATATACAATAGTGGCCTCTTTATAATTATATTATTTAAAATAGAAAAATACATTCAAAACAAATTATCATACATCAAACAAATTATGTAAAATGAATCATCATACATTAAATGGTCATAAATATAAAGTGCACTTATTATTATAAGCAACAAATTTTATAGAAGTGATAATATTTTTAAGAGTAAATAGATATCTTAAAAATACCTTTACTAAATTAGTAATACTTCAGTACTGTTGCACTAAAATTTTAGTGCTAATTATGATAATTATAATATTTTAACATTATTTAAGTTCTATAAGAGTTATGCATAAGACCTATAATTACTTACCAATAGTTAAAATGTTATTAGAATGAGTTATGGTTCCAGTATCCATAGATACTTCACCAAGACCATTAACAGATATGCCGTTAACCATATTCACAGCTTGCCGAGCACCTTGTGCATCTAGTGAATTCCAATATGATTCACTAGGTGATGTATTATTTAATCCTGGTGGCGGTTGAGCAGCAGTTCCTGTGTATCTAAAATATGGATTTTTCAAATCTAATGTATTTTTACTACTCCCCATATTTGTTCCTTCTAATTTTAATTCTATGTTAACATCGTACGATTGCCTGAAATTATAGTTTTATTTACAAAACATTATTCAAAAGTATCAAATAAATGTTACTTAATTATAATTAAATATGTATTATTAATAATGGACCTATAAAATAAAATAAAATTATCAATTTATCCCTGATGAAAATGACCAATAGAACCGATGAAAGTCAATTATATATTAATCGGTTAAAATTGTATTTTATCAAATTAGGCAAGTAGCCTAATTGCATATTAATAGTTATTAATTTGATTTAACTGTAAATCAGTTTGAATATGTAGTAACCCAATTTCATCTTATTCGAAAGAATTGGTTTTAATCGCCTATTAAAATTGTTTGTATTTAAATATTATTGATAATAATTGATTATAATCGTAATAAATGAAGATGGGTCTTTAACAAATTCCATACAATTTATACAATAAATCGGTTTAATAGGATCATAAATGTAATCGCCTCATAAAAGATGCATATTGATGTCGATATTAATCGATTATAATCATAATTGATTATAGTCTACATTTAAATAATATTCTATAATTGTAACAGATCGGTTCTAATAGGCTTACAAATTTAATTGGGTTTTAAACAATACGTATTAGAGTCGGTTTTAATTGGACATAATAGAAATTGGTTAAATTCAGTATTTTTTTTAAATACAGGGTGCGTACGATACTTTAGGACATTCATAAATGTGACTATAACTTTGCGAATTTTTTTTTTATTTTTTTTCCTTTTTAGATAAGAAATGGCGGACTACAACATCACTCAAGAAATGAAGAGACATGCTGTCATCGTCGCTATATGTGCGAACCATACAGATTTAGAGATCTCTAATTTTCTTAATTGCGCCCGTTCATTCGTGCATAAGGTTCGCCGTGAATTGGAAGCATCAGGAGGCGATACAGAATCGGTTGCAAAACGCAAAAAGCACGAACAACGTTCTGACGCTGTCCGATCTGCAGAATTTTTAGAGCAAGTGCAAGCGATCATAGACGAAGACCCTTCAAAATTAATGAGGGTCCTTGCGAGTGATTACAATTAGAGAGAGATAATGGAGCTGCAGAAGTGGTCTTCCGGTTCCTACACTGATCGCTAGCAACATCTATAGAGAAATTCCGGTTTCATATTTCTACACCTAATATATACATTTGTTATGAGGATGCAAAAAAATTTTTTTTATATTACTTTTATATCTTAAAAGAACCAAAATATTCCAAATGCTGCGTATACGAAAATATAGGTGATGAGGCTAACTACTCATAAAAAGAAAATGGGCCAAAAAAATGGCCTTCTCTTGTAAAAAAAATTTGTAATTTTAAAAAACTAAAAGCGGCAATCGATTCTACAGAAAAAATCATGAAGAAAACCTGTGTGACATTCTTTTGTCAGGCGTCAAATTTTTAGTAAAAAAGATGATATAAATAAATGCATTATCAGAGGCATAGGTGAAATTATGAGTCATTATCTTCATGACTTTTACACAGACATTTTTTAACATTTACAGTAATAAGCAAGCATTTAAAAATCAATACGTTTTCTATAAGTAAAAAAATGTGAACAAATATAATCACGTATCTAACTGACTTTGCTTTGCCACTTAAAATGCATAAAGAATAGTTTTTTTCTGACACGTATATTTCAAATGCAGTGTTGTGATCGGAAGATCAACACTCGTACCAGTATATCTACATACAGTATATCTACATACAGTACACGTACAATAAAGATAGATCATAATGTATCAATTTATATGGTATATATCGATATTATATAATTATTTATACAGTATAAATATAGATATAGTATATTTATACATGCAGTATACATAAATAGACTATACGCGGGTTTAAATTTTCCAACTGCAACACTGTTCAAATTTATATGTCGTCAAATTTTATTTGTTTACACCCTTTTTACACAATTTAACAAACAATTTGAATAACAATTTAAAGTCAGGCAAAAAAATGTTCATGAGGTTTTCTTCCTGATTTTTCCCGTAAAATAGTTTGCTGCTTTTAGTTTTTCAAAATAACAAATTTTCTATTTGGTTGTTTAAGTAATTTTTTATAAACGATTGCAAATGATAAAAGAAAAAACACTGGCTCTATTTATGCAACTATGCCACCAATTCAATAGTTAGTTTGATGCTATCTAACCTAAATTCGACTCAGAATTTAATGAGTTGATTTTTCAAATCAAACTTTGTTTTTTTCTTTTCATAGTTAAGTTGAAGTGTCTTATATTACAAAGTGTTGACAATAATGAGAATCTTCAAAAAAAATTTTAACTAATTTCCATTAACCTTGACGAGCATCTCGTCGAGCACACATTCATACACGCAAATACGTAGACACACACTACGAGAGCCCCGAGTATAAGCCCCTACTGGGCGCACAAAACTCAATAGCGCTAAGCGTAAGCCTTCACAGGGTACGCAGTCGTTAACACACAGCTAGAGCGGCAGCAGCTGGAGCGGGAGTCCCCACCAAGCATGCACGGCGAAGAGAAGTATTGTGCAATTTCACGACTCCTTAGTTCACTCAGCAGCAGTTAAGCTTTAAGGAGCACCTTTACGCTTGTTTTCGCCATAGTGAATTTTCACACGTTTCAAGGCGTTCTTCGAAATGAGAAACTCGACGGTAGCTTGGCGCTCCTACGCTGCTGTAACTTGCAAATGAGACTTGACGCTAGGCAGGCGCTTCTGCGAAGCCGAAAAATGTGATTCGATTCTATCACAGACCATTTCCAGACGTTCTTAGAAATTGTCAAAGCTTACTTCTGTTTCGATACGCAAGTTCCCTTACGTTCAAAAAGATTGGAATTTTATCTCGCGGGAAAAGCCCTCTCATTTCAACTCAGCATATGCGCAGGCACGATTTCGAGGCTATAAGAGACTCCTCGATCACCGAAATAGGACACTGATACATACATATACACTCGGGTCAGTTCGCGATAGATCAAAACATAGATAGCGCGAATTAATCGCGATTAATTTTGATTTATTTTATTCTTTTTATCTTTGATACAGCAAAATAAATATTTCTTTTTTTTTCTTTTTTTTGTTTTAGATATAAGTGCAGGAGCGGCCGGAAGGCGTAAATTCTTAGAGTGCTAAGCTTTTTAGATTATGGTTTCTAAGCGCTCTTAGGAATCGTAAATCGGTCAAAAGCAATAAGATATAATTAACCAATTGAGTTTTAAATGGACGTTTTTTCATTGCAACTTTCAACGATTGTAATTTCTATTAAAAAGCCTTGTAAAAAATTTCTAAACAAGCATATCTGATATAAAATTAACTAAACTTTCAGAATTTTGGACTAAATTTTTCGGAAAATGCAACTGTAATAAACAAAATGTGATTTTTTCTAAAAAAAACATGGATTTCTTAACTTTCATTTTCTTTCATCTCGTTTTTTTCATTTTAAAATCACTTTAGAATTCCTGTTAGGAGTACAGAAATCGCATCCTCGAGGTTTGAACTTTAAGATATGCAGATTAAAATTTTGAAAATATATGTACAGATATCTAAAATGGCGGCTCAAACACAAAAAAAATCAAAATTCATGTTGAAAACTTCAAGAACTTGTTATTTGAAAATGATGGACTTTAGAAACAAGTAACAGTCAGCTGAGAAGTTCGTAGGCTAACATAGTAAAACACATTTTTTTGGTAATATTCAATTTTATTATTTAATATAGTTACCTTCAAAGGCGATACAACGATTATAGCGTTAACATATAATTTTCCGATACCATTTTGATAGTACTATTTCTCTTAAGCCTCAAAATAGGTCTCAGTTTCGGCGATTACTTCTTCATTAGTGCTGAATTTTTTTCCAGCAAGCATTCTTTTGAGGTCTGCAAACAAAAAAAAAGTTACTGGGGGCAAGATCTGGAGAATACAAGGAATGGGGAAGCAATTCGTAGTCTAATCCATGCAATTTTGCCATCGTTTTCATTGATTTGTGATACGGTGCATTTCTTCAAGAAACGGCACTTTTTTCTTCTTCAAATATGGCCGTTTTTTCGTGATTTTTCGTGATCCTTCAAACGCTTCAACAATTTTATTTAATAATCGCTATTGATGGTCTGGCCCTTTTCGAGATAATCGATGAATATTATACCATGCGCATCCCAGAATACATGATGCCATAATCTTGCCAGCCGATTGTTGTGTCTTTATACGCATTGGATTCGGTTCATCGCGTGCTGTACACTGGGCTGACTGTTGATTGGACTTTGGAGTGTAGCGATGGAGCCATGTTTCATCCATTGTCACATATCGTCTGGAAAATTCGTCTTTATTACGGTTGAATATCGCTAAACATTATTCCGAATCATCAACACGTTGTTTCTTTTGAAAGATTGTGAGCTCGCACGGCACCCACTCCGCATACAGCTTTCGCATGTCCAAATATTCATGCACGATATGTCCAACACGTTCCTTTGACATCTTTAGAGTCTCAGCGATCTCGATCAAGTTCACTTTACGACCGTATAAAATTATTTTGTTAACTTTTTTGATGTTTTCGTCGGTAATAGCCTCTCTCGGACGTCCACTGCGTGCATCGTCTTCGACGCTCATTTCGCTTCGTTTAAATTTAGCAAACCACTTCTCAACGGTTGATTTCCCTAGTGCCGAGTCCGAATAATGTTCATCAAGCAAAGCCTTGGCTTCAACATTATTTTTTTTCACCAAAAAGCAACGCTTCATTAACACACGGAATTCTTTTTTATCCATTTGTTTCATAATAACAAAAATTGCTTCACTCACAATGCTCTATCTCACAAACCAATTGCCCGAAAGCTGTCAAATTTAAATACGTATCGTTTAAAGGTTGATACTAACCAAAAAATTATATGTTTTTAATTTGAATAAGGCCATCTATGTATCAGCCTATGAACTTTACAACCAATCTGTTATTATTAAACAAAAAATTTTTATAATCAATCAAATAATACAGTGAAACTTATTGAAGATTATTTTAATTTTTAAGATCTCAAAATTTAAAAACATTACATAATTAATTAATTAGACATACCTTAGCCGATAAAAATCTTTTGCCGTTGCCCGGCGAACTTAACGCGTGGAGGTGAAGTACCAGGCTACTCAATAAGTTTTGCGGTTTGATAAGGAAAACACAATTTTATGGTTTGAAATACACTATATTATTCAGTATAGTCTCCCTGAACATCAATACACTTGTTCCAAGGAGATTCCAATTTATGAATTCCATCCCTAAAGTGAGAATCTGGAAGGGCTAGAAAATACGCTTCCACATCTGTTATGACCTCATCATTTGATGAAAAACGCTTTCCACGCATGAATTTTTTTAGGTCTGGAAACAGATGGAAGTCGCTAGGGGCCAAATCTGGTGAATGCGGTGGATGCTCCAACAATTCAAACTTCAATTCATGGATTTTAGCCATTGTCAAAATGCTCTTGCGACACGGTGCATTGTCTTGAATAAAAAAGATTTTTTTCTTCTGCAAACCGGGTCTTTTTTCACGAATTTTTTCCTTCAGCTGGTCTAAAAGGTTACAATAATATTTAGAATTTAATGTTTTACCAGTTTGCAAGTAATCCACAAACAAAATTCCTTTTGCATCCCAAAAAACTGATGCTAACACCTTCTTGGCCGATTTCTGGACACGAACTCGTTTCGGAGCCGAAGAACCAGGTTCACACCACTCTTTAGCCTCTTGTTTTGATTTAGGATCATGGGGATAGACCCAAGTCTTATCCATAGTGATGAATCGACGCACAAAATCCTCTTTATGCTTTCGAAAACGCTCTAAATGTTGCTGAGAAGTCGCATTCGAATGTGTTTTTGTTCCATTGTTAGCGAATGCGGCACCTATTGTGCACACAGCTTTCTGAAACCCAATACTTTAGTCAAAATATTGCTTACACTGCCCAATGAGATGCCTAGGGCTTCTACTAAATCTCTTTCAGTCACTCGACGATTTTCCAATACGATATCCTGTATTTTTTCTACGATTTCTGGTGTTGTTGCTGTTTTTGGACGTCCTTGACGTGGATCGTCTTCAAAGCTTGTACGACCACGTTTAAATTTAGCAACCCATCTTTCTACTGTACTAATTGAAGGCGAAGAGTCCTTATACACTTTCAACATTCGTTCATAAATTTCCTTTGCTTTTAAACCTTCCAAAAATAAAAATTCAATCACTGCACGATACTTGATTTTTTCCATTGTAAAAAAATACTGCGATACGTCGATACTAAATAACTTGTAAACAAAGAATGAATTGACAGATTGAAATGAAACTTCACATACGTTTATATGAAGAGTGTATTAACATAACAAAAAAAATTTAGGCTAGTAGCAACACCCTCTCTTATCGAACCGCAAAACTTATTTAACAGCCTGGTATATGAAAAACCTTTTTTTGTTTTTTTATTTCGTTTTTTCTGTCTTTTAATATATTTTTTTTTTTTTTTTTTTTTTTTTTTATGTTTTTTTTTGTTCGGTTTTCTTTCTTTTTGTTTTTTCATTTTCAAAAATGTATTTTATTTGCCTTTTGCATTCTTTATTTATTTTCACGTTTAGATATAAAATACTTTTCATTTTCTATTATGAATCGACATAAAATAGGAATGACAGAAGTAGGCCTTGCAAATCTTATAGATTATTTTCGTCCTCTAGCTACAATTTTAAAAATTTTTACAAGTTTTTTTTCCCTACTTCTAACCATTTTATGTACTCGTAATTCATTTTTTGCTTTAGTGCTTTTGTTGAGGTAAAATTAATATCTCTTTTGATCCAATTTTTGGTCGTTATGTAATAAATTATGAATTACAACTGCATTGGTCATAGATGATTGAATCAGACAAATAAAAATTGATTAAGTCTATCTTTTAGCTCTTATGCATGGATCAAATAACTAAAGTGCCCATCATGACACCGCACATGTATTTATTATATAGTGCAAATGCTCTGGGAAAAGGTACAAAATCATCTTTACTTTTCGATTCTTTCGAATATCTTTTTGCTGTTGATATTGGCATCACGCCTGCCACGGTTGGAAGTAGAGAGACTAGCTTTAAATCCATCACAGTAATGTAATTTAAGGGGAGGTTCTCATCAAGCACGACCAAAAAATCGATTTTTTTTTTGCTTAGAAAGTTGGCAAATGTCTCGTAGAATACGCTCGTGAAACCCGTTTTGCCGAATTCAATTTATTTTTAAAGTTATAGTCAAGAAACCGAAGTCGTCTTTTTACGTACTAAATCGCGTACTAAAACTTTAAACGCGTTTTTCTCGAAACCATATTTTTTGAGACGGGCGGCAAGATATCTCAAAAACTATTATAGATATCGAGATGAATTTTTTTTTATTTCAAAGGTAATTAAATTTGCTGGATCTTGACCTAAAATCATAATTTCGCAATGATTATTTTTATTGTTATTGCACTTCTTAGAGCAACAAAAAATGCAAAAAAATATTTTTTTTTTCGCTAGTCCGCCATTTTGTTAATTTTCAACTTTTCTTCGTGATTTTAGTTCAAGATCCAGCAAATGTCTTCTAGTTTATAACGAACTTTGATTTTTTGATTTCAGACAAAAATTGGATGAGTTACTTTGCCGCTCGTGGAGGTGTCTTTTTTTTCGATGACTATTTTTCAATGCATATAACTAATAAACTATTCAATATTTTTGTTTAAAAAAATTCGTAAAAGTAGTTAATAACATACTCAGTAAGTACCAAAAAACTTGACTACTTTATTTATTTTCTTTTATGAAAAAAAAAATCGCGAAAATCACGTAATTTTTGGGTCGCTAGATGAGAACCTCCCCTTAAACCGCTTTTTTCTTCATGTTTGGCAGAGAATGTACCTCTTATTGCTTTTTTGTCTAATCCATTGTCAATATTCACTCTGTTTCTCCTTACGGTACCAGTTGCTCTTAAGCCAAGTGATTACAAATAAATAAATATATCTGGGTTACAAAAAAAATCATCAAAATATAAATGATACTGCGTTATTATCTCTAGGACAACAGAATGAAACAGCTTATAAAGTATTTGCATAACAACTAGACTTCTTAAGGCACATTTAGAATTTATTCGAAACCTTGTTACAATAAATATCACCATTGAACAGATATCCTTCGGCGTTACAAATTCCCCACATTTTAATTCTAAAACGCACAGGCTTGTCTTTTATAAACTAGAGTAAAATGGTTTTTCCGTGAAATTTCACCATCATTCCATCGATAGACAAAGCTGTTAAAAAAAATTTACCATTTTTGTTGAAAATTTTAAGAATGTTTCGTACCCTCCAAGCTCTATCATCAAGATTTTTATCTTCAGGTTTCAAAAATTTTATTTTCGATTTGATCTTGAGAAATTTATCACGACTCATCGCTATAGCTACTGGAGGACAAACAAGCAATAACCTTTTAGACCAATATTTCTTCTGGAATTACCTTTGGTTAAAAACTGATGTAATAATTATCCCCAAAAAAATATCCAACTTATCTAACGTCAAATTATGATCATTCCTACGAGTATTTTCAATAATATAATGCTTTAAATCAGTAAAAAAAAAAATTTGAATAACTTCATGTATAAAAAATCACAAATGAATTTTTTTGTTTTTTTAAATAACAAATTTTCATTTTGAGGATAATTTTCATATTTATTTTCGCCACTTGCCCATACATAAGTATAGTTAGGCTCTAATTTTAACTGATGTTCTTCATAGTTATTAAGAACCTGTAAATAATTGATTTTTGGAATTTTAATTTCTGAATTTTAATAATCATCTGATTCGGAATCAGAAACAGATTCATCAGAGTCATCATCCTAAGGAATATGTAACTAAAGCATTAGAGTATCCATTTTCATACTTTTCAATTTCTATATTTTGCACGTAATTAGATCGTTTTCGACGTTTAGACAACAAATCTGACATTTTTGCTATTACTTACAAAGAGAAATATTATCAATTGTATCAGTAGAGTGAAAACTTGATTTTACGCAACCAATGTTTTTGCTTACAGTGGATAGATATAATTTATGAATACTATTTTTTTAAGCAATAAGTATTCTAGTCAAACTATTAACGTGTGGAATTTTGCTATATAAGAAAGTGTAATAACAAGTCGCGAAAATATTAATTTTTTTAAGTTTTTTTGGATATCTAGTCATAGATATGAGTCATAGATATCACATCAATTTTGTTTAAGAACACAAGTGAACAAGAAAAAATGAAAAATATTGTGAGTTGAAAAAAAGCTGTAACACATCGTTCAATAAGTCCCGAGACTAGCCCAGAGATGGTGCTAGTAGTACCAAACTGGCCACGTTTCCATAGAGTGCGAACCTTTACATGAAACGTGTAAAAATTTCACGTCGATCAAATCACAGACAGCAGAGTTATCGAGTTTAGAGTAAAGTCACTTTGTAATTTGTTTAAAAAATGGAAAAAAGCGAGTTTTGCGTGTTGATAAAACATTGTTTTTTAATGGGTAAAAACACCGAAGAAGCCCAGAAATGGCTTGAAAAATATTACCCGGACTCCTCTCCATCCAAACTAACGATTTGTCGTTGGTATGCTGAGTTTAAACGTGGTCGTACGGACACAAACGATGCGGAACGTTCGGGTAGGCCATTGGAAGCCGTTACACAGGAAAATGTGAGTGAAGTGTTAAAAATTGTAATGAAAAATCGCATAGTGAAGATCCGTGAGATTGCAGAAATGACACAGATATCATCTGGAAGCGTATTTACAATCCTTCATGAAAAATTCAGCATGAAAAAGATTTTTTCCAAGTGGGTGCCGCGATTGCTTTCAGTGGAACAAAAACAGCAACGAGTCGACGATTCAGAGAGCTGTTTATCGCTATTTACTCGCAATAAAAAAGATTTCCTGCGTCGATACGTGACCATGGATGAAACATGGATACATCATTTCACTCCGGAGTCGAATCGGCAATCATCTGAGTGGTGCATGGCTGGCGAAAGCCGCCCAAAGCGTCCAAAAACGCAGCAGTTTGCTGGCAAAGTCATGGCGTCTGTTTTTTGGGATACACATGGCGTGATTTTCATTGACTACCTGGAAAAAGGTAAATCGATCAACAGTGATTATTATATTGACTTTTTGGTACGTTTGAAGGAGGAGATCGCAGCAAAACGACCGCACATGAAGAAGAATAAAATCCTTTTTCACCAAGACAATGCACCATGCCACAAGTCCATGAAAACAATGGCAAAATTGAACGAATTGGGCTTTGATTTGCTTCCCCACCCCCCGTATTCGCCAGATTTAGCCCCCAGCGACTACTGGCTCTTTGCTGATCTCAAAAAAATGCTCTAGGGAAAAAAATTTGGCTCGAATGAGGAGTTCATTGCCGAAACTGAAGCCTATTTTGAAGCAAAGGATAAATCCTTCAATAAACATGGTATAGAAATGTTGGAAAGGCGTTGGAAAGATTGTATTACTCTAAAAGGAGATTATATTGATGAGTAAAAATGATTTTTGAAAAAAAATATTGTTTTCGTTGTTAGTCTCGGGACTTATTGAACGACGTGTTATGTACTAATAAAGGATAAAAAAATCTATTTTCAAAGTGAATTTGATTATGAACAAATTACTTAAGAATGATGAACTAAAAAAGAAAGTCTCAGAGTAATTATTGTAAAGTTCAGGAATTTAATTGAAAATAATGGACTTTAGAAAAAAATGAAATCTAAACAGGAATTCTAAAGTGATTTAAAAATGAAAAAACGAGATGAAAGAAAAAGAAAGTTGAAACATCCATGTTTTTTGGAAAAAATCATATATATTGTTTAGTACGGTTGCTAACCTTCGGCGCTACAAACTCAAAAAGAAATTGGATTTAAAGATGTCAGATTTTAAGCTTCTAAAAATTGGTTACTAAAATTTAAAAAGTCTCATGAAATAAGAGCTAGAGATAAACTTAATTTATTACTAGAAAAATACTGGAAAATAATTCAGGGCTTCGAAAGAAAGCTGATGTGTTTGTAGCTAACGTGAAATCTTGTATACCATACATTGGAAATAAACAAGTGTATAGTCTAGAACAAAGTGGGTTATAACTGGTAGAACATTAGTAATTGGAAGAGAACAATAAGCGCAATGCCTGATACAGTCACTTTCATCAACGACTCATAGTTACACTGTACAATCACTTATACCAGCAACTGGTGAAGATAAACTGATCTCACTACTTCTTAAATTTACAAAAAAAAAAAAAAAAAAAAAAAAAACATCATAAAAATGCAATGTCTAGTTTATAATTAGCTTCCTTTACCAAGATATAAAAATATGTTTAAATATTTTTGGTACAAAAGTGGCTACATTAATGAAAAACTAGATAAATTTCAAAATCCTGTTAAATTCTCTTTTGGGGATTCTTGTGATTTACGGTGCAAAGTAGAACGATGTAAAAATATTATTATTATTATTTTTCGTTGTGGTCGGTGTAAAACGCCTTTATGGTATAACATTTTTGTGAAGATTATGATTATTGTTAATATTTTGTAGAATAAGATACTGTAACTTAACTATGAGAATAAACATAGTTTTAATAAAAAATATTAATTAAATATTACGTTATATTGTACCGATTTCATCTGAAATCATGCAGGCCAACTGCTCCTACTTCTCAGAATCATTTCTAAATTTATTATATTATTCTACTCGGAAAATAAACTCCTACATATTTTTTCGTTTTTCGATATCATCAAAATCACATGTTTTATGCACTTCTAAAAAGCGACTCATCGTTTCTCAATTCTCAAAAATTGAAAACTTTTTTTTTTTTTTAACCATTCTATTTCGTTTGTTTACTGACATTAGAAAATTATTCTAGATTCATTCAACGCTGTAGGTTATGCTTTTTCGATTGCACCCTTCTTTTTTTTTTTTTTTTTAAAACAAAGTTGATACTGCACTTTTTATAAAAAATGGAAAATGCATTTTTTTCATAATGGCCATTTTTTAGCCCATTCTCTTTTTATGGCTAGCTAGCCTCAACACCTATATTTTCGTTTACGTGGCATTTGGAATATTTTGGTTCTTTTAAGAGATATAAGAGCAATAAAAAAAGATAATATATTGTATTCTCATAACAAATGTATTTCTGTGACAGATACGACAAGTATTGCATGTATATTTTAGGCATACATGTATGTACGTGCATAGGTTTTCTTCACCTAAAGGATTAGTGTGCACTATACAGGGTCATCAAGAAGTATCGGACACCCTATGGCCCCTCCCCCTCTCCTATCAGCGAAAATATGCGTTTAAAAAGAAAATAGTTTTTCTGTAATTTCTGCAAAATTTCTGTAAACGAATTTCTGTAAAAAAACTCAGTTTTGGTAATTTTTGAAAATTTTCGCAAAACGCATATTTTCGCTGATCAGCCGTCTGAATCTTCTTTGAGTTTATACGACCTAGGAATGACATTGAAAGTCATCGAGTTACATGATCTTCATGCATATCTAAACGTAAAATTTTCCGTTCTTTCGATTGGCGGTATCAAAAATAGGGCTTTACATTTAAAAAATAAAAGTTCACATTGAAATGACCTTGAAGCTCAACGCTAAGATCAGCTTCAAGGTCCCCATTGAGATCCTCGTTCACAACCCTAAAACTTTTATCCGAAACATTTCTCTCGAAAACGCATATTTTCGCTGATGGGGGGGGGGGTCTGATACTTTTTGATGACCCTGTATGTATACAGTACGTAAATTTTGGGACAGGTAACTGAATATTGCTAAAAAAAAAATATAATTTTTTTTCCTTTTTTTTATAAGTCTTAGATCTTTTGTTATTCCTCTTACTTTTGCTTCGAACATTCTTCTTCAGAGTAATTGTTTTTTTTTCTCTTTTTACCAAATATTTATCTTAAAGAATGAACAGCACTTTGAGCTGTATAACATTCTTTTTGTACCTACTTTTATTTTCCATTCATGGGTTTTCTTAATGCCGGTTAATTTAGGGGTCTTAAGCCACTCTTTGATTTTACTTTGTCTAAAAAATTCAATATTTTCTTTTGCTAACAGGGTTAGTTTAATAGTGTCAGTATACGTTTGAAATTATTTTACAAAAGCGTTTGCATCTTATATTGATTCAACATGACAATTTTGAAAATTAGGTCTATTTGCATAGTCTTTTACGAATCCACCAACGCCATCAACTGCACCTTTCCCCTGACCTGTAGCTGAAAACATCCATTTTTTATTGTTGGAAGAATTTTTCATTTCATGCAGTTGAAATTGATTTTTTAAGTGACTTGTAGCTTCATCTGTTATAATCAATAATTGTTCTAGTGAATCAATTGAATCATTTTTCATCAAATCAATGATTTCTGCCATTGCTGACAAGGCATAAGCGGAATCATGTTTTGTATCATCACTGATGACAGAAAAACCTTTTATTACTTTTAATTGATAACAAATAGCTGTGAAAACAGAAACTGTTGATTGATTCAGTGATTACCTCGAACAGGGCTACTGAGAATCACCGTCCAATTTTCTGCAAAATCACCATGCAGTACTAGATGATTTAAATTAGATGTAGCAACTTCTTTTTCTTTGTGTATTTTCAATATATATATATATATATATATATATATATATATATATATATATATATATATATATATATTTGATATATGATTCTATTATTTGCGTTATTTGTATTACTATACTATACATTTACTTAATTCTCTTATATATGGCATACATGCACGTTGTTCCATAGTTATTTAATTGATATATACGCATTCCTCGACACCTCCGTGTATTTTTACTTGTTATTTTACTAAAATATTTATTTGTGACGTATATTACATTGTATGCTTTCGCCTACCGCTAATCTACCTTTAAAAAACACGTTCTATCATATCCTTCTCAAAACTGAATTTCCCAACCGAAATATCACCGAAAAAGTATCAAACCTCTTGATCGGGTATTAATACGGTAGGCAACTGAGAAGAATTACTAGATTGCCTGACCCAGTATGACTTAAGGAGATAATACGAACACCAAGCCGCAACTTGGGATTCTGAAGTAGATTCGGATCCGAATAGAAAGGAGTCTCGAGTATCAATGGATTGGAACGAATTACTGCTGGATAATTCTGTCACTGAAGAAAACAATGGTCTTACTAATAGTACCATGATACCTAAAATGGATACGTGGGTTCAAAGGAAACTCGAAATACATCAGTCACATATTCAAAGGAAAAACTTACAATCGAGCACCCTAATAGTCCCAACTACAGTGACGGAACAAAAGAAAACTAATCTTGTTAAAAATGCATCGTATTTCACCGAAGGAACGTCAGATTTAAAAAAAACAATGGAACCATATAAGAGGCAAATAAGAAGAAAAATTTCGAAGGAACTAACTACGGAAAGCTTATTATCGCAGAGAGCAAAAACGCTAACAAAATTCCCGATCGTGCTAACTCTGCCTAACCCAATAGCAAATCACCCTACCGCCCCCGTAACATCAAACTCATATACCTCAAATTACTCTACTGCGTAGAACCTTACGAACCCTTTTACAAAACTCTTTTACAAATTAAATAACATTGATAAACCCTATCGCTCCCCCCTCGCCAAAAGTACGGATACCCCAAATAACAACAGCGCTGATTCCGTCACTTCAGCATACATCGTCACAGAATTATGGGAATCATTCGAATGTCGAAAACAACAAAGTAAAACCATAAGCAGCTCAAATTGTGCATCTGCAATCATCACAATTAGCAGCGTCAATGCACAACATCGTCACAGCGACAGATGCGGGCATATTGACATCGTATAACCCGTATATCACTATATCATAACTTAGAGTACAATAACCAAACTTAGAGAATAATACAACCACCTTACCACCTGTAAATACCGTTAGTATATCCGACTGCCGAACGAAATGAAACGTCAACGTACCCAGTTGTCTATCACGGATCTTAGCAATCATAGATGTCACCACAAAACTTTAGAAATCTTGCATAGCGAACCACAATCTACTATACACAAAACATTCAATGAATTACACTGCACAACCAATCGATACAAGGTCATGCTAACTATTATCATTTTATAAAATCCACTTCACGGGAGAACATAAAAAAGATGTTGAATTGATAATGAGACTTAGAGAGTTTCAGGAATGCCCTGACTTTCTTGATGCACGTGTTCTCAAGATAATAACTATGATCTTAACAGAACCAGTACTGTACTGAACAAGACCCTATTATGAAGGATAAAAGACAGTTAAAGAATTTACCAGCGCAATAAGATTACAATACGGAGATTTTCAATCGAGTCTAGTTGACAAAATTCGTGCATATACAGGACCTGACAAATCTACTCAGTATGTCGGAAAAGTTCCTGAACTTTTAAAATATAAAATCGAAAATTACATCTAAAGAAATTTATTCCAGTTAACTTTCAACATAGTCCCTTTCCCTAGATATGCACTTATTTAAGCGCTCCATGAGTAATTCTAAGGCTCTCTGGTACTCCTCTGAAGTTATCACTGTGAGACGCTCGGTGCAAGCCGCTTGAATGCTCGGTACATCTTCAAAAAATCGTCCTTTCAAGGCCATTTTTAGCTTAAGAAATAGGAAAAAGTCGGCTGGAGCTAGATCTGGCGAGTATGGGGCGTGATTGATGCGTGGGATCTGATTTTCGGCAAGATAACGCTTCACAATGTTCGAAGAATGAGCAGGCGCATTGTCATCCAGCAAACTCCACGATCCCGGTTCCTTGTACTCGGGCCTGATGCGATTAATCCGGCGCTTCAGACGTTTTAACACCTCTACGTAATACGCAGCATTCACGGTGGTGTTTGGGGGCACAAATTCTTTGTGTATCAGGCCTTTAGAGTCGAAGTAAGCGATGAGCATCGTCTTTACCCGTGATTTTTGTTGGCGCACTTTTTGAGGCCTCGCACGGCCCGGACTGAGCCAAGCGGATGACTGGCGCTTCGTGGAAGGATCGTATTGAAAGCACCAAGTCTTGTCTCTAGTCACAATTGAGGTTATAAAGCCCGGAGAAGTGTCGCAAGTCTCGATAAAATCTTGACAACATTGGATGCGAGTTTCTTTCTGCTCTGGTGTGAGAAAGTGCGGAACAAATCGAGAGCAGACCTTCCTGCGGTTCATTTTTTCTTTCAAAATCAACGCGACGCTATCCTTGCTCATGTTCAGTTCGTCTGCCAACATTGTGAGAGACATGTGGCAATCCTGCTTCAGTAGCGCGCGCACGCGAGCCTCGTTTCCGACGGTAACAGCTGTTGACGGCCGGCCGCTTCTCTCGTCATCTTCTAACGACTCTCTACCCTTCTTGAACCGACTGAACCACGTGTAAACAGTTGTACGCGACACTACACCTTCATTGTAAGCCGAATCGATCATTTTTTTCGTTTCCGCGAAAGTTTTTTTAAGTTTATAGCAGAATTTAATTGCGCCACGATGTTCAAATTTCTCATCCATCGTAGAGCTTGCACTGGGGTACTAAATACACGTTCACTCCAGTACGTCTATCTACTAATCAACGGATACTGGTGAAAAAATTCTCAGACACTCCAGAGGGATGTAGCAACATAGTACTGGTGTCGTCCAAGAGGTGGCGCCACTCGTACAAGCGCTACAAAATAAGTTCAGGAACTTTTCCGACATACTGTGTATAGCATCATAAATCGCAGAAATACGTATGCTTCTTGATGAAGTAGTACGGTAGTAGTAGTAGTAGTAGTAATTTATTCATGTTCAATTTTATACAAAAATTATAAATGAAGAGTTGTGCGCTTATTTCTAATTATACATAATTACATGTCTATTTTATTCAAAGATTATCTCTCCTTATTGTTCATACTTTCTTTGTTTTTTTTTTTTTTTTTTCCTTTAATTTCTGTTTAGAACTATACAAATAAAGCAAATTTTTATTTTTTATTTTTTTTTATTAGAAAAATTTTTATTTTTCTTATTTTTGATTCATTTAAGTTATTCTGGTAGTCCCAAAATATTTGAATTTCACTTGATGCAATTTCCCCTATATATTTAGCTCTCTCTTTTTAAAAATATTTACAGTAAATTAGTTAATGGAATAGATTGTTTTCATCATTACAATATTCACAATAGCTTTGAAAATTCAATACATGCTTTTTATTTTTTACAATCAATTTCGGGCAATATTGGTTATGCATTGTTATTTGAGCTATAATTTTTTGTTGTTGTAGAGGGACTTTTAGGTCCATGAACTGTACTTTACTTCCATTCTCAATAAGTGGCGGGAGAACAGATAGTGAGGTAGATTTCATGCAGGAATCTACATCTCGACTGTGTGAAATTTCTCTGAATTTCTTTATCATGTTGTTCTTTTCTCGTATCAATGTTTCTATTGTAATATTTTCCCACAATTCTGCTTCCCCTATAGTATCAAAAAAGCTATTTTTAATCTGACTTGCCCAATTATATTTTTCATTCGTATCATCGCGAAGAACTCATATGCGATTGAAGCATATTTTTGGGTATCTATTTTCGTCCATTTTAAGTATTTTTTGTACATAGTTTAGCAAATGTTTAAAAATGATTAATTCTATTCTCTCGACGCTCATTTCGACTCTGATTGCATACCCAGGCGTACTCAATGGCATACAAAGTAATCTTTTATAATAATTATTTTGTATTATGTCTAAATTATTGAGGTGCCTAGCACTCCAGATAGGCGCTGCATATAGAGCAGTAGAAACCACTAATGCATTAAAGAGTTTATTAATAACTTTACTGTCAGCCATTTGCATTTTGTTTATTATATTTATCGTAGGCTGAACCGCATTCTTGCCTTTGGCTACAAAGTATTTGGATGCCATTTAATACGTACCAGACTGAGTGAATAGGACTCTAAGATATATATATATGACTTAACAAATTTTATCTCTCTTCCTTTATAAAGCACCGGTGGTAATTTGGATTTGTGTCCATGACCTCCCTTTTGAAAAAGTATAATATTTATTTTTTGTACATTTAATTCTAGTTCATTTAAAGTAAAATATTCTTGTAGGTATTTGACCATGTTTTTTAAATGAATATAGGAGTCAGCGAGAAACACCATATCATCCGCAAAAGCCAACAGTATCGCCTCTACCAGATGGTTCAAGGGCACCCCCCTGACTCCTTTTATAATTAGAAACTTTTCTATATCAGCAATAAACAAAGCGAATAGGATCGGGCTCAGGGTTTCGCCTTGTAAAATCCCTTGATTTATTTTACAGTTTTCTGACATTCCTTCAGGCTTTCTCACGGTCATATTGGCCCTTTTGTATAGACTCGATATAATTCTGATTATTTTAGAGCTCGTTCCCATTTCGCTTAACTTTTTTCAAAGAAGGTCATGTGACACGGAGTCAAAAGCTCGTTTCAGGTCTACAAATAGGCCATATAGTTTACCGCTTTATTTTCTAAAATTTACTTGCACAATAATGTTTAATACAAAAATGTGGTCAATAGCACTTCGTTGAGCTTTGAAACCAGCTTGCCATTCAGGAAGTATGCCATTTCTTTTTGCCCATTTAGTTATTCTGTTAGATAATATTATTGTAAACAATTTTCCTATTGAATTAACTATTGGTGTTAGTCTATAATTCTCTGGATCTAGCTTATCATCTTTTTTATACAACATTTTAGTAATGATATCACCCCAGGAATCAGGTACTTTTTCTTCATTTATTATTTTGTTGAACATCAGTAGTATATGTAGGACCCAGTTATTAAGCAAATTTTTCAAAAATTCGTTTGTAATTTCGTCTATTCCAGGAGCTTTTCCACATTTACATTTTTTTAGAGCTATATTTATTTCATCCAAACTTATTTCTCCGTCCAGTATTGGATCGGTTATCTTTACTTGTAATATTAGTTCTTTCGTAATAGGTTTAGGTTTATAAATATTCTGGAAAAAACGTGACCAATCTGTTAAACTGATACAGTTTGTATCAGCTTTTTTCACTGACCTGAATGAGTTTACATTTTCCCAGAATACTTTTGATTCCCTACTATTGATTATGAGAGTAACTTTATTATTTAAAAATTCTTCTTTTTGATCACTTATAAATTTATAATATTTATTTCTAATTTTGTGCATATTTGAGACTAGTTCCTTTGGGAATTTTGATTCTTTTACCTTTTTAAATTCATTATCTAGGTACTCTCTATACTTTCTGCATGTATTATCATACCAACCTTGAGATTTTTTTCTTTTTTTACTACCCTCTTTTATGAACATATTTATTTCTTTTGCTACAAATTTTATTGAATTAGTTACATTTAGTGCCATTTCATTTAGTTCTAAATGAATCTCGGCTACATTGTTTAAGTATTACATTCTATTTACATAATCAAAGCATTTATTAACTTTCCATTTTATTCTCTCTTTATTGTCAGTTCCTAGATTTTCATTTGGATCTAAATGTATCGACACTGGCAGATAATCAGATTTGGTTAAATATTGAATTACATTAAAATCTTTTATCATATATAGAGCCTTAATATTACAGGCCGTTATATAGATGACTGATGAGCCTTGAACTCCGACGTATGTGAACTGTGCCGGCCAATCTCCGGTAAATCTACCATTTACAATGAATAATTCGTTTCTCTCGCAGAAATCAATCAGGTCACGTCCTCTGCTGTTAATTACAGTATCTAGGCTTTCTCTTTAGTTTACAAATATTTCTGCTGTTGGTAGTGTGGTTTTCATCACACTCTCCTTTATCCGCTATTCTCGCATTGTAGTCGCCACGGATTATTATGCTCGCTTCGTAGTATCGCTCACTAAATATTAACAGCAGTTCACCTATCTCATTAAAAATAGTTTGCGTATCAGTCAATTGGTTGATATAGACAATTCCGATTATAAATGTTTCACTGCATATGGTCGTTTTGATAAAAATATAATTGTTGTGCTCGATAAGAGTTTCAACATTTGGATACTCTTTCGCATCATATGTTATGAGCTAACCCCCACTTGCTCTCCCCCTACTTGCTAATTTGACTGCCTTGCTGTACTGTGATCAATAGAAAGCTTAGAGGAGTGTATCTTTCTAAAAGGGGACTACGTTGAAAAATAAAAAAAAATTTTTTGAAAAACTGGTGTCTTCATTTCCAACATGGGTACTTATTGAACCGCCCTCGTAAGGTATATCAGGATTCCTTTTGCTTTTACTCTAAAGGTTATAATTTTTTTTTTTATTACAGTCTGTCAAGTGAGAGCGTGGTCGACTTCAACGACAGGTAATGAGTGATTTTGCTCTAATTCCTTTGCGAACTGATAGAGGAAAGCTTTGTCCTTGATGCATTGTTAACAAAGATTCAGTTGTTGTTGATCTTTAAAAAGAGAATCACGTTAAACGCCATGAGTGCTAAGTACGCGTCGCGCTACGAGGCTGTGTTCCTTTGCATCCACCCGAAAGGTCCCAAAATGTCGCAATCAGCGGCTGCTAAATATATGAAAAAGTCAAAGGCATTTGAACAGAAGTGGATACAGTGATATTAAGTGGCTAAAAATGTCGATGATTCACCAGAACGTGGCTCGATGGGAAAAGTGAACAAAAAAGATGAAAAAAGAATAGTGAATCTGTTTTCGCGGAATCCTGCTTTAACACTGCGGCAAGGACAAGCAAAATTAATGGCAAAAGGTTTAGATGTATCCTACGAAACTATCCGAACCCATCTTCGGACTCATCATCTGAAATGGCGCAACACAATGAAGAAGCCTCTGTTGACTGAAAAACATGTGACAAAGCGACTCGCTTGGGCGCATGAGAATATTGATAGAGATTTTGAAAATGTCATTCTTACTGATGAATGTTCTATATGGGCACGTTCTGTCCTCACGCGAGCCTGGTCAACTTCCACCAATAGGCTTGTTCAGCGGACCGTAAAACATGGAATAAAGGTGCATCTTTGGGGATGCTTCTCAAAGCAGGGATTCGGCACTTTGCACCTCTTTACTGACAACCTAAATGCCGAGAAAATGATAAAAATCTACAAAAAGGCTTTACTGCCATCTGCCAAACGATGGTTCATCACAAAAAATGAAGATTGGATTCTGCATGAGGACAACGATCCTAAACACCGCAGCAAGCTCTGTACTCAGTGGAAGACTCAATCTGGCATCGTTACATTGGATTGGCCGTCGCAGTCGCCCGATGCAAACCCTATTGAAAATGTGTGGGCATATATTAAATGGAAGCTTCGTGGAAGACGCACATACACTATGAAGCAGTTGTCTTACGAAATTCGTCGGATCTGGAGATCCTTGCCACTAGAATAAGCCGTCAAATTAGTAAAAAAGCATGCCTCGGAGATGCCAGGCAATTATCGACGCCGGTGGTGACTGGACACATTATTGACCGAATTGCATCATTGTTTGTAATGTGTACAATGTATATATAAATATGAAAGTTTCATTAAATAAATTTTTTTATAAATTAACACGACCACGCTCTTACTTGACAGACTGTAATATTTTTTTTTTCATTTTTCCTGAAAATGGAAATTTCATAATTGCTGCTAGTAAGAATTTTCTAATTGTTACATACAGTCTTTTAAATTCAATTTTATTTTTCTTTTCATATAATCTTTTCTCTTGCCAATTTTAAGATCACTCTTTGTTGTAATCCTTGTTTCGAATTTTGATTTTCAAATGTCTTTTTACTTTTAATTTGTAGATTTTAAGTCCATATAAGTATCTTTGTACTGGGTTGTTCGATAATTAATGTCGCTTTTTTTTCATAGATGGCGTGTACTGTATATTTCATGTAGTAGCGGTTGCATGGCGTATATTATTATATACACTATCTTCTGTCAAAAACTAAGCGTCATTAGTAAATAACAAGTTGGTTACAAATTAAGTTGAAAATGGACAATCAAAGTGAGCATTATCGGCATATTTTATTGTTTTACTTCCAAAAGGGCAAAAATGCGGTGCAAGCTCGGAAGAAATTGTGGTTTATATTAAGAAGAAGTTTATGGTGAGGACTGCCTTACTGAACGCCAGTGTCAGCGTTGGTTTGCTCGCTTTCGTTGTGGAAATTTTAATGTGCAAGATGCACCACATACTGGTCGGCCAACCAATACTGATGACGACAAAATAAAGGCGTTAATCGAAACTAACTTGCATATGACAACTCGAGAGGTAGCAGAGAAGCTTGGCATATCGAATTCAACCGTACTTGCACTTACAACAGCTTGGTTACGTAAACAAACTGGATGTTTGGGTTCCTCACGAATTAAAGAAAATCCGTAAACGACCCATTTCTAAAAAGAATCATAACGGGTGATGGAACATAGATTGTGTACTATAATGAAGTCAAAAAACGATCATGGATCAAGCAAGATAAGCCTCCACGATCGACATCCAAAGCCAATATTCATCAAAAGAAGATAATGCTTTCCGTGTGGTGGGATTACAAGGGTATAGTCTACTTTAAGCAGCTTCTAAGAAATCAAACTATTGATACGAATGTCTACTGTCGTCAACTATCGAAATTGAATATAGTAATCAAGAAAAAACGCTCTGAACTGGCCAATCGCAAAGGTGTGATGTTCCATCATGATAACGCCAGACCTCACACCTCTTTGATAACCCGTCAAAAATTAATGAAGCTCAATTGGGAACTGATGCTACACCCACCTTATACCCCTGACTTAGCACCATCAGACTATTGTAACGTCGGGTTGACGTTGCAACCACGTTAATTTGAAACGCGAACTGCTTTTCGCCTTTATGAGCCTAAGTACTGAAACTTATGGGCTCGGGACGGCGGAGGAAATAGAATCGTAAGAGTTTTTTGGATAGAGATGAAATTCAGAACTGGACAACCGTATAGGCCGACATTGGCCTATACGTTGTCCTGAAAAAGGACCTACTAAGTGATTAATGGAGAGAGATAGTTAGCCAATCTTGGCTAATACTATCCCTTTGAAAAAAAAGAAAGAAAAATAAAAATGTTCAAGTAAACTCACTCTTTATTGACGTAACTGTAGCTGGTGCAAAAAGAAAAATCCTCTTTCTCTCTCTCTCTCTCTTCCTTCTTCCTGGTGAAAAACTGGATGAGTCCTGATCGACGAAGTGCGAAAAAGAAGCCTCGACGGAATAATTCTATTTTGAATAATGAAGCGCGAAAAAGAAGTTTGCATAAAAAAAATGTTATCTCCAATATTAAAAAAAACAAGGAAGTCGGTATGCAAAATTAAAACTTAAAAAATTAAAGCTTTAGAAATTGAACCTCGAAAAATTAGAACTTGAAAAATCAGTTCTTGAGTACGGAAGCGCAAAAGAAGTCTCGAGTCTGTCCCCGCGTGTTCGTACTCGCCTTTTTATGCACTTGTGCAGTGACTTCTTTGGGCCAATCCGATTGCTCGAAATTAGCGCGGGGTGGACGCTGCTTCTTTATCTTGAAGGTGTTACGGTTGAGTGAGAGAGCGAGAATTAGAGAAAGAGAATGATTCCTTTTTGCATAATTTTTATACATTTTCTTTATCTATTATTTATTGCAGAAATACATTAAATTAAATTACATGATCGTGTTTTATTTAAAATTTAATGCGTATTACAAAAAAAAAACGTAGTTTTTGTCGCATTTTTACGCATTAAATTTATACGGGTTAATAAATAAAAAATAGTTATTTAAATTAATAAGAAATTATTGTTACTTAAGAAAAGTGTGGTATCCGTGGGTTGGTAAAATAATAATAAGATATAATTTATGATTATTGAACAGTAGAAAAGAGAAATAATTGAAAAAATAGTAATTTATATAATTATTCTTTATAAGTTACAATTTCGTTCAATTCGTAGGTAATTGTTTCAAACTGTCGGATAAGAAATTAATTGTTCGATGTTATTTTTTTATATAATTATTTCGTTAGGGGCCTAAAAACGAATGATTATTGCGCACTAAAAATTATTGGGTGTACAACTTTGCTTCCGCCGTTTTTTTCCGACATTCGAGGCTTTATTGTAAAAAACTGGTTATACATTTATGATTCAAAGTATTGTCCATCACTGGCCACTACTTTCTCCCATCTTTTGGGCAGCATATGAATCCCGCGTTAAAAAAACTGGTCATCTTTTGAATCGGTCCACGAATCGATCCAATTTTTTACTTCTCCATAAGACCGGAAGTGCTGGTCAGCCAGGCCGTGTGCCATTGATCGAAACAAGTGATAGTCCGAGGAAGCAACGTCTGGAGAATACGGCGGGTAGGGTAGGACTTCCCATTTCAAAGATTCCAAGTATGTCTTGACCACTTTCGCAACATGGGGTCGAGCATTGTCATGCTGTAAAATCACTTTATCATATCTCTCGTTGTATTGCGGTCGTTTGTCTTTCAATGCTCGGCTCAACCGCATTAACTGCGTTCGATAACGATCGCCTGTAATTGTTTCAGTCGGTTTTAACAACTCATAATACACTACGCCGAGCTGGTCCCACCGAATACTGAGCATGACCTTGAAACCGTGAATATTCGGTTTGGCCGTCGATGTGAAAGCATGGCCGGGATATCCCCATGATTTTCTGCGCTTAGGATTATCGTAGTGAACCTATTTTTCGTCCCCAGTCACAATGCGATGCAGAAATCCCTTCCGTCTTTGCCTTGCAAGCAGCTATTTACAAACACACAAACGCCGTTCAACATCTCTCGGCTTCAACTCGTACGGCACCCAATTTCCTTGTTTCTGAATTATTCCCATGACTCTCAGGCGTTTTGAAATGGCTTGTTGCGTCACTTCCAATGATCCTGCCAATTCTTGTTGCGTTTGACACGAGTCTTGATCAAGTAATGCCTCCAATTCTGCATCTTCGAGAACCTTCTTTCTTCCACAGCCATGCTGGTCTTCGACGTTAAAATCGCCGTTCTTGAAGCGTTGAAACCACTCTCGGCACGTTCTTTCACTAATAGCGGCCTCACCATAGGTATTTGAGAGCATTCGATGAGCCTCAGTCGCAGATTTCTTCATATTAAAGCAGAAAATTAGAACCTCCCGCGAATGACAAGAATTTGGCTCGTAAGGTGACATGTTTAATCGAGAATAACTTTATGATGCAGACACAAATCGACTAATATTTTGATGGCGTTATGTTTACAAGTACCTAAGCTTATTGTATGACATCTATGATCTATTTATTTCAACTACCACTTACCGCTACAGCCATCTATTGCAAAACGGCAAAAGCACAGTTGTACACCCAATATTATCGCAAATTGGAATTAAAATATCGCAAAACGTAATTGATAATACATTAATGATTAATGCAATGTGGTTTGTAAAAAATGGTTATGACAAACTAAAATATTTAATGGTATAATTTGTCTTTACGCGGAAGGATAGAGTTAAAGTTAATTACAGAAAAAAAAATAATGTATATGTAAAAATATATTAGCATTAATCGTTAATGTATTATAATTATTTTTATTATTTTTTTATCGTTAGGACAACAAAAAAATTACAATAGTGAAATTAATATAGAGAAATTAAAGGTAAATATAGGCGCATTGTTATTATCAATAATCTGGGTGCAATTCTGAGCTTATTGGTATTATTTAAATTAATTATTTAAATTTGTGCAACGGAAAATTTTTAGGAAGAGTATACCTGTAAAAAAAAGAATTCAGCGCTTTGCGTAAGAACGGAAATAATATGATTCCGTGACGTCTCTGATTGCAGCGGAGGCGCTCTTTCTCCTATTGCTTAGCAAAAAGATGATTCGGGAATAAAACAATATAATAATTAAAACATTTATGCTTAGCATAAAAATTTATGACTATCTTTATTAATAAATTTATAAAAAAAAGAAAAAGACATGGTCATGCCGTTGTGTATTATATCTATTTATATTTTTGTTTATATTACGTGATTCTTAGGTGTATATATATAATGAATAAAGAAAAATATAAACAATGCATCACAAACTTAATTTGAATTAAATTTTAACGATTATAGCAAATTTCTTCTATTTAAATGATGCATGGGCTTTACTTGAAAATTGCAAGCTCTTGGCCTAAGCTTAGGCTAGGTTTCACAACAGTTCAGGTCGGAGGAGAGTGCGTCATATAGATTGTGGGGAGGGGCTTTATCGTGGAGGAGCGCTTGGGTGTGGATGGAGGCGGACGGTCGATATGTCTTTTTTTTTTACTGGGGGCCGGAAAGGCAGGAAGCAGACTTATCGGCGGACACAAAAACAACAAAAAAAACGGAGGCCGTATACCGACGTTACACTATCATTTGTTTCGCTCCCTTGAAAACCATTTGAATGGTAAAACTTTTGATTTCGATCAGGCTGTTAAAAATGAGTTGGACCAGTTCTTCGCTTCTGAAAACCAAGGCTTTTTTGAACATGGAACTTTTCAACTTACCGCAAGATGGCAAAAGGTCATCCAACAAAACGGTCAATATATCATTGATTAATGTTTGTTGTTAATATAAATAAATTTACCTTGAAAAACATGAAAAAAACGACATTAATTGTCAAACAACCCAATAAAAATTATATACTGCTTTCTTGTTCAATTTCTAATTAATATTTATATACGAACAGATATTGCTTCTTCTTGAATAGAAGTTAGTTTAGTTTTCTACTTATTTTTCTATAAATTCTTCCTCTTCACTACTGACCGTTTTAATTTTTAATTTTGCAGACATATATATATACATATGAATAAATTTTAAAAATGATATAATATAAATGAATAAGATGTGCAAATGCAAAAGATTTTTGTATTAGATCGTGCTTCGTGCCTAGTTATTTATCTGCGTGGCGTATCGCCTTAATATTTAACGTGAATATTTACTCAAGGGGATTATCAAAATTGCTGCCTATAGCACCTTAACCGAAATGATTGAGCGATTTTTGATTGTGTGGAGTTTTGTTGATTTTCGAACGTATTGTAATTGTAAGTTTGTTCAAAATTACTAATACTTCAAAATTTTTCTAGTAAAAGAAGTCGTTAGTTTTTGAAAATAACTATATTTTATTTTAAGTCACTGTAAGAACGAAATCATTTTCTTTAAAATATAAATCTGCTAATTAATTTCAACTCAATTTATTTTTACTTCATAAGTTTTTGGTTTGAATTTCTTTTTCGAAAGTTTAATTTTTAATTTATAATTGAAATTCTGAAAATTTATTTTTAACTTCTGATATTTATCATAGTTTTGAAAATTTACTTATAAATTTTGCAATATACTACTGTGATCAAAAAGTAAGGTGAGATTGTTATTTAAAACTCCTGGGCAGTAGGAAGGCAAGTAAGTTTTTTTCCTAGGTTGGTAGGACTGTCTATAACATTTGCCAAGCGTCTGTTTGTCAAAAGGTTCAATTATCTTCGAGTTACACGTGTTTTTGTAAACAACTAGAAGTGAATTTTTCGATTATTACAATGAGTGATTTTATTGAGCAAAGAACTTGCATCAAATTTTGTTTGCGGAACGAATATTCTTGTGCGGGCACGTTGAAAATATTGCGAAAAGCCTTTGGTGATCAAACTATGGCACAAAATAACGTTTATAAGTGGTAAAACGAGTTCAAAGCGGGCCGAGAACGCGTTGAAGACGAATCGCGCTCTGGACGACCATCAACGTCTACCGACGAGAGCCACGTCCAAAAAATCAATGATTTGGTGCTTGAAAATCGTCGATTGACAATTAAAGACCTCGCTGATAGTGTAAGAATATCATTTGGCTCAGCCCAAACCATTTTGAAGGATGTTTTTTTTTGTGTCTCAAACGCGTCGTCTCGATTGGTGCCAAAATCGCTCAATTTTTTGGAAAAAAAGCGTCGCGCTGATGTGTGTGAAACTTTGCTGTCTGACTATCAGGACCACTTGAAATGCATCATTACTGGAGACGAGACTTGGATTCACGCATACGACCCTGAAACCACCAACCAATCCAGCGATTATCGTGCAAAAGGTGAAGCAAGACCGAAAAGACCACGACAAAGTCGGTCGAAAATCAAGGTCATGTTGACAGTTTTCTTTGATTATCGTGGTGTGGTGCACTATGAATTGCTTCCGCCGGGCCAAACTGTCAACAAAAAATATTATTTGAGCGTTATGCGTCGTTTGCGTGAAGCTATTCGTCTAAAACGGCCGGAATTATGGGCGAATAACTCTTGGTTCCTTCATCACGATAATGCACCATGTCATACTGCATTGGTTCTTCGCGACTTTCTTGCAAAAAACTCGACTCATATCGTTCCGCAACCACCATATTCGCCTGATTTGGCTCCGTGCGACTTCTGGCTATTTAGCAAACTCAAAAGGCCAATGCGGAGACGCCGTTTTGACACGATTGAGGAGATAAAAACCGAATCGAAGAAGGTCTTGAAGGCGATACCGGAAAAAGACTATTCCGACTGTTTCGAGGACTGAAAAAAGCGTTGGTAAAAGGGCGTTTTATTGGACAGGGATTATTTTGAAGGGCATGAAATTGATTTGGAAGAATAAATAAAGAATTTATATTTTGTAAACAAATTCACCTTACTTTTTGATCACAGTAGTAAGTTTTAATTTTTAGAAATAACTTTAACTTAGCGTTTTTAAGAGAAAATTTTAATTTAAAATTTTAACTTTTATATTTTACTTTTTGTATTTTTCGTTCTAAAATTGAATTTTAATTTCAATTTTAAAATTATCATTTGTAATTTTAATTATAAATTTTTATTTCTGAAATTCAAAAATTTATCACCATTGATAGGACTAACGCCAACTCACTTTCACTCGCGTTTACTAAGTATCGAAAATTTAACTCCGCTATACCGGTCCCAAGCCCGGGACTTCTCCTTAATAGGAGAGGGAGGAGGAGGGGGAAGCTGGCTTCGGGTAGTGGGAAACCCTGCCCAAAACAAACGTCGTCCTTCTAGGCCCAAGGCCTGCTTCCGCAGCAACGGTCTCGTTGCGTCGATGCTCTTGCAGCAGCGCGAAAACGAGAACGGCTGATAGAAGGCTCCGACTCATGGATGATGCATGGGATAGTGGTACCTTGCTAACATGCCCAACCACTACCTCACTTACACAACTACGAGTGCTCAAGTCTGCACGACCACGACCCGGTGGGACGTGGATCGGGGCGCCTTATAAACCAGGCAACATACCGTGTGGTGCTGGGGGGTCCTATAAACGGATATCCTCCGGCGGGTCATGGACTACCGGGGTAAGGCCTGATGTAGACAATGTGCACTATGCAGTGCTCACTGGGTGGGGATCCAAAAGGCGTTCAACAGGGAATGCTCTCGAGGCTGCGTGCCCTTTCACTCTGGAGGGTACAGCTGTAAAACCAGTAAGGCACTGCTGGGCCGCCAAAAGTTGGGGGGGGGGGTCGGACCCAGTCTAGCCAGCATGGGAGGCTGCCCCACACATTGGTAGAGCGTTTGCCAAATCTCGTCCTCCGTAGTAGTGCCGATTGGCGTTCGGATGGGACCCTACTGCGGAGGGGGGGGGGGGGAACTGTCGAGGCCACCGGATTGTAGAAGGGCTCAGTTCTCGGGAGAATTCAGGACGGTTCGCTGTATTGACCACTCGCTGAGCCTCCTGACCACCAGATTATGCACACTTATTACACTTTAAACACAAAACAAAAATGGACAATACAAACAAAAATAATGCAGGCTCGACAGTGCCGCCTGCGACGACCCCGGACTCAAAGGAGTCTAGGGTGCAGCCCAGCACCCCCACCGCAGCAGTAGGTAACCTGGCTGTTGCGGAGGCTAAAGCGACAGGACATACAAAGACTGACGAAACGTCCTCCCAGCTAACTCTCCGAGCTCAGCTGGTACGAATAGAAACTGCCCTTCAAGCCATGGAGGCGCAGACCAAAAAACAAAGAAACGTCGGAGAACCAATTAAGACCGGTATATCAGTTATACGGGAGGCAGTTGAGCGCGCGCAGCGGGAATGTGACCACCTTCACCTCTCCTCGGGCAACGCGGCGCAGGTTGACCCGACTGTGTCTGCCACAAAACGAAAACGGGAGGCAACGGGACTCAGCCCTGAACAGTCGGCTGCTTACCAGAAGGTGGCAGACGATAGGGGCTGGAAAAAAGTTGTCTCCAGAAAGACAGTAGCGGAGACAAAAAAGGAGTCGAAACGCGCGAAACCGGCTCCAGTAAAGAAACACACGAATAAAATCGCATCAAACAAAGACAGAAAGAGCGGGGCGCGCACCAGCGCGGTGCTTATCAAGCCGAGCGACGGGGTGACGTACGCGGACGCACTTAGACGTTTAAAGGCGGGGGTCGACCCTAAATCTGCTAAGGTGCAGATTCAGAATTGTCGGAAGACAAAAGACGGTGGGCTTTTCCTCAGACTTAGGAGCGGTGCGACCGAAAGACGGGACTTCCAGGAGAAGCTCAAGCTGACCTTGGGAGGGGATGGTACTGCTAAGGACCTAACTCCAGCCGCCCGGCTGGAGATACTTGACATAGACAGCGTGACGGACGTTACCGACATAACGGACGCTCTAAAACGCGAGACAGGCGACGGCAGGGATCCGAGGGTGCACATCTTCGGTCCCAACAAGCAACACATTTGCTTGGCCGTTGTGGAAGTGGAGGAGGGTGCGGCCCAAACCCTCCTCCGCAAAGGACGAATAAAAATCGGATGGACCAACTGCCGCGTCAGACGTAGGCTGACGGTGCCTAGGTGCTACCAGTGCCTAGGTTACGGACACACTCGTAAGGAGTGTAAAGGGCCCGATAGGCGCGATGCTGCTGGACTTGTGGGCAAAAAGACCACGACAGTAAGACGTGCAAGACCAAGGACAGCAAGTGCTTCCTATGCTCTGCGACGGGGCAAAAGGAAGTTGCGCACAGGCCGGGTTCCGGGGCGTGTGGGGTTTTTAGGGCCGCGCTTGAAAACCTCAAAAAGAAGTCCACAGCATGATGGGGGTAATACAGGGAAACCTACATCGGTGCCAAGCAGCTCAGATGCTATTACCGCAGATCGCGACGGAACGAGACGCAGAAGTACTGATACTAAGCGAGCAGTACCGAAACTTACGCACCACGGACGGGTGGTATTCGAATGCCTCGGGCACTTCGGCCATCTGGGTAAGGGGCGCGATGGGCTGACGGGTACAAGCTTCCTCGTATGGAGAGGACTTCGTCTGGGTTAGGGTTGGCACTATCACTTACGTTAGTGTCTACCTGTCCCCAAACGTCGCAGCGAGTGTCTTCGAGGAAAAGATTGGTACACTGGAGGACGCCCTTAGAGATCTCCCGGGTGATCTCATCGTTGCAGGCAATCTTAACTTCAGAGCGATCGAGTGGGGCATGCCGGCAACGGACAAACGGGGTAGGCTGCTGCTGGAGATGGCCGCGAAGCTTAAACTGGTAGTGGCCAACACCGGACGTACGCCGACGTACCTGAGACCAGGGTTTGGGTACTCGATACCTGACGTAACGATGACGTCGGACAGTATCTCTTCGCGGATAAGCCGGTGGCGGGTGATCGATGACTTTACGGCCAGCGATCACCAGTACATCGTCTTTGAAGTGTTGAGCAGTACCTCGACGCAACAAAACGTACATAGGGGGGGTCTGCAACCAAAAAGGTTCAACCTCACGAAACAGAACCATGACCGTTTTAGGGAGGCGCTGTTGGAAGCAGTAGCGCCCTCTGAGGCCGTTCCAGAAGACCTTACGGTAGGCACGGTCACGTGGACTGACAGCATAGTAGAAAAAACTATGACACTGATAACGAGACTGTGCGAGGCTTCTATGCCTTGCAAACAAAACGTACCAGACAGAAAAGCTATGTACTGGTGGTCTGACGAAATCAGTCTCATTCGGAGGGACTGTATCGCGTGTCGTAGACGACTACATCGCGCGCGTAAAAGGGGAAACTCTAACGTCGACGAATTATCAGTCGCATATAAGACGGCACGGAAGCGACTGACGCACGCTATCAAAGACAGTAAGAAACGGTGTTGGCGTAGGCTATGCGAGGAGGTGGACAGAGACCCCTGGGGACTGGGTTACAAAATTGTAACCCAAAAACTAGGTAGTTTCGGTCCACCCGAATGCAAGGACAAAATTACTATGGACGCGATAGTGGGTGGTCTCTTCCCGACCCATCCGGTGAAGGAGGGTCCCTCCGACTACCGCGACCTAGCTGTCCCAGAGTTCAGCGAGGTGGAGCTACTCCAAGCTACGTCCTTGCTAAAATCGGGAAAGGCGCCTGGACCGGACTGTATCCCGGGGAAGATTCTTCGGCAGATCTCCATTGTACGTCCAAGACTACTCTTGGACATGTACAATGCAAGCCTACAGACCGGGAGGTTTGCAACGCGTTGGAAGACGGCTCGATTGGTCCTCTTGTATAGAGGTAAAGGGGAACCCGAGACACCGCCGTCCTATAGGCCCCTGAGTCTTCTAGACACAGCGGGCAAACTTTACGAGGCGTTGTTAAAACCGAGAATAACGAGCGCGATAACAGCCGCCGGGGGGCTGGCCGATAATCAGCACGGTTTTCAAAAGGGCCATTCCACGATAGGCGCGATAAAGGAAGTGACCGAAACTTTCCTACGGACAAGGCCGGTCTGCTACGGCGCGAGACCACTAGTACTGCTCGCGACCATAAATGTAAGGAACGCCTTTAATTCCGCCGGGTGGGGGGATATCCTGGAAGCTCTACGGACTTTTAGGGTACCCCCCTATTTGCTGCGGGTGGCGGGAGATTACTTGACAGACCGACTAATTACGTACGAGACCACGAAGGGACAGGCAAGTAGGCCGATCACTGCGGGCGTCGCGCAGGGATCAATACTAGGACCTGACTTCTGGAACGCGGTTTACGACAGCCTGCTGAGGCTGGAAATGCCCGAGAACGCCTCACTCATCGCCTACGCCGACGACGTGGCGGTAGTGATCGTTTAGCGCAATCCAGAATTGGCACAGCTGACGCTAAACCGGGTCATGTTACGGGTAGACGGGTGGATGACGAGTCACGGACTGACATTAGCACTGGCAAAGACCGAACTGATCCTCCTCACCGGAAGGAGGATACAAACCGTCATACCGATGACGGTGGGGTCGGTGCAGACGCAGACCGGGAGGAAGGTGAAATATCTAGGGGTAACTCTAGATACGAAGCTGCCCTTCTGGCCGCATATACAGGAGACGGCACATAGGGCGGCGACGCGAGTTTCCGCTCTCTCCCGCCTTATGGCGAACACGCATGGACCGAGACCAGGGAAAAGACGGTTGCTTATGGCCACCACCCACTCGATCCTTTTATACGGGGCGGAAGTCTGGGCCGATGCGCTTGAGGTAAAGAAATACCGCAAGCGACTTACAAACGTACAGAGACAAGGGGCATTACGTATCACGTGCGCCTACAGGACAGTCTCAGAGGAGGCCATCCTGGTGGTAGCGGGTGTAATACCCATTGACCTGCTCGCTAGGGAACGTAAACGGACTTAAAAACGAAGTGCCGACGTAGGAAGAACAAACGCGGCAGTTGAGAAACAGGACAGGACAATGCGCGAATGGATGGACCGTTGGTTAACGGACGCCACTGCTACGTGGACAAGACGCTTGATAAGCAGCCTGGTATCGTGGACCGGACGAGGGTTTGGGGAGGTTAATTTTTACCTAACCCAGTTCTTGACGGGTCACGGTTACTCCAAACAGTATTTATTTCGGTGTAACCGGGTTAGGTCGTCGGAATGTAAGTACTGCGGTTACGAGCACGATGACGCCGAGCACACATTTTATGTGTGCCGACGATGGACTACAGACAGACTGGCACTTGAGACAAGAACGGGCAGCATCACGCCCAAAAATACAATGGCGAGGATGTTGCAAGACCAGGACAGTTGGACGGCGATAGCTACCTTCGTCGAGACTGTCTTGAGGGGTAAGAAGGCGGACGGGTGTCTGGATTAGTTGGTGAAGGGTAGCACGAGCACGAGTCAGTGAGTGAATGTGAATAAAAGGATCGTATGAAAGGAATTACGAAACGGAGACAGGTTACAACATTACGGGGAACGGACTGACGAATAGACAGAACTTGCAGCGGCGAAGCAATACGAAAGTAGATCCACGCTGCAGGTTGGACAGAAGGTGGAGATTCCATCCACGCATCATATGTCGATGGTTTTATATCAGACATATGCTGGCGTATGGCGGGTTAGACGGTCCCCGGGGTTGCCGATGCCCTCGCCACGGATGTGCCCGAGCAATCGAGCCCATCCGAGGCCAGAGCTGACGCGACTACGGAACCCGTCACACCAGTGGGTCCCCCCGCGTCTACAAGTAGACAAAGGGGTCCTCACTGATGGTCTGGTTTAGGCAGATTCCCTGTTTTTTTTACCACCGAAACAAAAAAAAAAAAAATAATAATATCGAAAATTTGCTGGAAGAGACCAAATTATTACATACGAATTCCAATTATTAATGAATAATATTTAATTGTTACTACTTATATTATTCAAAATATTTCGATTTGAATTTGCGCGATTCCTAGTTGCCGGTGCCAATATTTCGTAGTCGATAATCGAATCGATGTGCCGACAGATGCGCCAATTCATGCGCGTATGTAAGCAATGTTTACATCAGTCGCGAGTGAGGTTAGTGCTGTTTTAGTGCCAGCGACGGAGACGCACCCCGAGTTGACGATAGTAACAACGACGACTGATCCATAGGGTGTCCTGAAATATCCTGCTCCTCCTGAAGCGACGTGTTGTTTCAGCCAAGCGTTCGACAGAAAGGTTAACCCTTTTGCTTCGGCAGCCCAGTCTGCTGAAGTGTTGTCACCGTACGGTAGCACGCGCCAGAAATGTGTGGATGTCAGATATATCCGGCGCTCGTATGTACAAGTCGTCGCGCGGATGCCGAAAGAGTCAAGTCCTCTGAGTGTAGCACAGCCGCAAACCTCAGCCAGCAGTGGTTTGCAGAAATTCAAACAGATAATTATATTTCCAATTTACTCCTTGTTTATGCTGTTATCATATTGCTTTTGCTCCATTCTGACTGCTGCTTCTTAGTCAATGATGACAGAGTCTACAATGACAGCTGTGATGCACAGAGGCACCGCTGGAGGTCGCAAGAAGCTTCCAGATTACAGCAAGTAAGTCTGATTTTAATTAATTATTTTCAATCTTCTTTTTCTAATTTATATGTTTATTTTCTGTAACTGGTTACGTTGAGAGCAGGAATAAGGGACAACGCAGGGTTTGGCGGTAGGAGTGTCATTGCTGAAAATAAATAGGTAAGTGCTGTTTTAATTTTCTTTCTTCAGCGCATAAATTAATTATTTTGTATGTTTTCCAACTTCTTCAACCTATTGGCAGCGACAGAAGAGACTTTAGGCTGAGGAAAGAGAACAACGAAGAGGAACAGGGTAACAGCTAAGTGTTGAGCAGCGCAAAAAGATGCTAATCCACTTTATTATCTAAATTGTTATTAACTTTCTCATTGATACATCTGCTTTTATCTATATAAGCTAAACTTTGCATTTCTTCTATTTTAAATTCTTTTGACCCTCTAACTTATTGCTATCATAATAACAGGGCACGCATTTATATGTAGTATTCTGCGATTGTATACATCTCTGTATTCTATTAGCTGATCCAACATAAGGTAAATACTATTAATTATATTGCATTAATATTAGGACCTTCAATAAGTTCTTGCTGTTTCTTCAAAGATGGCAGTAGCAGTACTCCGTACAAAGAATTTCGAATGGTTCATAAATAATGATTTTAAACTTGAGGATAAAGAACGTTCTGGCGCACCAAAAAAAATTGAAGACAAAGAATTGGAGGAATCACTTGATCGAGACCGATGTTTGACACTATCAGAACTTTGAAAAATATTACAAGTAGATAAGTCGACAGTTTTAAAACCTTTGAAAGTGTTAGGAATGATCCAGAAGCAAGGACATTAGGTGCCGTATGAATTAAAGCCGAGAGACGTCAAATGGCGTTTTCTCACATGTGAACTACTACTTCAACGGCAGAGAAGAAAAGGTTTTTTGCACCGTATCGTAACTGGCGATGAAAAGTGGATACACTACAATAATCCAAAGGATAGAAAATCATGAAGAAAGCCCGGCCATGCATTAACATCGTCCGCAAAACCAAATATCCGTGGTTCAAAGCTTCTTCTCTACATTTAGTGAGATCAGCAGGGTATAATTTATAATGAGCTGCTCAAACGAATAAGACTATCATGAGAGTCTTTATCGACTTGAATTGATGCGTTTGAGTTAAGCCTTAAAAAAAAAAACGGCCACTATACGAGCAGAGACACGACAAAATGATCTTGTGACATGACAACGCTCGGCCTCATGTAGCAAAATCAGTGAAAACCTACCTCGAAACGCTTTAATGTGACGTTCTACCTCTCTTGCCGTATCTACCTAACATAGCCTCATCCAGTTTTCACCTATTCCGTTCGATGGCACATGGTCTGGCTGAGCAGCGCTTCCACTCTTACGAAAATACTAAATAATGGATCGATTATTGAATAGCCTCAAAAGACATATCCTTTTTCGACGCGGAGTTTATATACTGCCAGAAAGATGGAAGAAAGTGGTCTCTAGTGATGGGTAATACTTATACAATATATAGGGTGATTCATTATGAGGTTTGGTTTTTAATCTTAAATAAAAGGCATAAAGTTGAATTTCATAGTAAAATTTTTATTATGAGTTGAAAGAATAATCTATGACATTTACTTTTTAAAGATTATCTTATTCAAATGTTGACCGCGACTACGCCGTAAATGGCCCATCCTGAGGGTCCAATTTTGAACGACGCGTTCCAGTATAGCGACCGGTATCTCGCGAATGACACGAGTAATGTTGGTTTGCAAAGCGTCGATTGAAGCTGGCTTATCCCTGAAGACCAGAGACTTCGTGCAACCCCAAAGAAAATAATCTAAAGGCGTGATATCACACGTTCTAAGTGGCCAATTGACTGGTTCAAAACGTGAAATCAGGTTCTCACCAAAATGATTTCTAAATAAGTCCATTGTTTCTCTCGCTGTATGCGAAGTAACGCCATCTTATTGAAACCAAAATTCACCGATACTACGGGATTTAATTTCAGATAGCAAAAAATCCGTTATCATGGTGCGATAGCGATCACCATTGATGGTTACGTTCTGACCGGACTCATTTTGAAAGAAATATGAACCGATGATTCCACCGGTCCATAAACCACACCAAACTGTGCATTTCTGTGGCTTTAGTGGTAGCTGTTAAAGCTCTTCAGGTTGTTCATCAGCCCACATACGGCAATTCTGCTTATTGACGTATCCATTGAGCCAAAAATGCGCCTCATCACTGAACAAAATTTCGCGATAAAACAGCGGATTTTCATTGAGCTGATTCAGAGCCCATTCCCCAAAAACACGACGCAAACCTAAGCCGCCCGGCTTCAATTCTTGCTAGTTGAAGTTTGTATGCCTTAAAAACAAGATCTTTACGTAAAATACGCCAAGTTGTTGCGTACGACAAACCAAGCTGTCGAGAACGACGCCGAATCGATTCGTCACGGTCTTCAGCCACACTTTCAGCTACAGCCGCTATATCCTCTTCACTACGTGCTGGATGTGGTCTAATTGGTCGAGTATCATCCAATGATGTATGCTGGATTTCAAATTCGCGGATGGTATTGGCTATAGTGGTTTCGGTAGGTCGACGATGCACACCATAAGTTGCTATAAGAGTACGAAAAACATTTCTCACAGAACGCTGATTTTCGTAATACAGCTGAACGATTTGGATACGTTGTTGCGATGTAAGTCTTTCCATTATGATTTGTCAAACGATACTGAATAAAAATTACATCACAGTTTGACAGGAAACACGCGTAACCTGTAAAAAATAGCCTATCGAAAATCAAACCTCATAATAAATCACCCTTTATTTTGAAAAAAGCTTTTATTTTGTAAAAAAAAAAACAGCGAGAACTTATTCAAGGTCCTAGTAATACATATATGAGAATTCTTCAGGTACGCATGAGAATAAATATTCGTTTATGTAGCAATTCAAGTGCTGAAAAACAGAAAATATTTATAATGATTAGGATAATAGGCTGCTCAGAGTCTTTCTTCAATCTCAGTTTTATTCTTACTTTGTGTAGGTCTTTGTATTTTATAAAAGTGTTTGTTCGCCCTTGGCAGTAGTTCCTGGTGAACAACATAATTTTTCTGACACTATACTGAAGGTGTGGTATACATCCTATAAAAAAAAAAATTGAGCCGAAAAATGGCCTTTTTGAGAAAAATGCATTTTTCATTTTTTATAGAAAAGGGCAATTTGTTCATCATCTTTGTTGTTTTGTAAAAAAAAAAAAAAAAGGGTGAGATCGATAGAGCATTACCGATAGCATCGAACTAATATAAAATAATGTTTAGAAGTAGGAAAACGAAATAAAACGGTTGAAAAAAATTTTTCGTTTTTTTACGAATTGAAAATTGATAAGTCGCTTTTCAAAAGTGCATAAAACATACAATTTTCATGATATCGATAAACCAAAAAAATACATAGACGCCTATTTTCCGAGTAGAATAATATAATACATTTAGAAGTGATTCTGAGGTAGGTGCAGTTGATCTGCATGATTTCAGATGAAATCGGTCATTAAATAATTTACACGTGGGGGTAAATTTCATTGATTGTAACGTCCACCTTGCCATCGTTCTAAAATTTTGCATATATTTTTTTGATGTGAAACTTTTGATATTTTCTACTTGGTGACATCATTTTATATAACTAATATGAATAAAACACAGACACAACTTCAAAATGTGTTAATAGTTATTTATTTGTTTAGACCAAATGCACAGAGTACAAATTACAAAATTATATTAAGAAAATACAAGAGCGCTTGTTTAACTTGGTCTATCAAGGTTGACTGACTACTACCGTCGCACGCGCCAGAGAATATACAAGACAAAAACCGAGGAAAAGAGGATAGAAGAGAGCGCAGCGCGCCATCTCTTCAACACTCCCTCCCGCGCTAGCTCTTGCTCTGCCGCCTCTATTTATTGCCCGAAACACACCAAGTATGCATATTAATTTATTTACATGTATATGTATATTCAAATGTTCATTATTTCCTTGATCAGACGATCATGCAGTTCGAAAGATAAAAGTTTAGTTAATAGGTCCGCGATCTGTTTTTTTGATGAAAGCCATTTTACATTAATAAGATTATTTTGAACACACTCTCGCACATAGTGTTCTTTGATATCGACCATATGTCTTAATTTATTTCCTCCGCCCATTTGAACACTCGCTTCTGCCGCTTTATTGTCGCACCATAAAGTTATCGGAGTAAATTTTGTCTCTATTATCTGTTTTAGCGAATTGTATATCGAAATCAATTCTTGACTACAGTCGCTCATGGCTACATATTCAGCCTAACATGTGGATAATGCAACGTGTCGTTGTTTTCTCGTTCGCCATGTAATAGTGTCACCAAATAACTTGATTACATATTCACTTGTCGTTATTGATTCTTTACAGTCGCCTAGGCTTGCATCTGAATAGCCTTGTATATCACTTCGATAACCATGATAACATAAACCAAAACCTTTTGTGCCTTTAAGATAGCGAAACACACGTTTAATCATCTTTCATTCATTTTCTGTCGGATTGACCTGATGTCTACTTAATACATTTACTGCATACGTTATATCGGGACGGCTGGCATTTGATAAGTAAAGGAGCGTACCAAGAGCTTCTCTATATGGTCTATTTTCTCTATTTTCTGTTATAATTAGGTTTTCAATTTCGTCTGTCTCTTCTCTGAGCTTATGTGTTCTATTCATTAATAGGTTTGTGACCATAGGTGTCCTTTGGGGGTGCATTTCCTCATAACCAAATTTTCGCATCATTCTGTCGATATATCTTTCTTGCTTTATTATCAATACTTTTGCTTTTCTGTCTCTTTCTATTTCTAGTCCAAGAAACGACTTCGGTTCGCCCAAATCAGTCATTTCGTTTTCCTCCATTAACTGTCGCTTAATTTCATTTAATTTACTTTTATTATTACATGCCAGTAAAATGTAGTCCACATAGAGAGTTAATATCAATATTTTATCTGCTTCTTTCCAAGTAAATAAGCATAATTTGTCCTTGTGCGGTGTTAATCCCATACGTATTGCTGTCGCTCGGAATTTTTCATTCCAGCTCTTTGGACTCACCTTTAGGCCATAGAGTGCTTTCTTTAATTTACAAACCTTCAGTCGTTTTATTGTTGGATCACACTCTATCCCATCAGGTGTTTTCATCAAAACCTCGCTATGAAGTAATCTATTCAAGAAGGCCGTTTTTACATCCATTTGACATAACTCCAAATTGTACTTCCAAATCGCTAGAACTGATCTAATTAGCGGCAATCGTGATACTGGTGTGTATGTTTCTTACAATTCATAAATGTTCTTACCTTTAAAGCCTCTTATTACCAATCTTGCTTTATATCTTACGCTATTGTTTGGTTCAATCTTTTTCTTTAGTACCCATTTTGAATCAATGATGTTTGGTTTCTTTCCATCGATTGTGATGGTTGGCCTGTCGATTATTTCCCAAACATTGTTTTTATATATTCAATTCAATTCTTCGTTAATTGTCTCTGTCCAATTTTCTTTCTCTGTCATTTTCATGGCTTCTTGATAAGAACCTGGATCACTATTTGTTTTTGCCAAGAGTGCATGAACGGTTTCGTCGTCCATTAAATTTTCTTCTGTAACTGTTATTTGTCTGTCGCATAATGTGTTTTTAAAGTCAGAACTTAACTCTGTCCTGGTTTCTGTATTAATTTCATTCGCTATTGAACTTTCTTCATTTTCATTCGCTTTTCGTTTTCCTGTCGTACTTCGAGTTGTTACATATGCTATTATATTCCTTTCTTTTGTTCACTTATCATTTGTCGATTTATGAATTTCGAACTTAACTATCCAATATGGCCTTTTATATATGCACGTGATAAATGTCTCATTATTTTCAGGATCATAAATATCAATTCGCTCATTGTCTAAATAAACGCTCAGTCCCTGATCAGTAAACTTTTGCAATGATAATAAGTTCTCTGTTAAGTCTTTCGCATATATAATGTTATTTAGATTAAGAACTTTGTTTTGTTCCGCAATTAATTGAACTGCGCCTACTCTCTCCGATCTCAAGTTCACACTGTCGCTTTTATTTACACATTTAATTTCATCAGGATTATCATTAAAAGTTTTAAATATTAATTTTGAATTGGTTAAATGTTCCGTCGCTCCCGTATCTATAAGGAATTTCGCCAGTCCTAATTTCTCTTTACTTTCATCGATACAATTTGATTTGAAGACGCTAACATCTATTTTATAATCTACTTTATTTTCCATCAACGAATTATCCTTGCACTCACCTTTTCTAAGATGATTTTCCTTTTGCCCTTTGTCGATAGTATTTTCAATTTTCCCTTTTATGGAACGTTTTAGTTTTGTAGCTGTTTGTTCTATTTTTGTTATTTTTATACTCTATTGTTATTTTTATTCTCATTCGCTATCCTACCAACAATGCGCCGTCTTTTACTGTCGTCTGTATCGCGTCTATTATTAAACTTTCTCTTATTTACACGATAATTATTTCTGCCGCTATATTTGTAATTAGTATTTTGTTGATACCTCTGTTCGCTTCTTCTCTTCCTTTCACGGCACTCCGCTGCCGCTCTGCTGTGATTTGTCAGTCTCTTGCATTCGAAGCACACCTTTTTGTTTGTGCCCTTGTGCGGGCAGTCGAATGCCATGTGTTCGAAATCATCACAATTGAAGCAGCGTGGTGCCTCCTTTGACTCTGTCATCACCATCGCTGTCGCCTTTTCCGTCGCTGTCATTTGACATTTTATGCTTTCGAGCTGTAGGACATATAATTTTATTTGGTCATAATTTAGTATTTTGTCTGTAGTACTTCTTATCATAAAATCTATGTTTTGAATTTGAGGTGTTTTTGTTAATATCGCATTGTAAAACGCGTCTCTCTTTTCCTCGTCTGATAGGATATTATTATTTGACAAATTATTATAACATCTAACTAACTCCTCAAACCGATCTATAAATTCTGTCGCTTCTTCTTTAATGGGATTATATTGAATTTCGTATAGTCTTCGCCTGATCGTAGCAGAGGTACCATTAATTTTACTCAATTTTATTTTCTTAATTTCATTTAATAACTCTACAGGGTCTTTGATATCTATTACTTTCGAGTAATAAGCAGGATCAATTCGATTTACAATTATATCCCGGACTTTAAACTTATGTTTTTCTTTAACCGTATCATCATGAGAGTCGTTAACCTGTACCTTCTCATCTAATATGTACAATAGATCGGCTTCCCTGAATTCTGAGTTTAAATGATCCAAAAAATTTTTTAATTTTGTTTGATTTGTTAATTTGTAATCGCGTCAAATTGTTGTTACTTTACCGGATAATTCTGTTCTAAGTATTTCTTTAATCTCACGCGATACATCTCCAAAACTATTTTCAACTCTGCTTTTATCACTATTAATTTTCTTTAATTCATTTTCGATTAATTTTGATATATCTATTCTTTCTATATCTTTATTAATGACTGTCGAATTATGACTAACCCCTGACTGACAATTGTCTATAATTCTGTCGCTTTTTCCGTCGCCCTCATTCGAATTTTCATCACTCGCGTATGATTTGTTCGAACTGACCTGCTCTCCCAGCTCTAGGAAATTGCGAATGCTTTCATGGCGTACTCTGTTTATTAACAGAGAGCCATTTTCTGCTTCCGAGCTCACTGTCTCCATTAGGTCGTTGAGTTGTTCTCTAGTCTGTCGCTCATATTCTCTTTGTCGTACCTGCATTTTATCTACTTTGCGGTTCAGCTTTTCCAGCTGTTCCTTTATTTCTATAAAAGATTCATTAATTTTATTATCCTTTTCACCATGTTGTATCAATTTATGTGTATCCATGTACTTATTTTTATTAATAAAAATTTTCTTTATAAAAATATTACCCCTTTCTATATTTTTAATTTTTGGTATACCTTTTAACATCGCAACTGTCGCTCGATTCTCGTTTCTCTCTATCTCTTTACTTCTGTCGCCTTTTTCTTTTACCATTGACCGACAATAGAGCATCAGGAGCTCTTCCTTTTGCATTGCCTTCTTTACTAGACTCAGCTCGTCTTCAGTGATAAATTCCTTTTCTATAAGTTATAATAATCATAAGTAATTTTAACTATTTTAATTTAGCTCAGATCTGATATGCCGAACACAAGCTAATCAGATCGAGATATAACTTAATTAAAACAACGACATTTTTATCTTGAATATTTATTATTTAATTTCATAAACAAAATATATCAGTCACACCTGATTCACCGAGCACAAGCAAACCAGATGCATATATGATAATTTCGTTGGATTATTTTAAATCAAAGAGTTCGGTTAAACTGTCGTTATCTTTCGCTGTTAAATCATACATGTGCATAGGTTCCTATTTTATTTCAATTTAATTCATTGGATTTACTATGCAAAAATATATTAATCACACCTAATTTACCGAACACAAGCAAACCAGATGGATATTTGATAATTTTATTAATTTATTTTTCTTTACCTAGTTGGTAGTCAGTTCCATCATCTATTGTAAATATTATAAAATCATCCAGTATTCCGACTCTCATGATTTGTTCAGGATGTTTTTCTGGGAACCCAAAAGCTAGCTCCTGTGTCTTCAGAAAGAACAATAAAGACTTCTCATCTGCGCAGACAGCATCAATGAAAATTAAGAAATTGCTAATTTATTTTGATTTACATTTATGCTTTATAATTTTATTTATATTTTATTAACTCATTCACATTCGCACTTATTTTGAACATTCGCTACCGTCCACAAATCATATCATTCGCTACTGTTCGCAAACTGTATCATTCGCTACTGTTCGCAAACTGTATCATTCGCTACTGTTCGCAAACTGTATCATTCGCTACTGTTCGCAAACTGTATCATTCGCTACTGTTCGCAAACTGTATCATTCGCTACTGTTCGCAAATAAAATCATTCGCTACTGTTCGCAAATTGTATCATTCGCTACTGTTCGCAAATAAAATCATTCGCTACTGTTCGCAAACTTCATTTTTAAATAGTGCATTAATGATAATTTTTTTTTTTTTTTTTTTATTAAATAATATCAAATCCGATTTGCCGAACACAATCAAATCAAACTGACAGTATTAAAATTTTAAGCTTTATTGTCTTTCAATTTATTTTCATATATAAAATTTTAATTGGTTTTAATTCTGGAGATATCTAATTTTTATTTATTTTCAACCAAATTGACTGGAGCCATTTTGTTTCTAATCAAATTTGATTTACTGAACACAAGCAAATCAAACTGACCAGAGCAATTAAGAATTGAATTGACTTTGATTCTGTTTTAATTTAATTTAATTTAATATTGTGAGCATTTATTGATTATAATTTTATAATTCCTGTCGCTATCTCACTCGTACTCCATATAGCGATACGCTTTATTATTTTCGTATTTTGTTAGACTAGGTTGACCGTGTTGTAGCGAAAATTCCGCATACACACATCTAGCATTATCGCGCGTGTTTATTAATTTTCTCTCTTGCACTCGCAACGCGCAGGCTTTACACTCTATACGCGTGTTATATACACAGTAGAGACTTTCATCCTGTCTCCGTGTATTCTCTCTCTCTCTCTTTCTTTCTTTTGAATCGTCCGCATGCCCTTTCTCTCTCACCTCGCTCGCATACTCTCTCTCTCTCTCTCTCGCGCACACCGCTCGCGTTCCCTCTCTCTCGCACCGTTCGCGTTCCCTCTTTCTCGCACCGTTCGCGTTCCCTCTCTCTTGCACCGTTCGCGTTCCCTCTCTCTCGCACCGTTCGCGTTCCTTCTCTCTCGCACCGTTCGCGTTTGTTTTTCTCGCACCGTTCGCGTTTGTTTTTCTGGAACGGAAAAATCTAACTCCACGAATTCACCAACAATCGAAATTATGATTTTAACATTCTTCGCGCCCTAGATACACATACACACTTTCATCGCAGCAACCGACGCTTTAACGGCCCTTCACAGCGTATCGCGTTTATAAGCCCATCCTAATTTTCGTATCTCTTTCACGATTGCCCTACCTTGAGAAAAACACAATGCTTGAATTTTCAAATCACGTAACCGTCGCACACAGTTTCACTCATACTTACTCTACAGTTATTCTTCACTGTAGTTACAGTCGCTTTCAAGCTTGATTCTTTCGTTCCAAGAAAGATATATTCTTTCTTACCTTTATTGCTGTCACTGATGACTTCCTCTTCATTCCAGGCTTCTCCTGGGCCCATAACCTTTTGATATTTTCAACTTGGTGACATCATTTTATGTAACTAATATGAATAAAACACAGACACAACTTCAAAATGTGTTAATAGTTATTTATTTGTTTAGACCAAATGCACAGGGTACAAATTACAAAATTATATTAAGAAAATACAAGAGCGCTTGTTTAACTTGTTCTATCAAGGTTGACTGACTACTACTATCGCACGCGCCAGAGAATAGATAAGACAAAAACCGAGGAGGCAATAGAAGAGAGCACAGCGCGCCATCTCTTCAACAGAAACACTCAAAAAATAGTACACTTTCTAAAAAATGTATATGTGTGTCTGCGCGTGGAGGTGCGTGCGCTTGTGTGATTAGCCTAGCTCGGAGGCAGCGCTCCCCTCTTTCCTGCACTTTACTGTAAGTAAAGAGCATAACGCGTACTACGTTGTACGAGTATTTATGTGTATGTTTGTCGTGTCCCTATGTGAATTGCTCTGCACTCCCTTTTTATACAACCACATGTACAAACTTTGTACAAAAGTATTGCAACAATATAACACCGTCAACCCAGTAATAATCAAATGAATTTACATTTTCAGGAATATCTGTTATGTATGTTAATATAATAATTAAATCAAAGTTACATAAAATTATTTTTTTCATAATCTAATATAAGTAAATATATGAAGAATAAATAGTATAAATAAATTTTAATTTATGAAGAATTTAACAACAGTTTTAATTGCCATACCTTTTCTTTTTATTATATGTAATTTATAATTACATAAACATAAACTATAAATACTATATTCATTTAATTCTCAAATAGGCACAATCAACTAAATAAATTGTTTACTAATTTAAATTTTATAATCATTATATTATATTATAAAAATATGTATACAATTTCATATTTTTCATATTCTGATTATATCTTATATTACTAGGTATACAAACTGTACCAGGCTGTTCAATAAGTTTTGTGGTTCAATAAGAGAGGTTGTTGCTACTAGCCTAAATTTTTTTTTGTTATGTTGGTACACTCTTCATATGAACCTATGTAAAGTTCCATTTCAATCTGTCAATTCATTCTTTGTTTACAAGCCATTTAGTATCGACGTGTCACAGTATTTTTTTACAATGGAAAAAATCAAGTATCGTGCAGTGATTGAATTTTTATTTTTGGAAGGTTTAAAAGCAAAGCGAATTTATGAACGAATGTTGAAAGTGTATAAAGACTCTTCGCCTTTAATTAGTACAGTAGAAAGATAGGTTGCTGAATTTAAACGTGGTCGTACAAGCCTTGAAAACGATCCACATCAAGGACGCCCAAAAACAGCAACAACACCAGAAATCGTAGAAAAAATACAGGATATCGTATTGGAAAATCGTCGAGTGACTGGAAGAGATTTACTAGAAGCCCTAGGCATCTCATTAGTCAGTGTAAGCAATATTTTGACGGAAGTATTAGGTTTCAGAAAGCTGTGTGCACAATGGGTGTCGCATTCGCTAACAATGGAACAAAAACACATTCGAATGCGACTTTCTCAGCAACATTTAGAGTGTTTTCGAGAGGGTAAAGTGGATTTTGTGCGTCGATTCATCACTATGGATGAGATTTGGTTCTATCCCTATGATGCAAAAGGAATATTGTTTGTGGATTACTTGCAAACTGGTAAAACAATAAATTCTGAATATTATTGTGACCTTTTACACCAGCTGAAGGAGAAAATTCGTGAAAAAAGACCCGGTTTGCAGAAGAAAAAAATCCTTTTTCATCAGGACAATGTACCGTGTTACAAGAGCATTTTGACAATGGCTAAAATCCATGAATTAAAGTTCGAATTGTTGGAGCTTCATCGTATTCACCAGATTTTGCCCCTGGCAACTTCCATCTGTTTCCAGACCTTAAAAAAATTCATGCGTGAAAAGCGTTTTTCATCAAATGATGAGGTCATAACAGATGTAGAAGCGTATTTTGCAGCCCTTCCAGATTCTCACTTCAGGGATGGAATTCATAAATTGGAATCTCGTTGGAACAAGTGTATTGATGTTCAGGAAGACTATACTGAATAATAAAGTGTATTTCAAACCATAAAATTGTGTTTTTCTTATCGAACCACAAAACTTATTGAACAGCCTGGTATAATAATTCATAATAATTTTCAATAAAGATTTGTAAATTTTTTCGATATTGTTCAAAACTAATGACATAGATATAAAACGTATTATAGCTTCTATTAATTTTATTTACAATTTATAAAATTTTTTTCAAAAATATTCATATACAATTAATATATAATTTTTTATTGGAAAACATATATTTTGTCTATGAAAGTACTCATGCAGACTAACTAAAGGTCAATATAACTTTCTACTCAATTTATATCTTGAACACATTAAAAAAATTAACGATCATTGAGTATCGAATTATCAAAGAGATCTATTTGTATTGCTTTTATGTAGTAAATACATTCATTTTTGTAACTAATCCCAGTATTTATTTTAGCGTTCTTTAAAATGAAGGCGCATAATTTTGATATTCGTGATATAAGAGATATTTGGATATTGTGATATATTATATTATATATATTTACATATATCTATATTTCTTTTATAAAGATACCATGTTTTTTAAAGGGCTTAAAATATTTATAATACCAGATGCATTAAGATATTTTAGATAAAAAAAGCCTTGTCATGCTAAAATCAATGAATTAGTTATTATTGGGAGTGTGAATAAGTTCTCGCCGTTTTTTGTGAAAATAAATCCTTTTTTTAAAAAAAAAATAATAAAAAAACAAGTTAATTAAAGAATTGTCCATCGCTGGAGTTTATTTTTTCCCATCTTTCTGGCAGCATTTGAATTCCACGTCGAAAAAACGACATTTCCTTTGCGGCTATCCACGAACTGATCCATTTTTTCGTTTCTTTATACGAACTGAAATGCTGCTGAGCCAGGCCTTTAGTCATCGACCGAAATAAATAGTAATCAGAAGGCGCAATGTCTGGAGAGTACGGCGGGTGGGATAGGACTTCCCATTTCAGCGTTTCCAGGTATGTTTTGACCGGTGACGCGACATGCGGCCAAGCGTTATCATGCAGCAAAATCACCTTATCGTGTCTTTGCTCATACTCGTAATTGTGTAGTATAGGTGTATAGTTGAAAATCGTATGCCCCGCCCATTTCTTTTTCTTATTCTAAAAGCTCTGCTCAATCGATCGCGAAAAAATCTAAATGGCTGTTAATTTATTGTTTATTAAATATTGGGAGTGTGGATAAGTTCTCGCCGTTTCGCTGTCAGATGGCGATACAAAAATTTCGTGTGTATAATTCAAGATGATGATGCATCTATATTGAAGTTTTATAACCTATGTTTAAAATCAGTGCGTGTCTTTCCATTAACCTATAAAGAACATTTCGTTTTTGTAGCGTAAAACATGTCAAATTCCGTGTCATATAAACCGTTTTTGCAGGGAATTTCACTGCACTATTTTATTCAGAAGAAATTTGCAGCTAAAGCACACAAAATTTTTGTAGAAACCTATGACGATTATGCTATGCTGGAAAGAACATGCAGAGATTGGTTTAACCAATTGATAAATGATTTTGATGTTCAAGATAGAGAATGCAGTGGTACACCAAAAAAGTTTTAAGACGAAGAATTAGAAACATTACTTGCTGAAGATCTATGTCAGACGCAATCTGATGTTACAAAATCATTAGGAATTGAACAAACAACAGTTTCGAAAAGTCTGACAGCATTAAGAATGATACAACAGGAAGGATCTTGGGTGCCGTACGAACTGAAGCCGAGAGACGTCGACTGGCGTTTTGTCACGTGTGAACAGTTGCTTTAACGACAAAAAAAAAAAGGTTTTTTACATTGTATTGTGACTGGTGATGAAAAGTGGATATACTACAGTATTCCCAAGCGCAAAAAATCGTGGGTTAAGCCCGGCGAAGCAGTAGCATCAACACCAAAGCAGAATATCCACGGTTTCGAACTCATGCTGTGCATTTGGTTGGATCAGCTGGGGTTAGTGTATTACGAGCTGCTCTGACCCAACTAAACCATCACAGGAGATTTCTATCGACGACAATTGATGCGTTCGAGCCGAGCGTTGAAAGAAAAACGGCCGCTATACGAGGTCTGGCTATTAAACGAGACTGGTTACGAAAAAGGGTTTTATTATAAAAATTATTCTACATTTGAATGCTCCCCTTCAATATACTCCCCTTCCCTCGCCACACCCCTTTCCATACGTTTCTCCCATTGATCGAAGCAGTGCTGGAAGTCTTCTTTGGTGAGGGCCCTTAGGAGCTCTGCCGTTTTTTGCTTTACCGCTTCCATCGACTCAAATCGGGTCCCTTTCAAAGCAGATTTTATTTTCGGAAACAAAAAGAAGTTGCACGGTGCCAAATCTGGCGAGTACGGCGCATGTTCGAGCACTGGAGTGCGCTTACCGGCCAAATACTGCTTCAGAGATAGCGCGTTATGGGCAGGTGCGTTGTCCTGGTGCAAAATCCACGAGTTGTTCTTCCACAACTCGGGCCGTTTCTTACGAACTCGTTCTCGCAGTGTTACCAAAACTGACAAATAGTAAGTCTGGTTGACAGTCTGACCCTCTGGAACCCATTCAGTCATCACGATACCGAATGTCGAAAAAAACGATCAACATTGCCTTAAATTTTGATTTGGACATCCTTGCTTTTTTGATTCTGGGCGATTCAGGCGTCTTCCAATGCATCGATTGCCGCTTTGTTTCAAGATCGTATTAAAAAATCCACGTTTCGTCGCAAGTAATAATGTTTTTTATCGGTCCGGAATCTTTTTTTAACCTTTCAAGGAAATATGAGCAGACCTGCTGACGCAAGAGCTTTTGGTCAGGAGTCAGGTTTTTTGGCACCAACTTCGCACAGACTTTTGCCATGTGTAATTCCTCGTGCAAAATTTGTCTAACCGTTTCTTTATCGGCGTTTACAGCCTCGGCAATCATTCGGATGCTCATTTGACGATCTGCACGCACAATTTGGTTGATTTTGGTCACTGTTTCCGGAGTTGAAACAGTGATAGGGCGACCTGGGCGTTGGTCATCTTCAGTGCTCATTCGGCCCTGACTGAAGCGCTTACATCACTCAAAAACACGCGCACGAGATAGAGAATTGTCCGCATAGGCCTCTTGCAACAATTTACAGCACTCAGTCGGAGTTTTTTTCAATTTAACGAAAAATTTGAGATTGATACGTTGCTCCTGTTTTTCGTCACACATGGTTTTTGGCACGAGAAAAAAACACGTTCGTTTCAAACCACTACTGCACAAATACAATAATAGTGACGAGAACGTGTTTTGATACGTGCATAGACAAGATATCTAGATACCCAACGCACTACTCGTTTTTTTCCCCACCCCTCTACGGCGCCCTCTAGGCGCGCAGTCTCGTTATTTAATAGCCAGACCTCGTACCTGCAATCTATTAAGGGAGATTTAACATTTTGAAAAATATTTTATTTTCATCAAGTTTCCAGTTAAAATAGTTTATAAAAAGTAACATTGACGGTATCAAGTATTTTGGATAAAATTGTTTAAAACTTAAATTTTATAAGTAATCATTTATTCAAGTATTCTTTTTTCGTTAAAGAAGTATTAAAAAATCAACTTAATATACTTCTTAAAATCATTATCCTATTCGAGTCGCGTACCGGAAAACTATAAGCATAAATCAGTTTTTGTTTTAAGTCCAATCTATCTTTGGTCCGATGGTAAGGAGATAAGCTACTACAGAAATAGCCAAGGTTCTAATCCAGCTTCAAATTTTTTATGCACTACCGCTACATGGAAGTGCCTTATTTTTTTGTCATTACAAAAAATTAACCTATTTTAAATTAACTTATTTTTGCATGAAAATAATTTCTATAAAAAAAATTTAATTTTGAGCATTTTTTAAAATATATGTATGGGTGTAACTTAAACAATTTTGAATGAATCTTAATAAAACATGCACATTATACTTGGCATATTAAACTATGATTATAGTATCTTTTTCGGAAAGATCTATTTATAAATAGCCAAACGGCAGTACAAAATAGGAGTTTGTCAAAAAAAAAATTTTATAAAAATTGATAGAAAATTTTATAAATTTTTATAATATTAAAACGTAATTTTATAAATTTTTATAATATTAAAACGTAATTTTATAAAACATGAAAAATTGAAAGGTTTTTATGTTTTACATTATTCTCAAGGAACAATATTTAAACAGATACATAAACCGAATCGTTTATAATTTTTATTTAATTTGCAGAAAAAGCATTTTTTATCTGTTAACTTGATACCAAATACTTCAAGACAAAAATGTTAAATTACAAACTTCTTGGGAATAATAAAAAAAAACTTTCTGCTGTGATACACTTTTGTTTAGGAAAGTAGGCTAAAATGATTTAAATTTTGATTTTTAATAAACAATAAACGTTTTTGAATTATAAAGTTAACAACAATTAGTCCTGAAGAAAAATGATGAATGATATACTTCTAGAGAATAATAAGACAGAACTTTTTACTGCGGTTTACAAAACGGTGACTACTTTTTTTCAAGAATAATATTTAAATTGTTGCGTAATCAAAAATGATAACGAATTTAATTTTAAATGAAAAATATAAGTTTAAAATCTATTAATTTAATAATGATTACAGTTAGAGAAAAATCTTGAATAAAAAATCATGAAGTATAACAAAATAAAACTTTTTTTATCAGAAACTTTTCTCTCGAAACAGTATGAAAGTAACATTAAAGTCATAATGATTTCAGTTTGCAAATAACTTTAAAAAAAAATGGCCTAATAACAAGAATTACTTCTAGATAAAAATGTTAAATATGTAAATTTTAAAAAATAATAAAACTAAACTTTTTTCCTCAAATAAATTTTTCTAACAGTAATATTTAAAGTAATATATAAACCTAAACAATATTATTTTCATTTAACGCAAAAAGAAAAAAAACACGTTCAATAATGTTACTTGAAATTACTTCTATCTTCTTCAATTCTTGTAGATGGAAAATAATAGGAAATTTACATTTAACAGAAAATTATATTCTTGAACATTATTATTATTCTAATTAATTATTCTTTCCCTGTCTTCTTACCCAAATACATTTTTTAACTTTTTCTGAAAAAAATAAATAATGATTATTCAAAATTTATTATATTACAGACTCAATAACATTACTTTTATATATTAAATAAATAACATATAAATGTTTGATAAATTTTTTGATTGTTTCTATTAATATTTTTATATGATATTCAGAAGCTCAAAAAAAAAGGCCAAACTGCGGATTAAAATTTTAATCACCGACTTAAGAAATAGCCTAGCTGCTACCGGGCTAACGCCAAAATTACTTTGTTCAAATAATACGATATATTATTAGTCGTATGTTATCATTCGCATTATGATAATGATTTTTTCAACATTACTTTGATATTTATAAAATAAATTAAAATATTAAAATAACTTACTATCTGCAAATTTTGAATTAATAATAACTGAATTAACGATGTTTAAAAGAGCAATTATTGCAATTCATACTCGTAAAATTAATTTAAATTTTGATTTGAATGATTTAGAATTAAAGAAATTATATTTGTTTATTTAACAAAAAACACAAATTTTAAGTGATAAAAATTTTTTATTTCGTATTTTCATATCGAAACCGATCTGTAAATTTTTGTGTCCATGGACCCTGATCATTAAAATGTAGGGGTAAGTATTTGAAATTCTAGATGGCGGCATTCAATATGGCCGCTTGAAACCAAAATTTTCTTGATAATTTTGATATTTTTTAATAAAACGATTTTTCAATGAAGAATATTTACAAAAATGGGTATATTGGTATACAAGAGTTTAAGTCGCTAATTGTGAATTTGTTATAAAATTTTACAAATTCAAGATGACTGATCCAATATGACGACCAAAAATGTTCCATATTATTGATCTCTTATGAAAATTGGTATATTGGGATATTTTGGGTCGCTGATAATAAATTTATCAGATTTTATACATTTAAGATGGCGGATCCAATATGGCGGCCAAAAATTTACAAAATTATTTGATTGTTATGATAATACGAGTAACTATACAAGGATTTTCGATTCACTGATTACGAATCTGCGATCAGATTTTCAAAATTTGAAAGAGAAAATCCAAGATGGTGGATAACAATTTTCATCGATTTTCGAGAAAATTGATGTATGTTTTTTGACTAGCTAAATACGAATCTGTAAGCAAAATTTAAAAATTTAGAATAGTGGATCGAAGATGGTTGACAAACGAACGATTCCTTTTAAATCTATTTACTCTAAGAATATGAATTACATAGTATAACAATATCACTTTTCTGCAAAAATTTTTGATAAATATTTAATAGATTTTAAACGATATAAATTTATTAGATTTCGCTGATTGTTTATGATTATTTTCCAATTATACAAGTTAAGTAGTAAGTTCACATTGTTTTTCATGCCAAGTATTGCCGTATAGAAAATAATATAAATTTAAAATGGCGTCATCTTCGAAATATCCAAAATGATTGCGCCATTGAGAAAATATTGAAAAGGAAAATGACGATATTGACATGAATGTGCTTGTGACTTCTGATACGGAAAATTTTGATTCAGAATTTCAGATTCAGAAGTTTAGATTCAGAATCTGATTGCGATTCAGAAGATTATGAGCTTATTCATTCAACGAAAATGATCCTAACAACTTCGTACAAAAAAAACTTCGTGATCTGTGATGATTACTCAGAAGAATAAAAAAAAGCTTTAACCAAACTACATTTACGTATGGATACAAGATGAAAAAAAAGTATGGTGAAATTCCAAAAAATTAATTGTTGCCGCCTGAATCAATGAAGATAATTCATAATGCTTCTTGCACATAATTCTTCCAATATTTTTTCAGCAGAAATAAGAAACTACATTATTGAAAACGTAGCTTGTAATGATTATAATCTTACTCTTGATGAGTTCAATAAATTTTTAGAGATTATTATAATTTCAACTTTTAAGAAAAGGAAGTCGCAAAAAGACTATTGGTCTACAGGCCCCCTATTACCCACACAGCATGCAAGGTTTCATTGAAAGATTCAACGCAAGGTTTCAGTGAAAAGTTGCAGCAAAGTTACACTGAAAACTTGCTGAAATATTATACTGATACATTTCAACGAAACCTTGCAGCAACCTTGCAGCAAGATTTCAATGCTATATTTTTTGGAAATCTTACAGTAGCCTTGAAGCAACATTTCGTGGAACATTTCGTGCAAGATTGCAGCAAGATTTTATAAAATATTTTCACAAAACCTTGCAGCGACCTTGCAGCAAGATTTCAATGATGCTTCTTTCCGCAAACTCACAGCAACCTCACAGCAATCTTGCAGCAACATTTCGCGAAACATATCGTGCAAGATTGCAGCAAGGTTTATTGGAACATTTCAGTAAAACCTTGCAGCAATCATGCAGCAAGATTTTTCTAAAATATTTCATTAAAAATTGCAAAAACTTGGCAGCAATATTTTTCAAAATATTTCGCACAAAATTTTAGCAAGATTTTCTGAAGCATTTCACTGACACTTTTCAGCGATCTTGCAGCAAGATTTTAATGATGTATTTTTCCGAAACCTAACAGCAACCTTGCAGCAATATTTCGTGAAACTTTTCGCGCAAGATTGCAGCAAAGTTTCTTGAAATATTTTCGCGAAACTTTGCAGCGACCTTGCAGCAAAATTTCAATGATGCTTCTTTTTGCAACCTTACAGCAACCTTGCAGCAAGATTGATAATCAATATGAAAAGTCATATTAAAAACTATAAATATTGATAAAGTAAATGAATAAGAAATTTTTTTTTATATTTTTACTCAACTATTTTTCCATATTTTGAAAGATTTTAATATTATTGTTACATTATATATATTTCATTTCCGCCTCAAATTAATTATTTGGTCGCAAATTGTCGTTTATATATTGTATTTATTGATGTCTCACGGAAAAAACGCAGAAAAATTTCTTCACCTACGGTGGAATAGAACCAGGGTTCTTCGCATTATGAATCAGATGCCTTGGACCACTACGTTATAGGCAACTCTTGTATATATTTAAATATGAATTTCAGTTATAAGTTGGTGGATGTTGCACTGTTCTCATAAGACTTCAAAGCATTGATTAGTTGTACATAACGAGATTCTCAAATTTTAATTGAACTCACTTTATTATAATAATTTATATAATTTGCCTGCATTTATATTGTATCACGATTGATGTTATTCATTTAAAGAAATTTACTGTTCTCTAAAGTAGCATTATACTCTTAGATAATTAAAATATACTTTTAATTTTAGTATTTATTTTAGGCTAAAGTTTAATAACAAAGTTTACTTCAAGAAAATTTTTTCTTTTTTTTAAACTTGGTTTTAATTGATTCAAACGCTTAAGTATTTAAACGACGGAACATCCGCCAACAAATAATTAAAATATTCATCGTAATTGTACAAGCGGTGCGTATAGCTTAGTGGTTAGGGCGTCTACTTCATAATGCGAAGAATCCGGGTTTGATCTCACCGTAGGTGAAAAAATTTCTCTACGTTTTTTCCGTGAAATATTAATGTATACAATATATTAACGACAATTTGCAACTAAAAAATTAAATTAATGAGGAAATAAAATATATATATTTCATTGCAAACCTCTAGCAATATCTCATTGCAACTTTGCAGCAATATTTCATTATAACCTTGTAGAAAACTTGCATTGACATCTTGCAGAAACCTTCCACTGCAACCTTGCTGAAGGATTTGTGCAAGGGACACATAAAGTTTGCAGCAACCTTACATTGCAACTTTGCAGCGATATTTCATTGCAATCTTGGAGCAATATTTCATTGCAATCTTGTACAAATCTTGCATTGAAATCTTGCAGCAATTTTTTGTTATAATCTTATAGAGAACTTTTATTGAAACCTTGCAGCAACCTTTCATTGAAATCTTGCAGAAATCTTATATCACAAGCTGCCAGCAACCTGTCATTGAAACCTTTCAGAAACCTTTCATTGAAACTTTGCTGAAGGATTTGTGCAAGGGACATATTGAAGTTGCTGCAACCTTTCATTGCAACATTGCAGAAACCTTTCGAACCTTACATGAAACCTTGCAGCAAGGTTTCATGCTGTGTGGGTAGCTTGTAAACCTATAACTTCAGCATTGAGTAGTAAGAATTTTTTCAAAATCAAATCAAAAATAAAACTTAAAACCTAGTGATGAAAGTAATACTGATCCAGCTCGGCGAGTACGCGGTTCTTTCGAAGTTTTTAGGAAAAATATGAAGCAGTCTGATTTTTTTTCAATATTATCGATTGATAAAACAATGTCCAAGAATTACAGGAAAAATAAATTGAAACAATATATGAAAAAAAAAAACAGTTCAGTTTGGTATAAAAAAAGTGGTCTTTATGCAGTTTCGAAGGATTCTCATTCGATTGTGATATTTACTGTGATAAGGGAACAAACACTTATTTTTAAGAATAAAGTATTATTCTCAATAAATGTGCTTTGGGAAGCTAATTAGTCTTAACGAAGATCCAAGGGCTTCTTTCTTCCGTTGTACCAAAAAAATAGTTAATTATCATATACATTTTCATAATTATTTTGCCAATACAGATCTGATGGTTCATCTGAAAAATTTTGGTGTACGGACTATGGATACAGTAAGAGCAGACAGAGTTACTACTGCACGCAATGATACGGATCAGAAAGATATTGTAAAGCATGAGAAAAATAGTGGAATCAATTACATAAAAGTTATGAATTCAAAAGCTGTTTGTCTACTCTCAACAGCTATAAGTGTTACACCTTTATCTTCAATGAAACGCTACTCTAAGGACCAGAAGTGTAAAAGGGAGATACCTTTTCCAAAAGTCTTTATTTCCAAATTTCCAAATGCAAATAGATGAGTGAAGTCGACTAACATTATAATTATTACAGTAAGTTGATACCTTTAATTAGATCACAAAAAAAACTCAGGTTATTTAATGAAAACTAATTCAAGCATCTATAACTGAAGGGTTGTAAGTCTAAAGGGTCTAACAAGGGAACCACCTCAACCCGACCCCACCGATTTTAATAATTTTTGGATATGTTGTAATACTCAAAAAAATATTCGACACGTGTATTTTTTTATCGGCTGACATCCACTTTTAAAGGGTGAAATCCACCCCTAAAAACCACCTCCAAAAATCGTTTTTTTAATATATTTCTGCATCTAATGAATATTTTATGAATAAAATCAGTGCCAAAATATTTCTTATAAGTAGGCGCTTCTACTGATATAACTTTAATACCAAGGAGTTGCAACCCCTTTTTCTATAGGGGTCAAAGTTCTATTTCTTTTGCTATTTTGCGATTCAAAATCTGTTAAATAAGGTCGAGTGGGTTAAACACTGCATTTATAATGAGAAAATAAGAAATTAAAATTGACGTATTTCGGAGTTTTTTAAGAAAAAATTTTTTGGAGGTGTGTTCCCCTTAAAAACCACCTCTACCAAATCACAAGCAGGCTAACCCACCTAACCCTGGCCACAGTGTGTCTATTGATTATTTGTTCTGTTATATGTACCATATGACAGGCGCAATATATTAGATAACCAAGCTACCCCTGACCTCTGACCCCTAACCTCAAAAATCCAAAAAACCACCCCTATCAAACCACAAGAGGTAAACCCAAGTAACCCTGCCCACAGCATGTTTATCTATTATTTTTTTAACTAAATATATCCTACATCACAAGCAAGCTATGTCCGCAGAAATCCGACCCTTGACCCCTAACCCGCCCAACCCTAAAAAACCTTCCCTACCAAACCACAAGCAGGCTAACCCAACTAATCCCTGCCACAGCATGTTTATTAATTATTTTTTCTATTATTGAATATATCCCATATCACAAGCGAACTATATTAGCTAACTACGCTACTCATAAACCCCTAACCGTTCAAAATCCAAAAAACTACCCCTATCAAACCACAAGCAAGCTAATCCATCTTAACCTGGCCCTAGCGTGTTTTTTGATAATTTTTTTGTTTTAAATAAATATATCCTACATAATAAGCAATTTATGACAGCAAACCATTGTACCCTTAACCCAATGAATCCCTAAAGAACACCCCTACCAACCCACAAGCAGGCTATTGGCCTCAACCCTGACCACAGCGGCGTTTATCGCTCATTTCTTCTTGAAATAATTGTTAAATCGAAACCTGGGATGAAAAAAGTCATGTCTAAAATAAGTATCTAATGTAATACGTTGTCTTATTATTTTCAAATGAACTTTATTAAAAGTTATTCTTATAAAAGACTATATTTTTGACTCATATGTGAATTAAAATGTATTATTTGACATAGTTTTCACAGTAATCATAATCTTCAAAGAAGTGCTTGAAACATAATGACTTTTTACACCAACCACATCGTATTATTGCAACATTCTTACATCCTTCTACTTCGCAGTTGACATTCGAAGATTCTCCAAAACTAAAATCAACAGGATTATCAGTTTTATCTGGTTTTTGAGTAATATAGCCGCTTTTATACCAGGAATATTTAAAAATATCTGCATATCTCGGTGAAGAAAACTGGTTAGGTACCAGCGATTGTAATGTTATAATGTTATTTCTTACATGTGAATTCAAGTCATAATCCACCAGCATTACTTGATCTGAAAATTGCCTCACGAAACCGAAGACTCTTCTTTCAATTTACAACAATAGCAAATAATAAATTATGGTGCCACTTTGAAAAATATGTTTGAAATTAAAAAAATTGAGCCTGCTTCAGGATTGTTAGGGGTACCCACACAGCATGAATTAATCCTGAATTAATTCTAAATTAATTCATGATATAATAAAATTATTACAGAATTAATTCTGTATTATTGCTATGTCTGCTTTTTGATTCCTTCAGAATTGATTCATAAAATAATTCTCTAATAACATTTAAATTTTATATATATATATATTGTGACCTCAGTATCCTGTTATAAGAAAAAATTAAAATAAACTATTTTATATAAGTCAATAAATAAAATCTACAATATTATAAGCAAAGTTAGAAGTAAGAAACGATATAAAATAGAGCGATAGGATTAAGAAATTGAAAGATAAAATAAATTACGAATAAATTCAGTGCCGCGAAACAGCAATGGCATTGAACTCAAAGGTCGTAACAATCGGCGTATATTCTATATAATACGAGTTAGAATAATAAGAAATCAAAGTAGAGTTTAAACATAAAAAAGTAAAAGAAAAAAGGAGAGCACCGAAATAATTTCATATAGAATAACAAATAACACATTTAACAAACAAATAAAAAAAAAAAGAAAAAACATAAAATTTGAATTAGGAAAAAAAGTTATTACAAATAGAAGGTTATAGAGCGCCAGTAACTCGAGAAAGTCAAAATTCTATGATGTTGCATCAGGGTTACTGGATGAATAAAAAAACAGAATAACAATTGATTTTATAAAAATACGTAGATAAAGAGAGTACACGAATAGTGACTAAAAAAACAATCAACGAAATAAATTATTTGTACATAAAAAGCGAAAAAGAAAAATTAAAAAACTTGTAAACAATAAAACAGCTCGAAATTTGCGAAAATCACGACATTGTTATACATGTAAAGATGTGACCACATCTCAGCTAGAAAATAAGAAAAAAAAATTTTCGAAAATATTGTAAATTATTAAATAATTGTCAATAGAAGCCCATAGAACTTTGCCTCAACCAAGGATCGGCGAGAGTATATAAAGCCGAGCTCGTCAAGGCAGCAGACACTTGATTTCAGACTTTCAAAGAAGACAGTCGTAGATTACTCTTATCCAATGTAAGAATAATTATTATAAATTCGAAATTTAACATTTAAACTGATTTTTTTTTTTTATAAATGTGTGAAATCAAGGCTAAGTAACAAAAGAAATTACAAAACTTCCAATCAATGGCATTTTGCAAGTGCTGCAGATGACTAAGTATTGGTAACGTTGTAATTTTTATACTCAAGGGTTCTATGCCTTTCTAAAAAGGGATAAAATCTTTGAGTAAACCGAAGACTTTCGGGCATATCGACACTGTGTTCGAGTGCACTGGGGTCGGGTGTTACAATATAAAAAATAAAAAACAAAATTGAAAAGAATAAACCGCACACGATTTCTACTATCGAATGAGTGTGGCTGGTTTAACACCTATGTATTAGTCTGCTGGGATAATGCACTCTCTAGCAAGTGTAGGTATAGTCATCTTGAAAGTTAAACTCTTTAAAGGCCAAACATAAACATTAGCCGGTCAACGACCATAGTGGCGTCTCTCTCTAAGACGTCACGCATTGGCGTAAGATCTAAAATTTTTGTATTTTAGTAAAGTCACATCTAAAACTTCGAAAAGACACATTTGTCGGAATTTAATTAATAAATTGAACAATTATTATAAAGAACATAAATAGGATCTTAGTTGATCATAGATAGAAATTGAATAGTAAGCTTTTTTAAATTATATTGAGAGAAAACATACACACACACACGGGAATTGTCAAAGAAATTGGGGTTCAGCACTCGAACGTGCACACATAAAAATAGTAAAAATCCAACACAAATGACTTAGCATACGCTTTTGTTATTTCGTTATAACGTGAGAATCCGACACGTTACAATATATATTCGAAATGATTTATTATTTGCTATTATTGTAAATTGAAAGAAGAGTCTTCAATTCTGCGCCATTTAAAAAATGGAATGAGTGTTATATATTAAAATTTCAATGTATTAATTTTATATTTATTGTAATTTGGTGTAATAATATAATGTATTGTTCTGTTATTTTTCGTTTAAAGAATAACATAACAAAGTTTGATTAGATTACTACTATCATCATTGCTCTTTTAAGAAAGTTATAATGTTTACAAAGCATGCGTTATCTGCATTTTTATCTAATCCATGTTTCAAGGAAGATAATTTCTTGTGTAAACATCATTGGGGAAAACATCCGGCTTGCATTTGATAAATAATAACAGTTCAACTAAAGTGAATTATTTATTATGCTGGATGTATAAACACATTTACTTGTATTTTTATATGAAATTTTCTTAGCACAAGAATATTATAAATAAAAGTAAGAAGAAAATTTTTTGATTACTACGTAAGTATTTATGTCACTTTTCACGTATAATTTTAATCACATATTTTGATTTGTAAAACAAAATATGTATTAGACTACGTTTTTTTTTTTAATACTTTACAACTGCGAAAAAAATATTTATTTAGTGCTTTTATTTTAGACTTAATTGTGTAGGTTAATGCTTTAAACGTATTGAATTTATTATTCGCATATTTTCAAAACTTACAAATACCAAGCAGTGAGATTTATTTCAAAAAAATTGAATTATCAGAAAAGTTGAAACAAATATTAATAGATGCAGCACACGAGTTCAATGATGTGGACATGATTGTTGAAGAAACGTTGGATTTCCATGAAGAATATAAATATCTAATATAGTGATGCTCAAATAGTCGAAGATGAAATGCAACATCACTTTCCTGATCCAGAATTTGCACCAACGAATCATTGTACAAATGATGTTGAAGAAGTATCATTTGAATATAAAAGTAATGCCGTAGAATATTGGAGAAGCGGAAAAAAGGGAAAAAATTAAAAATTAGAAACTTATTTTCAGACGTGACTTTTTTCATCCCAGGTTTTGATTTGATAATTATTTCAAGAAGAAATGAGCGATAAACGCCGCTGTGGTCAGGGTTGAAGGCGGTAGCCTGCTCGTGGGTTGGTAAGGGTGTTCTTTAGGGATTCATTGGGTTAAGGGTACAATGATTTGCTGTCAAATTGCTTATTATGTAGGATATATTTATTTAAAACAAAAAAATCATCAAAAAATACGCTAAGGCCAGGTTAAAGTGGATTAGCTTGCTTGTGGTTTAATAGGGGTAGTTTTTTGGATTTTGAACGGTTACGGGTTAGGAGTAGCTTGGTTAGCTAATATAGTTCGCTTGTGATATGGGATATATTCAATAACAGAAAAAATAATCAATAAACATGCTGTGGCAGGGATTAGTTGGGTTAGCCTGCTTGTGGTTTGGTAGGGGAGGTTTTTTGGGGTTGGGCGGGTTAGGGGTCAAGGGTCAGATTTCTGCGGACATAGCTCGCTTGTGATGTAGGATATACATTCTGTCAAAAAAGAACCGGGAATTGTCGATTTAAATCTGGCTGTGCAATTTAGGCACGTAAAATTTTTTTTTCTAGGTTGGTACAACTGTCCTTAATGACTATGCCAAGTTTAAGCGAAATCTGTCAACGAGTGTGTTTACAGTAGCTGGTTAAGTCAGTGGCCTTCAGCTCGCGCGCCGAATTTTGTTTTATGTCTTCAATCGACTAAAAACGGGTGCCACGGAGCGGCAATTTAAGTTTTGGAAAGAGGAAGAAGTCACAGGGAGCCAAATCCGACAAAATACGGTGGTTGCTCAAGCGTGTTCGTTGAGTTTTTGGCGAAAAAGTCGGTCACAGTCGTAGTTAGGTGAGACGGCGCGTTATCGTGTCTTGTGGCCACCTTTCTCATGCCCAAAATATCAATCAAAATCGTACGTGTGGACTCGTGGGATATCTCAAGTTCATGTGCTATCTCTCTCAAGCTAGTATGACGGTTAAGCACCATTTCCTTAATTTTATCGACGTTATCTGCGGTCGAAGCCGTCGATGGGCATCCGGAACGAGGCCAGTCTTCAACGACTTCACGACCCTCCTTGAAGGCTTCGTACCACTCCTACGCACGGGTTTTCGATAGTGCTTTATCACCAAAAGCCTTTTGCAACATTTTTAATGCATCGGCACACGAAATTTCACTCGCAACACAAAATTTTAAACAAATTCTTTGTTCAACGTAATCACCCATTGTAAAAAATCGGCACGCACTATTGACATCGACTAACTTAACCAGCTACTGTAAACACACTCGTTGACAGATTTCGCTCAAACTTGGCATAATCATTAAGGACAGTTGTACCATTCTAGAAAAAAAAATTTTACCTGTCTAAATTACCTCGCCAGATTTACATCGACAATTCCCGGTACTTTTTTGACAGAATGTATTTAGTTAAAAAAATAATAGATAAATATGCTGTGGCCAGGGTTACGTGGGTTTACCTGCTTGTGGTTTGATAGGGGTGGTTTTTTGGGTTTTTGAGGTTAGGAATTAGAGGTTAGGGGTAGCTTGGTTATCTAATATATTTCGCTTGTCATATGGTACATATAACAGAACAAATAATCAATAGACACACTGTGGCCAGGGTTAGGTGGGTTAGCCTGCTTGTGATTTGGTAGAGGTGGTTTTTAGGGGTAACAGACCCCCAAAAAATTTTTTCTTAAGAAACCCCGGAATACGTCAATTTTAATTTCTTATTTTCTCATTATAAATGCAGTTTTTAACCCACTTGACCTTATTTAACAGATTTTGAATCGCAAAATAGCAAAAGAAATAGAACTTTGACCCCTATAGAAAAAGGGGTTGCGACCCCTTGGTGTTAAAGTTATATCAGTAGAAGCACCTACTTATAAGAAATATTTTGGCGTTGATATTATTTAAAAATATTCTTTAGATGCAGAGATATATTTAAAAAACGATTTTTCGAGGTGGTTTTCAGGGGTGGATTTCACCCTTTAAGAGTGGATGTCAGCCGATAAAAAAAAACACATGTCGAATATTTTTTTGAGTATTACAACATATATCTAAAAATTATTTAAATCGGTGGGGTCGGGTTGGGGTGGTTCCTTTGTAAGTGCCAAAAAATCCAAAGTTAATATTTTTACGAAAATACGATCTAAGTGCCAAGGCTAATGATATCCAAATGGATTCAAGTGCATTTTTGTTTTAAAATTTGGATATGTGTTTAATTAAATTAAGGAAAATTAATAATTATTTCATTGAGTTGTTTATTTTATAATGTTTTTCTGTTATATCTCTAAATAATAAAATTGGCACTTAAAAAAAAGCGGAAAAAAAAGAAGTGGCATTAGATATAACTAGAAATTATTTTGTGAATCTTTCAGCTCAAAGATAGAAATTGCATGAGACTGCAGTTGCAGCAAAAAGAAAGTTGCATTAACTTCTCAAAATATTCATCAAGAACAAAAAATATGCACAGTTTACGTTTGTTCAACTTGTTTTCCGATTTAACATAAGCAAAACTAATAATTTTTTTATGAAAATATATGACAAACAAATTTGCAAAATTTAAAAAATATATAAAATGTACAAAACAAAAATTAATAATTTTCAAAGAAATCAATGGATTTTAAAAATTTTGTCAGCCATCTTGAATTTGTAAAATCTGACAACAAATTCATAATCAACAACCTACAAAAACGCTACATACCATTTTATCGTTACATACCAATTTTCATAAGAATTGACCATTGAACGATATTGGACACTCGGTTGCCATATTAGATACGCCATTTTAAATTTGTAAAAAACTCCTGCATACCGATTTTCGTAAATATTTATTATTGAAAAATCATTTCATTCAAAAATATTAAAATTACCAAAAAAATGTTGGCTTTAAGCAGCCATATTGGATGCCGCCATCTTGAATTAAAAAAACTTTTTCTTGCTTTTTAAATGTGAAGGTCCATGGACGTAAAAAATTCATAAAATTTAGTGTTTTTTTTAAATAAGCAAATATAACTTTAATATGCATTTTTTTTTTAATTCTAATTGCAAAAATTGAAAGTTCAGATAATTTTACTTTAGAAATGACTAGCTTTTTTTTACAACCGATTTCATATTAAATAAAACTGTTGAAAAAAGTATTAAAAAAGTATCCGTCTACACCTTGATGGGTTAATGGGTAGAAATAATTAAAACTTTGTTTTCACCCGAGATTTTAAGTTGTATTATTTAATTCATTACAGCCGAAAAAATGCTTTTTAAAAATATTTTAAGATCATCAATACATCAATATTACAAATTAAAAAAACTGACGTTGAATCTATTGTACATTCGAGTCTTCTATGCTGTTACTTCGTATTAAAATTTTATGCATCAAAATTTATTTAAATATTCTAAGCTTCTCGATGAATTCTTTAAAATAGAAATAATATTACAATACGTAGCATTTTTTTCAAATAATTTTTGTTTTATGTATAGATAGACAATACAATAAAAAGTTGAATTCAATTAAATGCAGGGTGAAAAGATCATGTTGAATAATAATCTTAAGCAATAATCATAGAAAAAATAAAGAAATTTTTGGATAAGTTAACTTTTGTCGAAATAGCTTAAAAAGTTCTTTTACAGAAAATATGCCAATAAGTTAGTGCACGTTACAAATACAAAAAATAATGTTGTATTTCCTTTAGCTTTAAGTATTTATAAGTTAATTTGTTTAAATTAACATTTTTATAATCAAAATTTGTATCTATTATGTTTCCTAATAGTTTGTCGAAAATTACAAAAAAAATGTAAAATGAATTAATAAAATATACATTATGTTTCAGATCTGTCAGACGTCCCACAACGGCTTCATTTTCTTTTTGATTTTTCCTTTTTCTTTGATTTTCTTTCTACCGACAAACGCATCGCGTATACATACTACAAATATGTAAATAACAAATCATGCTTATTCTTTTTATCATTAAAAAAATGAGGAAAACCGAAGAAGGACAGATGCTGTGTCCTCAATGGCTCGATGCTATATCCTTTATTACTAAAACAAACCTACACGATATGAATAAAAACAAAATGAATTCTATAGATTCTCGAATTTGTATGCGCTTTCTTAATTTTCAAACTAATAAATCATAAGGAAGAACTCGAAATATCCGACGCAGCGACTATCGTATTTGCATAAACCGCTATAATGCGCTTACCGCCTATCGGATTAGCACCGAAATAGTCAGTCCGTCAACGATATTTGCGAGATTGACAATTTTCTTCTTTATTTAATTGTATCTTCTGAAATAGAAAAAATATATCTCACGCCTATTTCAAAATTTTGCATTTAAATCCATATAATATTGAATTGTAACATTATTTAAACCATATTTAATTATATTTAAAATTACTTATTTTATAGTTAATTTTATTTACGTACAATAAAACTAATATATTTAAATATATATAAAATAATCTTACATTATAATTTCGTACAGAGTTATTTGTTCTTTCATTATTTGTAATACTAAATATTAGCAGCCTAAACATTAGACGCGCCGCACGTGTTTCGAGCCATTAGGATATATACGCGAGTTTTATTTGTGAGGATTTTTCCGCGAGTCACCGCCGCTGTTATCTAGGGAACGGACAAAGGACGAGATAAAGTAAGTGGCCACTTCATCTTCGTAATTAGCCCGCGAGCAATTATATGCAGTCTTTTTCCTGACGCGTGTGCGATCGCGTCAGGCGTGTATATAGATATAGTAGAGTTACGCGCGAGCCCGCGTAACTCAAACTCGATTAGACCGCGCAAGTGCGAGTGAGAGGATCAATCTCTCTCTCGCACTATCATAGAATAGGCGTTCGAGTAAGAGAAAGCCACTCTTACTCAGGCAACCTGCGAGCACGCAGTTGAGCGAGAGGAAAGAGCTCTCTCGCTCAACCATAGACTACAGCATCGAGTGAGAGTAAGAGCCGCTCTCACTCGAGCAGTCACGAACTACGGCAGTATAGAGGGGGAACTGCTCTCTCTATATCTGCCGTCCACAGACTACACGTGTGTCTGTGTAGCCGCGCGAAGCGGAGGGTGCGCATGCGCAGTGCGCACCTTGAGAATTAGTATTGCGCGTAAGGCAATACTAATTGCTCTTCGCAATAACGGACCTCTCCGCAATAATTCGTTACCTTTTGTATTGTTTTTGATATTTTTATTTATTAAAGCAGCTATTTTGCACAGAGCTGGTGCGTTTTTATTTTTTATCTTCCCTATAGCGTCCCTATCCCGAATATCGCCGCCTCCGCGGGTGTGCCAAACGATCGTTGGCACACATACTTCGCAGCCGAGCCCGGTGGGAGCTGCACCGGTCGCGGGGCCTTAGGCAAGGCCCCTCACACACACAGAGAATAAAGCAAGACCAGAAGAAGGTCCTGCGTTGTTAACGAGTGTGAATAAATTTACCCCGTTACAACTGGCGCCCAACGTGTCGTCGAGTTAAAAATAACTCATAAATTTTTTTTTGTAATTTTGGAGTTTAGCTTGCTTGTAGCACCGAGGCTCAAGCAAGTATAAGGTCAGGGAGAACTGACCTCTCCACAGCCACGCCAGTGCGAGTTGCGATACCGTGGGTAGAGGGACGAGGTAAATCCCTCTTAAAATAAATTGTACATACACATTTGTTTATATTTATTTATTTAACGTTGAGTACATATAGCGTGCGATACCCACGATATCGCAACTATCCGACTTGTATAAAAATTAGCGTGCGGAACACAAAAGGAGACATGGCGACAGGAGACTCCTCCAAGATAGAGCAATGGCTATTCGCCATGGAGGGCGAGGAGGTAGAGGAAACCCTCCACGCTCTCCGACTACGGACAGACGGGCCACGCTTTGCAAAACTGGCCCGTATAACTAATTGGCTGCTGAGAAATTTCACAGCAGCCGATTTCCAGGAGGAGATTGCCGGGGCAGACGAAGCTGCCCAGGCTACGAGAGCCGAAGCAAGAAGAAGCTTCGTGCTCCGTGCCTGCCAGGAGAGGGCAGGCACGACGGCGGGGTCGGCGGATTACGACAGAGAAGAGCCGCATCCGCTGACCATGTTGTTAGGGGACGAGACGGACCAATCGTCCCTAACAAACACACAGAAAGACCCGCCACCAACGAGAAGAGAGCTCTTGATGCAGGAGCGCATCGAGAGCTTAACGCAGACAATCGAAGGCATGGTCAAGTGCTTTACGGCCATGCAGGCGGAGCTACAAGATTTGCGAGCCAGGCAAGAGGTCGCAAATCTTAGGCCAAGTGCGTCATCCACCAGGATAGACAGCACGCCAGGCCCGTCCAGGGCACCACAGAGAGAGAGAGACCGCGGAACCGGCTCTCTCGCCACAGACTCGGCGTAAGAGCAAAGCGCCGAGCCATGTCGCGTTCCAGGACACGTTCACGTGTAACTACGTGTCAACGCACAGCAGCCCCCGCGAAGGCGAGGATTCGCGAGGGCCTGCAGAGTGCCCGCCATTCCCTAGATCCGGCCCAAATGGAGCCTGGAGGAGGGGGGAAAGTTGCACCAATGCACCGAGTAATAGTGCATGGTGCAACACCGGTATGGCGGCACCGCGCGACGTCGGTTGAATCGTCAGTCGGTGGAACATCGCGTTCCGGGGAGAGCCGACTGACAACATTGACGCGTTCTTCCGCAAAGTAGACAAAGCGAAGAACGCGGCAGGAATTAGCGACCCAGAGATGCTGGCGTCGCTACCCGCGCTGCTGAGCGCCCTAGCCGAGATATGGTACGGTTGCCACAAGTATAAATGGCAGACGTGGGAGGCATTCTGCCAGGCAGCGCGTGCGCGCTGGGGTTCCAAGGCCAACATATAAGAACGGCTGAGGGACGAGGTCAGCCGCCGCTTTCAGCAGGCGGATGAACCAGCGCGTACATACATAACGTGCCTGGAGGCGATACTTATGAAGATATCGCCACCACTGAGCGAGGAGCAGATGGTGGACAGTCTCCACGATAATCTGCTCCCGCAAATCAAACGGATCGTCACTCGGATGGAGTGCCGCACGGTGGACGAGCTGATCGACCGAGTCGCAAGAGCCGAGTTAACGCTGGATAGGGAACGAGGCGACCGGACGCCCGTTCCCCCAAACCACGCGGTAGTGCCGGAAGCGGCCTATCGCCCGAGGACCGCCACAAAAGCGCATCCGAAGGTGAGCGCTAAGTTAAGCGCTACCGAAGTGGCGGTCGCCGCAACAGAGGCCGATCGGCCAGACTTGCCGGTCAACCAAATAAAGGCGGCATTGCGGGAAGTTTTGGCGGACTTCGCCAAACACAATAGCCTCATGGCGGGCCATAGGAGTCGAGAGGGCAGGCGGAGCCCGCTACGGAGGTCCAGCCCAAAGCGGCAGAAGAAGCCGCGATCCGGACCGAGCAGTCCGAAGTCTCAATCCCCCAGAAGGGGGGAGAAGGACCAGAAGAACGACGAAAAGTCTGAGTAGCCGAAGCAGAAGAAGGAGTTCAGCTGCTATGGATGCGGCAGGCCTAATATGATCAAGAGGTTCTGCCCGGACTGCTCGGGAAACGACCAGGGGAGAGCGTAGATGAGATCCCTACGCCCTTCCCCGCCGAGTCTGGGATCCAAGTCCCCGAAGGGACCACCAGCGAGCTCGTGAGCACCGAGCTTGCGTCGGAGACGGCTCCGGACCCCCCAGAGGAGGGGGCTCCAAAAGGTACCAGATGGTGGTTGCCGGTGTGCGTAGGAGGGTACACCCTACGCGCACTATATGACTCGGGCGCGTCACACACAGTGATGAGCGCCGTTGGCTTACAAATAGCCACGGCATGTGGACGCGCGATCACGCCGAGCCAGGGCAAGGGAGCAATGGTAGCGAACGGCCATTACGCTCCTATAGTTGGGTTCGTCCAACTGCCCTTTGAGGTGGCGGGCGCGACGAAGGACATCGAGGTGGCAATCCTGCCTGGTCTACCAGCAGATTGTTACCTCGGTGTCAACTTCATCAGAGGATTCAGGGCCATCCTCGACCCAGCGAAGAACCAGCTCCTCATACAAGAAGCCAGGAAGAAGCTGGCTTTGGAATTAGCCGCGCTGGAAACAACGGACAATCCTGCCGTGTCAGCCATAGGCCTGGCTGATGTTCAGCCCTCGGAGCGAGAGCAGCTCCAGGGGCTCCTGGATAGGATGCTGGCGGAGGAGCCAGACACTCTAGGGTGTACGGGTTGGATCGAGCACGCCATCGACGTCAGCGATGCTCGCCCCATAAAGCAGAGAGCTTACCCGTACTCCCCGAAAATCCAGGAGGTGATGCAAGCCCAAACAAGGGAGATGTTAGAGGGCGGCATCATCGAGCCTTCGCATAGCGGCTGGTCGAGCCCAGTCATTATGATAAAGAAGGCTAATGGCAGTTACCGATTCTGCATTGACTTCAGAAAGGTCAATGCAGTATCGAAGCCGGATGCTTATCCATTGCTGAGGATGGATAGCATCCTGCGCAAGCTGCAGAGGGCGAGATATATCTCGACCCTCGACCTCAGCAGCGCCTATCACCAGATACGGTTAAAGGAGGAGTCGAGACCAATCACGGCATTCACCGTGCCGGGACTCATACTCTTACAGTTCACCAGGATGCCGTACGGTCTGAGTTACGCTAGAGCGACCTTCCAGCGACTCATTGACAAGGTGATAGGCCCGGAGCTTGAGCCGTTCGCGTTCTCGTACCTTGACGATGTAATCATCGTCACTGAGACGTTCGAGGAACACTTGCGACGGCTCGAGCACGTGTTGCGACGCATTCGAGCGGCCAGTCTCACAATCAACCGCGAAAAGAGCGCGTTCTGCTAGGACGAGGCAAAATACCTCGGGGTGCTGGTGAACCGGGAAGAATTTCGCCCGGATCCAGCAAAAGTCACTCCTATGATCGACTTCCCAGCACCCAAAAATCTGCGACAGCTGCGCAGATTCTTGGGCATGGCGTCGTGGCATCGCAAGTTCCTGAAGGACTTAGCCACGATCGTCGAACCGCTCACGCGCTTGACAAAGAAGGGCCGGCGCTACGAATGGGGAGAGGAGCAGCAAGCAGCCTTCGAGCAGGTAAAGGCCCTGCTAGCTTCCGCTCCGATCCTTCAAAGTCCCAGGTTCGACAAAGAGTTCGTCATTCAAACGGACGCGAGTGACACGGAAGTCGGAGCCGTGTTACTCCAGGTCATCGATGGAGAGGAGCGACCGCTAGAGTATGCGAGTCGCACCTTGAGCCCCGCGGAAAGGAACTACAGCGTCACGGAGAGGGAGTGTCTTGCTGTAGTCTGGGCCATCGAGAAGTTCAGGCCGTATGTGTAGGGCTATGAGTTCAGGGTAATAACTGACCATAGCAGTTTACGCTGGCTCAGTAGCCTCCACAACCCGACCGGGAGGCTGGCGCGGTGGGCCTTAGAGCTACAAGGCCACCACTTCACCATCGAACATCGGAAGGGGGCACTTAACCATGTGCCCGATGCCCTTTCCAGAATGTTCGAAGAAGAGAGTGACGTGCCAGCCATAGCGGCCTCAACCTGGGCAGAAGGTACTACGGACGAGTGGTACCTCCGATTAGTAAAAGAGGTGCAGGAGGAGCCCTCAAAGCATCCTCGCTTGAAGCTGGTGGGGGGTCAGATATATAAATACGACCCCAACCCGGCCATCGAGGATGCCCTAGGAGACGACGACGACGCCTGGAAGGTCGTCGTCCCCGCCGAACGGAGGAGGCAAGTCCTCCAGGAGTGCCACGACGACCCTACAGCAGGACATCTGGGTCGCAAAAAGACGCACTCCAGGGTCACGCGGCAGTACTACTGGCCGAAACTGGCAGACTGTGTGGCGGATTACGTCCGCAGGTGCCAAGTCTGCCAGCAGTGCAAGGTAGAGCAGAAGGCTCCAGCTGGCCTAATGGGCAGGAGGCTCATTGAGCGGCCATGGCAGGTAGTAGCTGCCGACGTGATGGGGCCGTTCGTCTGAAGCCGCAAGGGCTTCGAATACATCCTGGTCTTCCAGGATCTATTCACGAGGTGGGTCGAATGTGTCCCGCTGCGGAAGATGAGGGCGGAGGCCGTCCTCAAGGCCTTTATTGAGCGCGTCGTGCTCCGGTTCGGTTCGCCGGAAGTACTCCTGACCGACAATGGGACGGAGTTTAAGAACCGGATCGTTGATGGGTACCTGGAGAAGCACGGGATCCATCATTCCACGACACCGGCCTACCATCCGCAGGCGAATCCTGTCGAGCGAGCCAATAGGACAATCAAGACGATGATCGTGGCCTGCTTGGAGGAATCACACGATCGTTGGGACGAACACCTGTATAAAGTGGTGTTCGCCTTCAACATGGCTGAGCAGAGCGCCGTCGGAGCGAGCCCGGCGCTGCTTAACTATGGCCGACAGCCCGCCCCTCCAAGGAGCGAAGCCCGCACATCACGCGAGGCTTCCGCGCAAGTATTGCAGGAGGAAGCAAAACGGGGCTGGGCCGAGCGCGTGCGGAAGCTACCAAAGCTTCACGCGCGCGCCTCCGACATCGCATCCAAAGAGCAGGAGAGGCAGGCGCGCTATTACGATGCGCGCCGCAGAGAGCTCTTCTTTCAAGAAGGCGACTGGGTGTGGAAGAAGAACGAGGTGCTTTCTTCCACAACCCAGGGGATAGCGGAGAAGCTAGCCCCTAAGTTTGCAGGGCCTTACAGGGTCGGTAAAGTCCTGGGCAGCAATACGTACGAGCTGAGGGACGGAGAGGAGTGTACCATCCGTCCCGTACACGTCAGCCAGCTCAAGAAGTACGTAGCTGCACAACCGTCGACACCAGAAGAGGACGAGAGTACGACGAGCCGTACTCTCGACGCGCAAAGGCCCTTACTGACAAGCCGACCAGGAGCAGGCCCGATCCCCAGCGGGGGACCCGCGCCAGGCGAGTGCGCAGCCGCTGTGCCGGCCAGAAAGCGCGGTCGCCCCCGGAAGACGGTCTGCGTCGTGAGGCGTCCCGTAGCGAATGAAAGGGAGCCACCGTCGACCAGGGAGCGACCCGCGGTAGGTGCGCGCGCTAGGCGAGGCCCGGGAAGGCCACCGGGTAGTAGGAAGGCGAAGGGCGTGAGCGAGAACGCCCCGGCTTCGCCTCGACGAACACGCGCGAACTCGTAATCGCCAAAAACCCTAACCCTAACCCTCCTTCCTTCCTTTCTGTTACAGATCATGGAAGCCAAGAACACCCATGAAAAGGCAATAGACGCCTCGGCCACGTCATTGGCCCATATAAGGATCCTGGGAGTCAACCAGGACGCCGACGAGTTTATCGTCGGCATGCTACGGCTGGTCAGGAAGCTGACAGCCGACCCAAGGCACGCCGACGGTGCCTCGTCGACCATTCAAATCGAGGAGGTGGAAGACTCGCCGCAAGAAGAGGGCGCGCGCGCGGAGGACCCAAGCGCCTCTTCCAACGCCCCACCAAGGCCTCGCCGCCCCAAGGCAGAGTCAGAGACGAAGGAAGCGTGCGGGGAGACACCGCACGCCTCCGATCATCAGCGAGAGGCCCCGTCGGACGGACCGCATCCGACCAAGCAGGATGAGCGCGGGGAAATTCCGCGCTCACCCAAACAACCACCACCAGTCGGCACGGATGCCGACTGGGAAGAGGTGAAGGAGCTAGTGCGCAAGGGCAAGAGCTCCTTCGGGGCGCTGCGAAGGCGCCTCGATTCCATTTACCGCCGGGGCGACCGATGCTATGCCGCCGCCGGCGAAGAGTTAAAGAAGAAGATCGCCGCCGAGGACGAGGCGATCGAGATGTTCTCGTGGCGGACGGCGTATGAGGCGGGGGACCTAGAGCAGGAGCGGCGCCGACAGCAGAGGGAAGATCGGCGCAAGAAGGAGGAGGAACGCCGGCGGGCGGTAGAGGAGACCGACCGCCGCGAAAAGCAAGTACAGGAGGAAGCAGCACGGCGTCAGCGGGCCCGCGAAGAAAAGCTGCGACGGATGCAGCAAGAGCTGCAAGCGGAGGCGGCCCGCGACGCCGAGCGGATACGAGCCGCAGCTGCCCAGAGCGCCAGGGCGAAGCTAGAAGCCGAGAGGGCGAGCCGGGTCGAGGAAGCCCGGCGCGCTAAAAGGGAGCCGCCCCGATGCTTCGTGTGCGGCCTGGAGGGCGTAAAAAGAAGTAAGAAATGCCCCAGGCTGCGCGAGCATTGAAAGTTTAAGGAGCCCTGGCAATGAAGAGCTAGGGCCTCCCACCCTCGTGCCATAGGAGCCCTGGCAGAGAAAAGCCAGGGCCTCCCCCCTGTGATGTTGTCATGTCCCTAGTCATGTAAATGATAAGAGTAAAATAAAGTAAGAGTCCTTTTTTTTCTTTCTATTTTTCTAATATGACGGTATATCATTTCACGACCCTTCCACTCCTCATCCCAACCGGAACCGAGGGGAGGCATTGGTACAGTAGCTGCTAGCCAAGGCCTAGCAGCGACTGGGGGAGGAGTGTGACGGGTATCTTATAGAGGTTAAACCACCTGCCATAGGCGAGAGATATAGAGTTCGCGGCGAGACGATACGCGGCGCCATCGATCAAGCGATCGGTGGCTTGACGCGGAAAAAGCCGCGGCGTACCGAAACGCGGCGCTATCGATCAAGAAGCGATAGCGCTACGCGGGAAAACCGATAGGCGAGAGGGGAAGGAGGAGCCCTCCCCTCAAGCCTTCTTCTCGTTTCTCCGGTCCGACGCGCCGCACGTGTTTCGAGCCATTAGGATATACACGCGAGTTTTATTTGTGAGGATTTTTTCGCGAGTCACCGCCGCTGTTATCTAGGGAACGGACAAAGGACGAGATAAAGTAAGTGGCCACTTCATCTTCGTAATTAGTCCGCGAGCAATTATATGCAGTCTTTTTCCTGACGCGTGTGCGATCGCGTCAGGCGTACATATAGATATAGTAGAGTTACGCGCGAGCCCGTGTAACTCAAACTCGATTAGACCGCGCGAGTGCGAGTGAGAGGATCAATCTCTCTCTCGCACTATCATAGAATAGGCGTTCGAGTAAGAGAAAGCCACTCTCACTCGGGCAACCTGCGAGCAGGCAGTTGAGCGAGAGGAACGAGCTCTCTCGCTCAACCATAGACTACAGCATCGAGTGAGAGTAAGAGCCGCTCTCACTCGAGCAGTCACGAACTACGGCAGTATAGAGGGGGAACTGCTCTCTCTATATCTGCCGTCCACAGACTACACGTGTGTGTGTAGCCGCGCGAAGCGAAGAGGGTGCGCATGCGCAGTGCGCACCTTGAGAATTAGTATTGCGCGTGAGGCAATACTAATTGCTCTTCGCAATAACGGACCTCTCCGCAATAATTCGTTACCTTTTGTATTGTTTTTGTTATTTTTATTTATTAAAGCAGCTATTTTGCACAGAGCTGGTGCGTTTTTATTTTTTATCTTCCCTAAAGCGTCCCTATCCCGAATACCGCCGCCTCCGCGGGTGTGCCCACCGATCGTTGGCACACATACTTCGCAGCCGAGCCCGGTGGGAGCTGCACCGGTCGCGGGGCCATAGGCAAGGCCCCTCACACACACAGAGAATAAAGCAGGACCAGAAGAAGGTCCTGCGTTGTTAACAGGTGTGAATAAATTAACCCCGTTACAGTATATTTATAATAATTTGTAGTCGCTTATAATTGTGTATTATATGTTTTTAGATCAAATTAAGTTATTCATAAAATTATATTACATATTAAACTTATATTAAATCAAAATACATTTAATTTTAAATAGATCTACATCTACATTTAAAATATCTTTATATTTTAATATATTCGAATAATTTTGTATATTATAAGTGACCGAGTGATAATATATATACTATATATTTAAAATAGTATTATTTACAAAATTTAGAATATTAATTATAATATTTACAATGATTTTTAGCCGAATATAATTAGATATTGTATTTTATTTACACTGAACTAAGGTAAAGTACCCAGTTGAGGGTCACTGTCCAAGTGGTGAAACAACATTTACTAAAATGCAATACATTTAATTTTTTCGTTAAAATTTTTATCTAAATTTAAATTCATCGAAATTTATGCACTTTCAAAGTAAATAAAATGTACAAAATAATTAAAATGTTTATGTATATTTGTGAAAAGTCAAAAAAATGTAAGTGCATTTGCACGATAGCTCACAATATGCTCTCACCAAGACGGAATTTCATGTTTCGAACGGAGATATTAATATTTCTATTAGAAGTACCTATTTTATTTTGAAAGTTAAATTTTTATTTTATATGCTAGATCAAACTTACCATTGTATAAGGGTTTTTTGTTTTTAATTACCAAGATATATATTTAATAGATTTGTCTCCCAACTAGAACCAACATTTTTAACAGACCGCGGTTATGGAACGCTGTACAAGTGAGTTCCAAAAACTGATACGTTTATTAATATAAACGTATTTATTCTTGAAACGAATAGAGTGTTCAACGCCTTGCATCTTGCCTTGCATTAAAAACTTTAAGTTATTTTCTTTAATTAAATTAAGCAATTAATAAATGTTTTGAAGTATTTAAATGAAATGGTCAGTATTGTTGCAACAAGTAAGTGCGCATTTATAAATTTTTCTCATGTTTTAATTAAGATAACCAAGAAGTTATTTATAAAGGCGCTGTACTTATTGTTATTGATAAAAAATTTTATTTAATTAATATAAAAATGTCACAAGTAATAAAAAAGAAGGTACATGAAAAGTCCAAAAACATTATTAAAAAAAAAGTATAAAAGTCAACAATAAAAATAATTACAGAATATTACATTCTGAGTTGACACGATAAGATTTTGCTAAGGTCTTGAAGCAAGCAATTGAAGCTATTCTTGGAGCAAAAAATGCTATAATATATGGATTCACAGCGTCCGGTCGTGTGTCTTTTAATCCACAAGCTCTTGATTACAATTATTTAAATAAAAAGAAAAAAATAAAACTGCTTATGTTATTAATGAAGCTAAAACATCAAAAGAGAATACTAGAGCAAGTTATCTTACAATCCTCGAAAACAAATTGCCACCTAGATTGCTTAAAAAGTTTTTAAAGTGCGAAGAATTAGAATCATAGGTAGGTGATATTAAAAGCAAACGGGTTTGTTTGACTCCTAGATGAAGATCAAAGCTGAAGCATCCCGTATTTAAGTTTGAATGGTAAAATGGGATTTGAAATATATATTTGAATTTGTATGTTTTGCCAGCTACGATTCTAATAAATCATTTTTAACTTCCTGATAAAAAAAGTTATATTTTCTCGGAAAATTGACAGTTTTTAATAAAATGATTTTGTATGCGTAGGTGTGTCAAATTTTTGACGTACAATGAATTTCATTGTTTGTCATTTTTATTATATTCGGATTTTAAAAACTTTTAAAAGTAGCCAAATTTTTGATAATAAATTAATGATTTTCTTTATTAGAAAATTCTTGATGCGACCTCACAGTATCGCACTCATTACTGCTTGTTATAAATTTCTACTTATAAATTATTTACAATCAACAAGTAACAATTTTATTAAACACTTATACACAGTGTGTCCCATGGAAAACGGAACTTTTCCAAAACATCGATTTATATTGGCGCCACCTATTGGTGGATGTTAGCAATGGAAAGGTCCATTCTTAACTGACATGCTGTCAAAATTGTATGACATTTGATTCAATGGAAACCAGAATATCGCGCTCAAAGTGACAGTGTGTTTGTGGCATCGGTCGAAAAATGAACTTCGAACAAAGAGCAAATATTAAGTTCTGTTTTAAACTCGGTAAATCCTTTACTGAGACGCATAATTTGCTGAAACAAGTTTATGGCGATAATTGTCTATCCCGTACCAGAGTGTGTGAGTAGTATAAGCGGTTCCAGGAAGGTCGTGAAGACATTCAGGACGACGAACATCCAGGTCCTTCGAATACCGTGGTTACCTCAAAGTAACATTGAAAAAGTGCGTGAATTTATAAAAAATGAGCCAAAATCTTCATTGCGATACATGGAAATGGAATTGAATATGTCCAAAAATTCAATTCATCGCATTTTGACCGATCATTTGAATCTACGGAAGGTGTGTGCACGCTTTGTTCCACACAAATTGACCGACTACGAAAAATTGCTCCGAATTCAACATTGTAAGGATTTGATTAAAGAGTCAAAAAAGGACCCAAACTTGAAATATTCAATTGCGACTGGTGACGAGACATGGTGTTTTTTAAATATGATACCGAAACCAAGCGCCAAAGTGCTAAATGGAAGCACCCAACCAAGCCCAATCCAAAAAAAAGTCGTCTTAAAAAGTCAAAAGTGAAGAAAATGTTGATTTGTTTCTACGATTCGGAAAGTATTACTCATCGTGAATTCGTTCCACCTGGTCAAACGATCACTGCTGTGTTTTGTCTTGGTATTATGAAGCGTTTGCTCAGCCGTATTCGTCGTGTGCGGCTACAATACCGTAAAAAAGGGAGCTGGCGTTTGTTGCATGATAACACATCGTTCAATAAGTCCCGAGACTAACCCAGATATGGTGCTAGTAGTACCAAACTGGCCACGTTTCCATAGAATGCGAACCTTTACATGAAACGTGTAAAAATTTCACGTCGATCGAATCACAGACAGCAGAGTTATCGAGGTTAGAGTAAAGTCACTTTGTAATTTGTTTGAAAAATGGAAAAAAGCGAGTTTCGCGTGTTGATAAAACATTGTTTTTTAATGGGTAAAAACACCGTAGAAGCCCAGCAATGGCTTAAAAAACATTACCAGGACTCTTCTTCATCCAAACCAACGATTTGTCGTTGAAATGCTGAGTTTAAACGTGGTTGTACGGACACAAACGATGCGGAACGTTCGGGTAGGCTATTGGAAGCCGTTACACAGGAAATTGTGAGTGAAGTGTTAAAAATTGTAATGAAAAATCGCAAAGTGAAGGTCCGTGAGATTGCAGAAATGACACAGATATTATCTGGAAGTGTATTTACAATCCTTCATGAAAAATTGAGCATGAAAAAGGTTTTTTCCAAGTGGGTGCCGCGATTGCTTCCAGTGGAACAAAAACAGCAACGAGTCGACGATTCAGAGAGCTGTTTATCGCTATTTACTCGCAATAAAAAGGATTTCCTGCGTCGATACGTGGCCATGGATGAAACATGGATACATCATTTCTCTCCGGAGTCGAATCGGCAATCATCTGAGTGGCGCATGGCTGGCGAAAGCCGCCCAAAGCGTCCAAAAACGCAGCAGTCTGCTGGCAAAGTCATGGCGTCTGTTTTTTGGGATACACATAGCGTGATTTTTATTGACTACCTGGAAAAAGGTAAATCGATCGACAGTGATTATTATATTGACTTGTTGGTACGTTTGAAGGAGGAGATCGCAGCAAAACGACCGCACATGAAGAAGAAAAAAATCCTTTTTCACCAAGACAATGCACCATGCTACAAGTCCATGAAAACAATGGCAAAATTGAACGAATTGGGCTTTGATTTGCTTCCCCGACCCCCGTATTCGCCAGATTTAGCCCCCAGCGACTACTGGCTCTTTGCTGATCTCAAAAAAATGCTCCAGGGAAAAAAATTTGGCTTGAATGAGAAGGTCATTGCCGAAACTGAAGCCTATTTTGAAGTAAAGGATAAATCTTTCTATAAACATGGTATAGAAATGTTGGAAAGGCGTTGGAAAAATTGTATCACTCTAAAAGGAGATTATATTGATGAATAAAAATAATTTTTGAAAAAAAATGTTGTTTTCGTTGTTAGTCTCGGGACTTATTAAACGATGTGTTAATGCCCCGTCTCATCGATCGAACTTGATCACGGATGTTTTGATCAAAAATTCCATTTTAACCATTAACCATTCACCGTACTCGCTGAATTTGGCTCCGTGCGACTTCTACTTGTTCTCCAAATTGCACTTGCCTATGAAAGGAAAACGTTATGCCGACGTAGAGGCCATCCAAAGAGCGACGACCGACATACTAAAGTCGATGGATAAAAATGATCTCAAAAACTCATTCAATATGTTAATTGATCGTGCAAAACGTTGTATTGATGCGGAAGGAGACTATTTTGAATAAAATAAATGAGATTTGCCGGAATATTGAGTTTTTGTCTTTATTTTGAAAAAGTTCCGTTTTCCATGGGACACACTGTGTAGACAAATTGATTTACACGCTCCTCTACATGCTTTTGCGCACCCAACATAAAAATCGGAAAAGCTGAAAAGTTTTGTTACTTAGCAAAAAATCGTATAGCTCAAAAATACCATTGGCATTCGATAGAGAAGATAAAAATCTTTGAAAATTTATATTGCTGACTTTGAAAAATTTAAACATCTGTTTTTTATAACAATTAAAAAGAGATAGCATCAAAATATTTTATCTTTATTTGACTCGTCGTAGATTTCGATCTAATAATCGTAGTTAAAAAGTTCAAAGCGATTTAAAAGGGGATTGCTAAACCTTTAAATTAAGGGATTAAGCAGTTTTCTCAGACTATTTTTTAAGAGTAACAGTATTTTTTGTAAAAATAAGTGTGTTTTTTTTTTCAAATGCAAATATAAAAAAGAATAAAAGGGGTAGAAAAAAACTTTAAAGAAATGATGTATTTTTACTTATAGAATATGTTATGAATCTGCAGTTTAAAGTCACATTTGAATAAAAAAATTTTTTTTGTTTTTTCAGCATGGTAAAAATTGTAAAAAATGCATATACAGCGTAATTAATGTGGTAATGATAATCTAACATAAAAAAATTAATCACTGCATTATTAATCGTAAAATAATTATTTTATATTTTTTCATGTTGAATTCGACAAAGTTTATAAATTTTATATAAAAATTATTATAGAACGATCAAATAATAATAATTTTATCATTATCACATTAAATCCACTATATATGCATTTTTTACAGTTAATTTTAATGATTCATTTTCCCAGCATAATACTCCAGCATGTTACCAGTGCATTGGATTATTAAGCTTTGAAACGAAGTTGCAGATTTAAATCACGAATAAGTATCTAATAAAATAGATCTTTCATTTTTAATTAATCTAAGAACATTAGCATCTGAAATTTGCTCAAACGTATATATATTTAGTTGCAATACTGAGAATGAAGATGCATTAATAGTTATTGAGATACTTCAAATTTCGAGTAATAGAGATTCAATTTTAGGTTTCAATATTGAAATATTGCAAATATTAGATGATGTCGATATAGTCAGCGATAATTCCCTAAATAAATTAATAGGCATATTATTAGGTGCGCATAGAATAAGTTCCCACTGTTCGTCAATAGATAGCTCCAGCAGTAAGTGTTTGTCGATTTTGGAATCCAAAACGTCATGAAGCAAGCTTAGACATATGGTAAACAAATTGCTTTGACACATTAGTAATTTTATTTTGGCGTCATATGCTTTTGGTTGTGTAAAAATGTCTCATTTTGTGCCAAATAATCGTCATTTGCAGAAAGTGTTGCTTTTCTTCTTTAATTCAAAGAAAACGGCGGCTGAAGCACATCGGGAGCTCCAAAAAGTGTACGGAAATGCTGCTCTAAGTGAAAAAACGTGATTGGTTCTATCGCTTCAAAGACGGTGATTTTAATATTTTCACGCAAAAGAAGGCCAAAAACCTTCGAAGCCGCTGAATTAGAGGCATTACTCAACGAGGATTAATGCCAAACGGAAAATTAGCTTGCTTTAGTATTAGGAATTACCCGCCAAGCCATTTCTAAGCGATTGCATGCGTTGGAAATGATTTAAAAGCAGTGAATTTGAATTTCTTATGATTTGAAGCCAAGGGCCGTTGAGCGTCTTTTTTTTGCCTGTGAACAACTGCTTCAGAGGCGAAAAAAAGGGTTTTCTTCATCGCACCGTGACAGGTGTTAAAAAATGGATTCATTACAGCAACTCAAAGAGAAGAAAGTCATAGGGACTGCCCGGTAATACATCTACGTCGTCGGCTCAGCCCAATATTCACGCTGCGAAGGTTATGCTGTGTATTTGGTGGGACCAGGCCGGTGTTATTTATTATGAGCTGTTAAAACCAAACAAAACCATCACTGGGCAACGGTATCGAATTCAATTGATGCAATTGAGCCAAGCACTACTCGAAAAACGGCCACTACTCGAAATACGAGCCGAGGCGCGAAAAAGTGATTCTACTGCTTGACAACACTCGGTATGACGTTGCCTGACCCGTTGAAATCTACTTGGAAACGCTTAAATGGGAAGTCTCACCTCACCCGCCTTATTCCCAAAGATATTGCGCCGACCGATTATTAATTGTTCCGTTCGATGACACATGGTCTGGCTGATCAGCAATTCCGCTCATATCAAGATATCAAAAATTGGCTTGATTCGTGGATAGCTTCATAAGACGAACAATTTTACTGTTACGGTATCCGAGCTCTGCCAGAAAGATGGAAAAAAGTTGTAGTTAGCGATGGGCAATACTTTGAATGATACATTATTAACCATTTTTTTACAATAAAGTTGCATTTTTATTAGGAAAAACAGCGAAAACTTAGTTGCGCACCTAACATCATCAAGATTAATAATGGCTGATTTGTAGAATTGTGGACTTGTAGATAGTAATACATTTTGCATAAATAAATCTCGAAAATGTGAAATTTTCAATGAAGGTGCATATTTTAATAAATCAGCATTGGATACAGCTCGTTTAGGCAGTTTTAAAACAAAGTTTTTTTATTTTCGCTTCTAAGACCACGCCCACTATATGGTTTTGAATAAAGACCATAGTCTTTTTTGTGTGGTTTGAAGTAAAATCCTTTACTGACAACAATTGCTTCCATCGTTCTGTTATATCTTTGACTTTCTTCGAGCTCATTTTTTGCTGCTTTTGCATCGTTCACGGCTTTTTCTGTATCAGCAGCACCACCTGATAGTAAAAGATAAATTGTTAAAAAACGGAAAAGAGAACGTTAATTTACCAGTAGTAGCAACTTAATAAGAGTGGATCAAAACACGTTTTAAAAAGGAAAAAAAAGAAGCAAGAAGAAGAGGAAAAAAAAAGTAAACAGAAATTACTAAAGAAGGAAAAAAAGAAAATGTCAGAACAATTAAGGATATCACAAGGAAAAATAACGAATGAAAAAAAATAGAAGTTAAAGTGACCGAAGACATTAAAATAATAGAAGAAACATTCAAAAATATTCTCAAAAAATAAAAAAACAAAAACGGAGAAAATGTAAATATATTTTCGAATACTATTAGAATGGATTTTTTTTTTTTTGTTGAGAAAATGTTTATTAACATAGAAAATTTAAATATTACGAGTACTCGTAAAATTATTGGTTTATTTGGATGTGGTATTTATGTTTTATATAAGGTGCCTCAATATAAAAGACGCACCCAAATAACTCGCCAGGGAGTGCTCCAATCGAAAAAATGTTAAAAAAAAAAGTTGTAAAAATGCAAGGGAGAAAGCGAATGGTTGCCTTGGATTTGACTAGGACTATAACCTTCAAGGTTATTTCAAGATCAACTTCAGATTTTTAAATGGGATGTATTTTGATGAAATCTACAACTTTTATTCTAAGCTTTTTTCAAAGCTTCTGGTAGTTTTCAAGATAAACGCAAAAAACTTCTATTTTTATGGGTTTTTCATTGTTTAATTGTCCTGTATTATAAAAAGTGGCTTCATCAGAGAATATCACGTAATTAAAAAAATGTGGCTGATTTTGCAATCTCAATTGAGCCCATTGACAAAATACTCAGTCAGGACCCGTTCCTTCGTTAAGGATAAGGACCTCGACAATATGATACTAAATCCAATTCAATCTCTAACTCTTCATAAATTCAATCAGCTGTATTCAGAAGTTATCAAGTGCCTTCTATACCTCCCTTTGCGACACCATTATCAAAAATAAGGGTGAGTCTCTTCTTACATTTAAAAATCCTTCTCCGAATAACTTCTCAGCTTCAAACTCGGGGAGTAGAAGCGATTCAATCCTTTAAAATCCTTCCTCCGCCACACCATAAGTAATCAAATTGAAAATAATAAACCAAGCAACGACGGGCAAAAACGGTCCCGAACTATTGAACGTCAAAGTCTAGGCTCAAAGGTAAAATAATTAAGAAGTCTCGTTTGTTCTATAGAACTGAGGTCAAAAAAGTTACTGACCACCAACACACGGCATTTAATACAACCGCACTTATAACCGAACGCGCACTACAATTATAAAAAATGAATAATTCTTTGCTTAAAATAAATCGCGCAGTACAAGTAAAAGGAAATTTTGTAAGCTATTGTAAGGTGTCAAAATCACGTTATAAGAATTTAAATATATATATTTCGAAAGATTTGATTTTTTTGTGTTAATAATATTTTAAATTACACGTTCGAGTGCTGAACTCCAATTTTTTGACAATCACCGTGTATTTTAATTGTTATTTTTTTATATTTCGCTATCGGATTGTATATAGTTCTATTTTTTGTTCTTATAATCTTTCTAGGTGCGACATTTCAACGCTTTTTTTATTTTTTATTTCAACGTACAAAATGTATCGACTTCATCGTGTGCATTTTAAATTTGATCAAGATTGTTTCAAAATTAACAAAGTTCTATCGATTGTATTTTGTATATGGAAATACGTAGTTTTCCGGGATCCGACAGCACACGAAAAATCGAGATATTTAATTCACTTATTTATTGCTTTGTCAATATTTATTTCGCTATAGTTGTGAGTGAAATAGTTTTGTTACAAGCAAAAGATCATCCATCTGACACGATTGCATGTTGAATTTCAAAACTACCGTTCTTGCTGATTTTTAAGGTTACGTAACAACACGGTTTTTTTTTCTAAAATAGTACATTCAAAATCTTAAAGTACAAGTCTTCCTCTTTCTAATGCCGTTGAGTTTGCGTAAATATTTTTTTTTTTTGTGAGATATTGCATTTTAACCTTTTAAGAACGGGTCGATATATCGACCATCTATAAGATACAAAATATTTGAGGTTCTCTTTAGATAACATTATGTGCTAAATACAAAGAAATAGTGTAAAAATTCCTGAAAATTTACTTGACCTTGAAAGGTGCTATTTCAAGGTCAAATTTTTTTTTTGGCTGCCTCAATCTGAAAATCGGTATACATATATATACAGATAGATGCATTGAGCTCGAAAGAAATAGTATTTTGTATTGCGAAACTCATTTTAAAAGTGAATTTTAAGCTGAAAATTGAAATTATCATTAATTACTATCAGCGAGTTAGCTTGTATCTAATCAAACTACAAAAAATGACAATTTTTGACCCCTTTTTTTTTTATAAATTCTATATTTTTTATGAATTCTTATATCTTTAAATGGGAACAATTTACATCATAAGTGATTTCAATCTCATGCCTTTCTGATGCGACCTTCCGTTTTCAAAAAGCTGTAACGGCCGCTTCAAAATGGCCGTTTAAACATTGCAGTGTAAAATAAAACTTGGACAGTTATTTTCGAGAACAGGGTCAACTTCACGAAAAAATGTTATAGAACAAGAAGTATTTAGAATTAACCAAAGAATACATGTGAATTTTTTCAAAAATTTTTGAGACGTTTTTGAATTTTTGGACAGCCACTTTTCAAAAAATCCCAAAAATGTCTCGAAAATTCCGAGAAAATTCACACGTATTCTTTAATCGATTCTAAGCATTTTTGTATGACAAAAATTTCTTCGAAATATTGTTTCTATTTGAGTAAAGAGACCACAAAATGTCCGATTCACCGAAACACTTACGAAACACGCACTTTTATATTGTTAATGTGGACCTTCCCACCAATCTTTTAAGGATTGGCGGCTTGCATGCTGAACTAAAATTCACAGATAAGTCAGTAGTTAGTTGCGAATTGTGTTTTCTTTCTTCTTCTAATTCGGTAAATTTTATCTTTATTTATCTCTCTTATTTTATTATTAATTGTTACGATATGCTTAATAAGACTAAAAGTTAATTATATAAAAAAAAATTAAATTTTTTGTAAATTTATTTTTATTATTATATGTGACGTGGTGTTTTTGCACCAGTCACATGAGGAGGCCGAAGCATAGCTTATGCGCCTCCTCGTAGCTGAAATATCCCCCCTTTTACAATCATGGCAGCCTCGCAGGACTGCCACGCGTGATCCTAACTAACAGCCACGCAGGGCTGTACATACGTTACCTTCACCAGGTACATGGGCTTCAAGCTCAAGTAAAGGCTCCAGCGAGGAGCCAGTCTCAGGAGCCCATGAATAAGTCGTGGCAGTGCTCGCACACACTGCAGCAGGTTCTATTTCCATGCTCCTTCCTGTCCTTGTAGTGATCCCCGTACCTGCAACCTCCCAGACGGTAATTAAATAAAAAAGAGAATAATAATAGCAGCTGCACCTTGGAAGGAAGTGCAAGCTGCCACACAACATCAAAGGAAAGTGGAAGAGGAGGTTAGAAAGCAGGCAACACATAGAAGCACAGCATGAGTGCAAGTAAATACGCACCTGGAGGTGTCTGATAGTGTTGCCTCGCTGCCGCTGCAAGCAGGCTATAGCTGTCACCGACACCGCTGCTTAGCTTTCTCAACCGCTCTTCGTCTGAGCCGCAGTTGTTGACCCGCAGTACGGCCGCACCTGAAACAGAAAGAAGATAGGCAAATTAGTCGACGCCTACCACCTATGGAACGCGTCGACTTACCTTGATCCTCCGTACATCTGAGGTAGATTCTCGCAGCTTCAGGAAACAAACAACAACACTGGCACTCGCGAGCGGATAACCTCAACGCGTGCTGCTGGCGAGCAGTAATATCAACTGCCGCCAGCGCTGAGCGCGCGCGGCGGCTGCGTTGCGTAACGTACTTACACGTACGTTGCGCCGGCGCAGAACGATCATCAAAAAGCCGCGCTCGCGAAAGTGCCACGCAATAAGCTTCTCTTTCACTCCGTTCGGGTCCGTGTTGGCAAAAAGTCAGTATTAGCGAGGAGTCAAAACTCCGTTCGTGATAGTCGAAGCCAGCAGTCGCGAACGAATAACTTTTGCAAAACGAGCGAGCGAGCGTCCGGATAGTAGCCGTGAGCGTGTTGGAGTATCTGGTGAGTGCCAAGGTGCAGTGGCAGCTGCCAGGAGGCACAGCTTCCCCGAATCATCCCCGTATCCTTCCCGGCTGCGTGTGTGCGACCGCGTCGCGTGTTACGCGCCATTTTCGGCCGTTTTGTATGCTGAACGCCCGCGACCGCTCTAACCGTGAGTTAGCCGCGCAGAGTATTTGCCGCGCAAGAAACCGCGCTACACAATTGTAGCTGGCGCCATGGGCTCGCGTAAAAACGCGATAAATTATTGTATTAGGTAAATTAGTTTAAATAAACGTATGTGTCCGTGTGTTAAATTTTTAAATCAGTAGTTTACTAGTAAGCAAGCAACCCGCTTCCCCACTCCCCCCCCCTTCTACATTTGTACGCCAACCTGATCCCCAGTGGCGTTACATATAAAAAAGTTGATTTTAATTTATGCCGAAATCTAGTTGGATACCACTGATTACGATAAGCATGCTCGTAATTGCAAAAAATTCTGTTTGAAATTTTATATATACATATATATATATATATATATATATATATATATATATATATATATATATATATATATAAATACACATTATCCTTAAGTTTAATTTATACTTTTAAAATTATTAAACAAATTTTGTATTGTGCCATACTGGGAAAAATCGAAAGATATAGCAATCATCTATTGACTCCAAGTATTAGATTATTTATTTGTTTATTACTTTGTTGTAAAAATTATACAAGTTTGTTATGCTATTCTTGTCATAGAATCGTCTATGCAATGTCGGTAATTTTATAGATTTGAATAAATCAATCGATGTTAATTTTTTTCGCGTTGAAGCGTAAATATTGTGATTGAGCAAAAGATAAAAAAATCTAAAAGTTGTTTTACGTACTTGTTTCGTCCGAATATGTTAAGAACCTAATTTAATTATTTACTAAAGTAGATTAAGAGTTATTCTAATTCAGCATTTGCTCATTTAGCATGTTTGCAGCACACGCGATTTAAATTTCCGATACCCGTGTAATCTGAACCTTAGCACACTACAAAAAAACTTTGAATGTACATACCTACATCGATAGAAATATTATTTGAATAAAAAAAAATATTCTTTCTATAAAATTTTTCTTGTTGTAAATACTTTAATTTTCTTAATTGAAGATTAACTTTTGCTTGAAAAAGTTAAAAATTCTTCATCTAAGAACTTAAATCTTAGAAGGTGCATTTTTTTCTTGAATTGAGTATTTTATACTTTTCAACATTAAGATTAACATATATTTGTCACAAATACATTTCAAAGCAAGTCACCAACACTTTCGAAGATAAATATATCGTGACAGGTAGCCCGTTGAGGTTAGGCCACCTGCCATGCGGTGCGAGGTAGAGTTTGCGGCGTGTCGACACGCGGTGCCATCGATCAAGCAATCAATGGCGCAAAGTGGGAAACGAGGAGAGGCGCGACGCGAGAGGGGGAAGAGGAGAGCCATCTTCTCTTCCCAACCGCCAAGCTGAAAAAACGCCGTGGAAAGAAATTACTGCCGCTGCAACGAGTTACAGAGATTTTCCCGAGCACCAAAAGCGAGATTCCAGCGAGAGGACGAATCGGAGAATTAAGCGAGTAAGTGGCCACTTGCAAATATTATCTACTCCATATATATATTATACGCGCGCGGTCGCGAATATATATTTTATTGTTCGTGCGAGCGGTGAGTGAGAGATTCACTCTCACTCACACATTTATAGTTGATAAGTGTGTGTGTATGTATGTCAGCGTGTGCGAGACTACACGCGCGTAGTCTCATGGTTGGCCGCAAGAGGTCGCATCCAACCGTATGGCGGCCCGCCAAAAGTAAAGGCCGGCGCACACGTCTGAAACCAACCCACGAGCATTAGGGCTGGTCACATGCCTTGCTGTGTGAATACAGCAAGGTTTTAGTATTGCTCGTCAAGCAATACTAATTGCGATCCTCAGCGTGAGACCTCTACACAATAAATAATTTATTTTTATACGAGTTTTTGTGCAGTTTCGTTATAATAAAGTTATAAGCGCATAACGGGTGCGCATTTATTCGCCTTTCCCTATCTAGTGTTCCTGTCCCGAATACCGCCGCCTCCGCGGGCGTGCCAACCTACAGTTGGCACGCAAACTGAGCAGCCGAGCCCGGTGGAAGCAGCGCCGGCATCGGGGCCTTAGGGTAAGACCTCTCACACATAAGGAAAGTAGGATCCGAGGAGAATTTTATGTTTAACACGAGTCGGCACTGAAGGAGAGTGCCATTGCACGACGGCTAACGTCCGTCGGCACTTGAGGCTGCATCGAGGGACTTAGCGGCTAGGCAAGCCCGAAATCGGCGCCTGCGCAGTGCGCACGTACGAGAGAGAGTCTCGCACGTGCCTTCCAAAATATCCCGTTACAATATACATATATATATATATTTGTCTTATGAAAATATGCCTTAGTTCAAAAGTTATCAAGAATGTCCATTCAAAAAAATCGGTAAATTAAATTTTTTTTTGTTGTACAATAATTTTAATTTCGATTTTTACTTCGGTTTCAAGTTTAACTTCAGATTCAGGTTCAGTTTCGATTTCCATTTCCATTTTCCATTTCAACTTCAATTTCAATCCCAATCTTAATCACACTTTCAATTTCAATTTCAATTTTCATTTCGATTCCAACTCCAATTTTAATTGTAATTCCAATTCCAGTTTCAATTTTTATTTTAATTCTAATTTCAATTTTAATTATAAATGATAATTAATTACAATAAATAAAAAAATTATTTAATAGTGGGAAATGTTACATTCTTACATAACTTTGACTGTTAAATTTACATATAGGAAAGGAAAATTTGTAGCCATCTAGTGCATATATCTTAATGCAAGAATAAAAAACCATAAGAAGAAATTCTTAAACAGAGAAAAATGTTTTTCCTTAAAATTATTTTCTTCGTTCAAAATTATTTTTTTTAAATCATGTTATTTTTGTTGATGTTTCAAAATACAACTATTAGAAATTACTGATAAATATTCAAATTAATATTTTAATGCTAAAAAAGTTATAGCTAAGTAATCAAGAATTTTTTTAACGTTTGTAACGTCTTTTCAATTCACCTTATGTGAATTGATTACGTGCAAATGATATTTCACCCCTTATTGTATTTGTTAAACATTTATTGAAATTGTTATGACCGAATCCGGAAGGATTTCCTGAGAATCCCAAGTCTTACCCGCACCTTCCAACAAAAATGCAACTTTAGTACATTTAGTTCTCTAAGTGTGTGTGTGTGTGTGTGTGTGTTGAGAAGAGTTGAGTTACTCGGCTCTTTATACATGTATTGGAAAAATGTTATTCTCTAATTATAAAAATAATGTTATTCTCCATGTCTCCTGGATTTTTCTATAGGAATCAACTTGCAGTATTGTTATAAGCATTAAACATTTTATATAGAAACCAACCCACTGTCATATAGACGTTCCATTGAATAGAGCGCGCAACGTCATCACACATTACAACATTCATTAAACATTTGTGTATATACTGTATATTTGTTCTTATGGTTTTTATTGGTGTAAGATAAAATATGATTTCCAGTACATCTTTTACTAGTTTAATTGATTACCAATTTATTTATAATTATTAGAATCTATTAAATTAGTTGATGAATTTATTTATTATTTAAAGATTTTAATTCAATTAATTCTAATTTGAAGATTTTAATTTTTACGTCACGTAACACACGGTGGGCTGTAAGTCGTCGTTTGAGTGATTAGCTGACACCCCGATTTCAACATATAGCGTAAGCGGCTGCTTGCGGTGTCGTAAGCCGAACTATGTATGTAGCTTCACGCTGTCCATGGGACGTCACAAAATCAAACAAAAAAATTAGAGTGAATTGACAATTGATAACAAATGATAAAAACGAGAATAATAATAATAATAAATCCGTAGTTTAGATTTTATAAAATTCTAAATGACAGGCGCAATATGGCGTTCTAAACAAATGGAAATCTATATTGCATGAAAAATTGGTTATTGAAAAATAAATTGTTTACAAGGTTAATGTTTTAAATTGTTTATTGTGTTTAAAAAATTATAAATCTATTAGTAATTCATTTTGCACCTAAGCTATTTCCGTTCTTTTGCTCTCAGCACTACCCGGAACTAACGACCAAGACGTGAAAAATGTCTAGTTCCATCTTTCGTTTTTATTATTTTTTTTATCTTTCGTTTGTTCCAAAGAAAAAGAAGAAGAGTTGAAATAAAAGAAGAATGAGAAAAAAAGTAGAAAAAAGTAACGGGAACCGATAAGAAAAGCTGCAGGGGGTGGAATATTTTATAAAAAAATGCAAAAAAATTAAAAGCGTACTACACGCAGTTAAATAACACCGAAAAAACTGCGAGATCTGAACTACGTTTTTAAAACATGAATGCACGGGAACATCGAAGTTATGATTATAGGTACCTCCTGCAATGTAGCCGAAAAAGGAGAGCCAGCAAAGGAAAAGATTTTCCCGCAGCAAAGAACGCACGATTCACTCTGAAGAAAGTAAGTACGTGGCTAAAAAAAAAACGTGGTCGCAGCAAGTATAAATGTAAACGTTCGAGGGGGAGCGGACAATAGAAATCCTTCCCGCAGTAAAGTGCAGCTAGGCTTAAAATTTACAGGTAAAAAGGGCGGTCGCGTTTTAGAAAAGACCGTAGTTTTAAAAAGATCACATATTGGAAAAGATTTATCGCGTTTTTAAATACCAAAGTGCTTGATCTAAAAAAATGTACCACGAAACAGGGTGAACTCACCCGTTTTTTATGTACATTTTAGAGTATACTGGGTGTCCCATTTTGAAAAACGTATGCATATATCTCTAGAACTAAAGGTTTTGAGAAAAAAGTTTTCAGACAAAAAATGTTAGATTTTGAAGGGGACGTCTAACTGTAACTTCGACCATGACCTTAAATATGGCCTTCAAGGTCATCTTAAGGTCAAGTTGGTTTTTTAAATTAAAACCCTTACTTTTGACTCCGTAAAATGAAAGAACAAAAAATTTTACGTCCGAATATGACCATGACCAAAAAAAATTAAAAATGACCTTCAATGTCATTTAAAGGTCTATTCAATATTTTAAATAAAAGACTTTACCTTTGACCCCGAAAAAGAGAAGAGCAGAAAATTGCACGTCCAAACAGTTACGATCTTCACCATAAACTTCACGGTCATTTCGAGGTCAAATTAATTTTTTCAAAGGAACGTCTCTACCTTTGGTCGTGGAAATGAAGAAAGGCGAAAAACTTATGTGGGATATCTTTTACCACGACATTGACCATGACCTTGACTATCACCTTGAAGGCTATTTCAAGGTCAAGTAACATTCTTTTAAAAGGAAACTTAAACTTACAATCCTAATTTTGATACTTTATAATTTCGTTCGCATTCTTCTAACAGTCGACAAATAATGATGGTCCCCTTAGTTTAGTTACGCATAATTGAAAAAAAAAAAATAAAAAAGCAGTAAATGTTTTTAAATTAATTTTCATTATAAATTAACTTAAACAAAATTAGACATCCAGAAAATAATATTTTTGCAGCTAATTATACTTTCCTCAATAAACGAAAATTCTTTTTTGATAATAAGAGAAGTTTGAAAATCTCAAATTTTGTATTATTTTTGCTTGATTTAACATTCTGATCACCTTCAATAAATAACATAGTTTATTACAGTCATTATGAAAACATGAATGGATTCTATTTGGTTAGTTTCTTGATTGTGAATTTGGTTGCCATATACGAGGTCTGGCTATTGAATAACGAGACTGGTTACGAAAAAAGGTTTTATTATAAAAATTATTCTAGATTCGAATGCTCCCCTTCAATATACTCCCCTTCCCTCGCCACACACCTTTCCATACGTTTTTTTCCATTGATCAAAGCAGTGCTGGAAGTCTTGTTTGGTGAGGGCCTTTAGGAGCTCTGCCGTTTTTTGCTTTACCGCTTCCATCGACTCAAATCGGGTCCCTTTCAAAGCAGATTTTATCTTCGGAAACAAAAAAAAGTCGCACGGTGCCAAATCTGGCGAGTACGGCGCGTGTTCAAGCACTGAAGTGCGCTTACCGGCCAAATACTGCTTCACAGATAGCGCGTTATGGGCAGGTGCGTTGTTCTGGTGCAAAATCCACGAGTTGTTCTTCCACAACTCGGGCCGTTTCTTACGAACTCGTTCTCGCAGTGTTGCCAAAACTGACAAATAGTAAGTCTGGTTGACAGTCTGACCCTCTGGAACCCATTCAGCCATCACGATACCGTTAATGTCGAAAAAAACGATCAACATTGCCTTGAATTTTGATTTGGACATCCTTGCTTTTTTGATTCTGGGCGATTCAGGCGTCTTCCAATGCATCGATTGCCGCTTTGTTTTAACATCGTATTAAAAAATCCACGTTTCGTCGCAAGTAATAATGTTTTTCATCGGTCCGGAATCTTTTTTTAACCTTTCAAGGAAATCTGAGCAGACCTGTTGACGCAAGAGCTTTTGGTCAGGAGTCAGGTTTTTTGGCACCAACTTTGCACAGACTTTTGTCATGTGTAATTCCTCGTGTAAAATTTGTCTAACCGTTTCTTTATCGGCGTTTACAGCCTCGGCAATCATCCGGATGCTCATTCGACGATTTGCACGCACAATTTGGTTGATTTGTGGCACTGTTTCCGGAGTTGAAACAGTGACAGGGCGACCTGGGCGTTGGTCATCTTCAGTGCTCACTCGGCCCTCACTGAAGCGCTTACACCACTCAAAAACACGCGCCCGAGATAGAGAATTCTAGGTCCCCATAGGCCTCTTGCAACAATTTACAGCACTCAGTCGGAGTTTTTTTTTAATTTAACGAGAAATTTGAGATTGATACGTTGCTCCTGTTTTTCGTCACACATGGTTTTCGGCACGAGAAAAAAACACGTTCGTTTTAAACCGCTACTGCACAAATACAATAATAGTGACGAGAACGTGTTTTGGTACGTGCATAGACAAGATATCTAGATACCCAACGCACTACTCGTTTTTTCCCCACCCCTCTACGGCGCCCTCTAGGCGCGCAGTCTCGTTATTTAATAGCCAGACCTCGTAGTGGTTTCTAGATAATAGTGGCCATATAGTGGTTTCTGAAGTTAATACTAATCTAAATCAACTGTGTCATTCATTGTAAGTTTATTTGAATGCGGAATTGAGGCATCATTTTGAGAAATTTAAAGTTTCTTCAAATTATCTTATTCTTAAAATAATTCGTTATTCAATTGAAGAAATAATATATTTGTTTGTTCATTTTTCAAATTACATTTGTTTCTTTAATTTGAGTTTTATTTTTTATTCTGACATTTTCTCATTATGCCTGGCTCCACAGCTAATGAAATTGTCGATTTTCTTCTTGTGTTAGGAAAATGTCGACGAAACTACGTTCAAGCTTTAATTTTGTATACTGCTAGATTCCCCGAAAAGACGTCATTCCAATGATACTGTTATTCGTAATATTGAATTGCGTGGCCGGCAAGGTAAGTTTTGCTCGTAAAAGGAGATCTATGTTAACAGAAGATTATGCTAATAATCCTCAAATGATTGCGGTACTAGCTATGGTGCACTTGGATCCTCAGATAAGTTTACGTCAAATTGAACGAGAGCTTAGTGTAACAAAATCAGCAGCTTGCAGATATCTAAAAAATGTAAAGTACCATCCGTATCATATATCTTTGAATCAAGCTTTATCATTTGAGGATTATCAAAGACAACTTATTTTTTGTCAATGAGTGACGCAGTAGGTCAATAATGATGATAATTTTTTCGAATATGTTATGTTCAGTAATGAGACTACATTTCAAAGTACTAGTGTCTTGAATCGCCATAATTGTCACTTTTGGTCTACAGTTAACCCACACTGGATGCGAGAGGTTGACCATCAACATCGCTGGAGTTTAAATGTATGGTGCGGAATCGTTAATGGCTATTTGATTGGCCCTTACTTTATTGAAGGCAACGTTGACAGTCAAACTTATTTGCAGTTAATAAGGGATGAACTCCCAGTTCTGCTTGAAGAAGTTGACCTCAATACGAGAAATAGATTATGGCTACAACAAGACGGTGCTTCTCCTCATCGGATAATCAGTGTAAGAAATTATCTAAATGAAAGATTCAACAATCGATCGATAGGTAGAGGAGGTCCCGTAGAACGGCTGCCTAGGTTACCAGACATTACATTGCTTGAATTTTATTTATGGAGCTTTCTGAAAAATGATGTCTATAGAACCAGACCAACAGCAAAAGAAGATATGAAGGATTCGGAATACATGTAACATCATACCACGAAACGTGTTATTAAAAACGATATCGCATTTCCGAAAACGAGTTAACTTGTATATTCGAGAAGATGGAGCAAGTTTCAAACATCCTTTGCCTTAAATAACTCTTTTCATTTCGCCTCAGCTGAAAATACAGCTTACATCGATGAATGATCTTGCCTCAACTGCCGGGGTCTCTGCTTGGTCTTGCCTTAACTGGTTGGGTTTCTCTCTGATTTTGCCTTTACTGGCCGGATCTTTGCTTAGTACAATTTTCTGTTTTTTTGTTTTCCGGGATCCAAAGTCTAATTCTCCATTTAAAATATTAAACTTAACTTCAAATGACATTGAAAGTTGTAGTCAAAGTCATGGTTAAGGTCATATTAGGACGTAAAATTTTCTGGTCTTTCGTTATCTGGGGTCAACAGTAAGGGTTTCCGTTTAAAAAAACCAACTTGACCTTAAAATGACCTTATAGGGTATATTTAAGGTTATAGGCAAGATCACAATTACACGTCTCTTTCAAAATCTAACAATTTTTGTCTAAAAACTTTTTTCTTGAAACCTTTCGTTCTAGAGATATATGCATCCGTTTTTTTAAATGGGACATCCAGTATAAGCCGGCTTAAGGAAAGCAAGGAGTCAGTTCAAGTCACTTCAGTTCAAAGTTTCGTCTAAAGCGGTAAGAGCGCGGTACATTATCAAACTTAGCCTAGAGCAGTATTCCAGCTCAGTTACGTTCGAAAGACAGTTTTTGGGTCTCAGTATGGTCTAAAGCAGTAGTCTGACTCACTACAGGAAAGGGTTATAGTCAAACTTAAGAAGGCTAAACTGGAAATATAATAAAAATTATGTTAAAGAAAAATATAAAGAATATAAAATACGAAAGAAACATCACGAAGAATTTAAAATAAGAAAAACAAAAGCAGAAGAAAAAGAGAAGCCAGGCATTCGACGAAGATCGGGAGAGCGAAAGAGAACGAGAGAGTTAAAGAAAAGCAGACTAAACATCAGCCAGTCGAAGGATCTCCTGCAAGTGAGAGAAGGAAAGAGAGAAAACATCATCTGGTTGTCAACGCTACAAAAATCCAAGAAACCGCCACCTGCCGAGTTTAGACACGAGCCGAGCAGCCGAGGATAGCTGAGACCGAGCGGTGTCGTCACTCAAGTCTGCGATCCCAGCGGCCAGCTGCAGCCGACAACTGTCGACGAACCACACTCACACATGCACGCACACGCATACAATAAAAAGATACCATCACCTTTATATATATATATATATATATATATATATATATATATATATATATATATATATATATATATATATATATATATTTATGCCAATTGGTACTTTTGGGGACGTTTTTATCCAAGAATTGGTATTTTTGGGGACATTTTGTACTTTTGGGGACGGTCCTCAAAAATCCTACCCATCTATTGGTATTTTTAGGGACCTTATGGGATTTTTGGGGACGGTCCTCAAAAAGGTTTTATACGAAATGGTACTTTTGAGGACATCATAGGTAAATTAATTATTATTTCTTTTTCTACTATTTCTGCTGTTTTATTGTACATTGTACACTATTGACAAACAATTTGTAACATTAGTTTTATTTTATACGATCTCTATCACGTATGAGGAATCGTATTTTTTCTGATCGTAAGTATATGTATGAGTACTAAAAGAAAAGGATCGGCTTAAGAAAAATGATAAAGCGCAAAGTAAAACAAAACAATAAAACGAATTAAAGTGCATAATTAAAAAAAAAACTAGAAAAGAAGATACAAAAAGATCTAGATCAACATTTTTAAAGTTACAAAAAATGAAGGTTTTACCAATTGAAAGCATAATCTTAAGTTTTAAACGCAAATTGATCAATTTATGATAAAATATGTAAGGCGAATTAGAAAGAATCGAATGTACAATTAGAAAGAAGATTCGATTTATTATGAATAATAAAGTAATCAAATGAATAACCAAATAAACATTTAATTCCGGATTTGTTTTTGCTCTCGCAAAAATTGAAAACTATCCGCGCAACCACTAAATTATCATACATCAAGACGAGAAGCATGCGTATTCTACATGTAAGTTTTCAAATTTTTTAATAATTGATAAAGTATAATTATTGAGGCGTAAATATGCCTCCAAAGCTGCTTGCCTAAGAAAGTGCAATGGTTTTAACTACAACGTTGAAAAACTTGAAGCATGTGAGTGTAAGAGTGAGATTAAGAAAGTGAGTGTGAGTGTGTGAGTGTAAGCGTGAGTTTGAGAAAGTGTCAGTGTGTGAGTGTGTGAGATTAACAGTATGAATGTATAAGTGTGAAACATCAGTATGAATGTGCATATATAAGTGTATGTGAGCGTGAAAGAAAGTGTGTGTGTGAGTGTAAGTGTGATAATGTAAGCGTGCTTCTGATTTTATATTTTTATATATTATTTTATAATTATTCATAACAATTTTTCGCAGTGTCTTATCTAACAACTTTTAATACTAAATCTTTTATTTTAGTAGTACTTTACTTCTATAATGATGGAGTCTTTGAAATAACTTCGCATTCATTGTACACGTTGGGAATAATTTTAGATTTTATTTTATTCTCAAAATTCAAATAGGTGCTATTTGACATTCCTTTCTTTTTACTGTCTGTGATGATTCATCAAGACTCAATTTTTTTCGGAGGTGCAGCCAACTTTTTACTTGATCTGCTGTTTTTTGTTTTAGACATGATGTTGTTTTGTATTAAATTGGCAATATCCTGTACACTTGGAAAAATTTTTTATCCTTAAAAATCTTAAGAAAGCAATCTTAACATTGCGCTGTTTATAATCCCATTTAATATTTGAACTACTATCTTTTTATATAACAAATTATAAAACAATTGCAGATGTATATGTTACGTCGAATACTGAATAGGCTCGTATTCATATAAAATTGAAAAAAAAGAATGAAACAAAGTAATGTTATTTCTGATAAAACCTAAATCTAAAGCACATTGAGGTAGCTCATGTATCAGCCGCAGAGGATTAACGTGAAGTTGCCGTTTTCTTGTTTCATTTAGTCCGTGGCGAGTGTGTTCTACTTATATATCAAAACTTTAAAAATTAATAAAAATTGGATAGAGCTATAAAATCATAAAAAAATGTCATATCGTTTTGAATTTTTATTAACTATACAATGAAATTTATTTCAGTTCTAAATTATAATAAATTTTATAATTATTCATTACAATTTTACTCAGTGTCGTATTCAATGGCTTTTGAAACTAAATCTTTTATTCCAGTAGTACTGTACTTTTGTAATGATGGAGATTTTGTAATAGCTTCGCATACTCTGTGCACGTTGGGAATAATTTTAGATTTTATTTCATTCTCAAAATTTACATAGATGCTACATACTTGAAACTCTGTTTCTTTTTCGTACTGTGTCTGATGTTTCATTCAAAATTAATTTTTTTTGGAGTATCTTTATTTAGATGTATATTGAATGCGATAGTAACATCTTGCATAATTCGCTCTTTACTATAATTTGCGTCACGATAAATCGTTTGATGCTTCCAGATACTTACGCTATAGCAGATCACGTTTTAGGAATAACACTAAATATATAGTAAATCTGCAGATAATTAACATATGGCAAATGATCAGCAGAAGGAGGCACTGACGAAGTGAGCATAAGCATTGATGAAAATTAAGAAAAACAAAAGGCCGAAGACACTACCCTGCGATACACCAAAGAAAGTGGTAGCAAAAATTAATGCATTAAAGAGGGAGAAAAGGAAAGGAGGAGAGTGGGAGGGAGGCCGGAAGTGTGCGTGGGTGTGTATCTATGACTGTAGTTTGTTTTCGTGTGGGTGTGAGACACTGTGAGTGTGACAGAGTCAGTGTGTGAGTGTTAGTATCATTTTGCATGTCTGTCTGTGTGCGAGTGTGAGAGAGTGCAAATGTGTGAGTATAAGTATGAGTGAGAGAGTGTCAGTGTGTGAGAATAAGTGTGAGTGTGAGTCTTAGGGTGTGAATCTTAGGGTGTGAGTGTGAGAACGAGAGTGTGTGCGTGCGTGCGCGCGTGTATGTATGTGTGTGTGTGTGTGTAAGGGTCCGTATTTACTGTGAGAGTCAGTATTTATTGTGAAAGTGAGAGTGTCAGTGTATGAGTATGAGGTGAGTGAGAGAGTATCAGAGTGTGAGTATGAGGGTGAGTTGGATAGTGTCAGTGTGTCAATAAGTGTCAGTGTGAGTAAGAGAGTGTCAGTGTGTGAATAAGTGTCAGTGTGAGTGTTGTGAGTGCGAGAGTGCGTGTACGTGTGTGTCTATGTGTACGTTGTCTGAGTGTGTATCTGTGTGTATGTTTTTCTGTGTACGAGTGTAAGAGTGAGTGTCAGTCTGTGAGTGTGAGAGTGAGTGTCAGTGTGTGAGTGTGAGTAGGAGTGTGAGTAAGTCTGTGTATTGTGTTGGTGAAGGTATGAGTGACTGGGTGTATTGTGTTGGTGAAGGTGTGGGTGACTGTGTGTATTGTGTTGGTGAAGGTGTGAGTGACTGTGTGTATTGTGTTGGTGATGGTGTGAGTGTGTGCTTCTTTTTCTTGCCGTCGCGAAAATAGGAAGCTCTATCAGTCAATACTAGCGAAAGTGTGGAGCTTTCAACCACCAAAACCTGGATTTAGATTTTCTAGCCCGGAAGTCACTTACATTACTCCTGTAATCTCTTCTAACATTGAGACCTCATCTATGTCCAGCATTGTCAAAGTTTCTTTGTGTGTTAAGGACCATATTATTGCTACCTCCTTGAGCGTAGTAGTTACTAATTTTTCCAGTTGGGGTATCTGCGTTCCGGCTTTTCCTGATTTGAGCAGTAGCTCCTCCGCTGTAGTGCGTCAAATGTTTCATCCTTTCTTCTAAACTCGTCATATCAGCGGACATCCACACCCTCCTAAAAATTGCTGCGTAGGAGATTTCCCCTACCGTCTTGATGTTTATGAAATTCGGGTGAGTGTGCTTTAATTTGGCCGTACAAGTCTTATTGAAGCTCGGCATGCTAAGCGCGCTCTTGTTTACTGCTTAGGTAGACCCGTTTGTCTCTTTAGTCGACTCTTTTCATTTTCCCACCACCTTAACTCGGTACTTTTTTTTAGCTAGTGTGGATTGGTGGTTAGAGTGTCCATTTTAACTTCTTTCACTTTCGGTGCTGTAAGCAATAAAGTTTATCCTTGTTTCACCTTAAACTCTTTAATTTCTCTGTTTTTAAAGATATAAGACGTTTTAGTCTTTCTGCTTTCGGTAAGGCTCTGAGCATACGTCTACCCTTTTATCTCGACATAGATTTTTACAATCTTAAAGTGCTTTTATTGTACTGCTGTTATGTCTTCGAGTTCTTCATGGAGGTTCTTCTCCATTATAAACTCTATCAGCATCTAGATTTTTTTTTTCCATTTTCATGAATAAGGAGTCACTTTTCTCGTCATTGATTGACTTTTCCCTTGTAAAGACCCATTGTCTAGTTACTGCAACACCTTTTTGTGGGAATTGGTCAACCCTAGAGTCTGTGCAAACTTTACCGTCTACCGGGATTTTTTTCTGATCCATGCCAGAAGCGAGCGTGATGTCAATACTAAATGCTCTCTTTATCTTATTTCGTTTGTTTTGGTCTTAGAATCTGCCATTATGCGTTATATAGTATACTCCTAGAAGCGGTTCGCTGCTTCACGGAAAATCCACCATCATGGGGCCTTGTTAGTGGCCATTGTTTCATGGTTCCTTCATCTTCACACGTGTTTTGAGGCAGTACCTTATCAACCCAGTAATCATGATTAGTAGCCCTAAGTTTATAGGATGGCTTACGTACCGTTTCTTGATGTCCAAATTACCCGTAAGAAACCTACTATAAAGCGCTGCTCCTTAGCTAACTTATTCTAGCGGGGTGCCACTATGGTGGAATCACCCGCCTAGCTGATGCAAGGCGCAAAGTCGCGTGTTACTCTACCATGCCTCTGTCCATCAACGCTAGAATCGTGTCCTCTTTTTTATTGAGACGACAACATTATTTAGTAGGTATGGCTTTACTTAACTCCTAGCAATCCGTTTACCGACGACACTAGATGCTCTTCGAGAGACAGAGGCAAGTATGCGCCTTCTCCATGAGCCTACTTATTACCATCTAATAGGAAAACCATTCTTCCCACCAGTCAGTCTGACGCTTTGCCTCGCAGAACTCGTTATCCAGGCGTTGATTCAGTAATTTGTGTAATGCGTGTATGTGTGTGGGTACTTGGTGCGAGAGTCTGAGTATGAAACTGTAAGTAAGTGCGAGAGTGTGAGTATGAGAGTGTGTAAGATGTGAGTGTGAAAGTATAGTGAGAGGGTGAGTATGAGTTTCAGGGTGAGAGCGTAAGGGTGTAAGAAAGAGATTTAGATTCTTTAGATTTAAGAGTTTATTAACCCAAAGAGTAGAACCTTATCAGACTTACAGACATAGTTTAGATTCATTCAGTGATTAACAATAATACTGTACAAATCTTACAAACTATATTAATAATAATTAATATTATATTGTTAGAACAATACACTATAAAAATAAACGTAGAAAATAAAATAAAAGAATAAATATTATGAAAGAACGTAAATAAAGACTAAAATCTAGAGTAATATAAGTCAAAGATTATTAGACTTAATCTGGAATAAGAACATAAAATAACATAGATTGAAAAATTTTAAAACCAGATATCAGATTGAGATTTAAGATTTAAGTCTCGCTCGTATTGTGAAAAACTCAGTAGTATTGACGGTTATCCTGAAAAAGTTATCTCACCGGTTAGAAGTTCATTAGAGAGCTTATTATTGAAGTCTCCTAGATTTGCCGAAACAAATAAAGGGGGACTAAGAGCGTTAATTGTCTCTGAAACAGTATATGTAAATGAATCACGGACCGCTTCAGTCCTAGGTTCAGGACATTCTAGAAGTCTCGAAAGTCTTCCAGACGATAGACTGACGGAGAAGTCCATATTTGTTCTGGTAAATAGATGACAGGTGTCTTGGCGAATTATAAACAAGAACAGAGAATGGTGAAGACAAGATGAGCTTTTTTCCATTGCTCAACGAGAGTCAACCAAGTTCAGTTCTGAAAGGAGTAACACACTTCATAACTCCAATGTTGCCACATACAAAACGTACACTTTCATTTAGTGCACGATGCAGCTGACGATTTTAATATTAAAGGAGATCATTATAGACTGCGCAAGCATAGTCGAGGTAAGGGAAAATCAGCAGGTCAGTCAATTTTTACCGGATTTGCGGAGTGAGCGCATGCTTAAATCTTTTAAATTTAGCGAGGGTAACGAAGATTCTCATACAAATAGAGCCTGTGCGATTCTTTCTATCAAGTATTGGCGACATAAGGAAACCAAGATTTCTGATTGATGACTCACACAGTATTAAATTTTCATTTAGTATAATAGGTGGAAGTACGAGGTCTGGCTATTAAATAACGAGACTGCACGCCTAGAGGGCGCCGTAGAGGGGTGGGGAAAAAAACGAGTAGTGCGTTGGGTATCTAGATATCTTGTCTATGCACGTACCAAAATACGTTCTCGTCACTATTATTGTATTTGTGCAGTAGCGGTTTGAAACAAACGTGTTTTTTTCTCGTGCCGAAAACCATGTGTGAAGAAAAAAAGGAGCAACGTATCAATCTCAAATTTCTCGTTAAATTGAAAAAAACTCCGACTGAGTGCTGTAAATTGCTGCAAGAGGCCTATGGGGACCTAGAATTCTCTATCTCGGGCGCGTGTTTTTGAGTGGTGTAAGCGCTTCAGTGAGGGCCGAGCGATCACTGAAGATGACCAACGCCCAGGTCGCCCTGTCACTGTTTCAACTCCGGGAACAGTGACCAAAATCAACCAAATTGTGCGTGCAGATCGTCAAATGAGCATCCCGATGAATGCCGAAACTGTAAACGCCGAAAAAGAAACGGTTAGACAAATTTTACACGAGGAATTACACATGACAAAAGTCTGTGCGAAGTTGGTGCCAAAAAACCTGATTCCTGACCAAAAGCTCTTTCATCAACAGGTCTGCTCAGATTGCCTTGAAAGGTTAAAAATAGATTCCGGACTGATAAAAAACATTATTACTTCCGACGAAACGTGGATTTTTCAATACAATGTTGAAACAAAGCGGCAATCAATGCATTGGAAGACGCCTGAATCGCCCAGAATAAAAAAAGTAAGGATGTCCGAATCAAAATTCAAGGCAATGTTGATCGTTTTTTTCGACATTTACGGTATCGTGATGACTAAATGGGTCCCAGAGGGTTAGACTGTCAACCAGACTTACTATTTGTCAGTTTCAGCAACACTGCGAGAACGAGTTCGTAAGAAACGGCCCGAATTGTGGAAGAACAACTCGTAGATTTTGCACCAGGACAACGCACCTGCCCAAAACGCGCTATCTGTGAAGTAGTATTTGGCCGGTAAGCGCACTCCAGTGCTCGAACACGCGCCGTACTCGCCAGTTTTAGCACCGTGCGACTTTTTTTTGTTTCCGAAGATAAAATCTGCTTTGAAAGGGACCCGATTTGAGTCGATGCAAGCGGTAAAGCAAAAAACGGCAGAGCTCCTAAAGGCCCTTACCAAAGACGACTTTCGACACTGCTTCAATCAATAGAAAAAATGTTTGGTATGATGTGTGGCGAAGAAAAGGGAGTAAATTAAGGGGCAGCATTCGAATGTAGAATAATTTTTATAATAAAACCCTTTTTCGTAACCAGTCTCGTTATTTAATAGCCAGACCTCGTAAATCAAACTGGATTTTGCTAATAAGAGCATGGCTACCCAATATCATGGCCTGTGATTTTTTCTCATCAATCGTTGTTATTTAATTTTGCGCAGTTTAATATTGCACTTAGGTCCTTAATAATCGATTTAATATGTTTATTTAATTCGTAAAGCGAATACGACAAGTAAATCTGTAAATTATCTGCATACAGCATATGTTAAGAATAATTTAATTTCTTTTAATTAATGAAGAGAAACAAGAGAAGCAGGCTAAGCACACCGCCTTGCGGTACACCAGCAAATGTGTTTATGAAGACATATGATAGTCTATCAGGTGTTATGGTAGCTTGCAATCTGTCCGATAGGTATAAAAAAAACTATTTAATCAATGAAACAGAGAAATTAATCTGGTAGTTTCTCTAACAGTCGATAGTGCGGTACAGAGTCTAAAGGTTGTGAAAAATCGATAAGGTCTAGGATAGTCAGTCTAAGACTGCCAATATTAAATCGGATATCTTCCATGAGTTTAAGCAGGGCCATATGCGTACTATGTCCTTTTCTAAAACCGGGCTGATAGTTTTTAAGAAGTTATCAAAACTATAAGTACGCAGCGAGCAGGTTAGCCACCATATACTCAAGAATTTTAGATGGTTCGCACAGCATAGAAATAGGACGACTTTCAGATATAGATGAAAAAGTTTTTGATTTAGCTAACGGTCTAACAAATGCTTTTTTCCAGTCCAACGGAATACAGCAAGTTGAGATAGATAAATTAATTATTCTAGTAAGATGATCAAGAATAGAGATAGGCGAAAGCCTTTACATATGATGAGATATGCTATCTGGACCAACAGTCTTGGATGTTGCAGCTAAAATTAATTTAGATACGACAGTAGTAAAAGTAGTTCAGATATTAAACTGACTTTCGTCAGAGTTAGCCAGCAAGCAAATTTCATGTAGATGATAAGTATAAATAACAACTCTAAATGATCCAACAGTAAGCAAAATATATATTCAATTTCACCAATGGAAAAAATTCTGTTGGAATTAAAAGTGATTTGTTGGTCAGGCCTAGTTTGTTGAGTTCATACCAAAGTATCCGCGAGTCAGCAGAATTTGCAACCTTATTGGATACGTTATTTTTAATATAATTTAACTTATTGAAGACAAGGCTGCAAAGCTCACGAAAGCGTTGAAAGTCATTGTCAAGACCAGAGCTTTTAGCAATTTTGTGTGCTACATCGCGGTGCTCCATGAGGCTACGGATCTCATCGTTTACCTAAGTTTCCCTTCATGATTTTGAGATTTTCATACGTTTAACAGATACAATAAGATCAAAAGTTTGTTATTAAATATGTGAAAAGAAAAACACAAGAATCAATAAAGACATCATTAAACGTTGAGATGAATGGATCACGAGTAGGTGAGAAAACGTATATCTTTTAACGATAGATACTGGATTTACTCTCTTGAAATGTTATACCTTCGCTCAAACGGTGGTAAGAAACATCGGAGCTTAAAAGCAATGAGATCGTGACGTGCAATAAACATAGCGGTTGATTCATTAGGTTGCTGCAGATAAAATGGCCGATTGAGTAATAAATTTTTAAACAGCTGTAACTTTTTATAAAGACAATTTATTTAATAAAAATAGGTACCAATAGATGCAATACACTTCTCTCAACAAGATACAAGTACATTTATTCCAGTTTTATAGAAGTCCGAGTTTCTGGTTCGAAGAAACTCCTTGAAGGCATTTTTGACAGCAGCTCCATTATTAAATCTTTTTTCTGTCAAAAAGTAATCCAAATGTTTAAAGAAATGGTAATCTGTTGGTGAGAGCTCTGATGAATATGGAGGGTGAGCAAGAGTCTTATAGCACAACTCGTTCAATTTTTGGACTGTTGTTCTCGATACATGAGGTCGTGCGTTATCATGAAGCAGTATCACTCCATCCCTGTTGACAAGCCTAGGTCGTTAGACTATCAATTTCTGATGCATTTCATCCAGTTGAGAACAGTATTTATCAGCATTGATGGTTTCGCCAGGTTGCAGGAACGAATAGTAGATAACTCCAGCTACAGACCACCAAACAGTTACTATTATTTTCTTTAGATGAAGGCTTGGTTTCGGCATGTGTCTTGGCGCTTCATCGGCATCTAGCCATTGGGCCGATCGGCGACGTTTATCGTATAAAATCCACTTTTCATCGCAGGTCACAATTCGGTGCGAGAACGGTTCCTTTTTGTTGCGGGAGAGATGAGAACTTGAAATCTTCATTCGACACGTCATGTTTTGCTCGGTAAGATCATGCGGAACTCACTTGTTGAGCTTTTTCACTTTTCCAAGTTGTTGCAAGTGGCGGCAAACTGTTGGATTGTGAACGCCTAATTTCTCGGCAAGATCCCTTATGGTTTGGCGGGGGTCAGACTCCACTAATGCACGTAGCTTGTCGTTATCGATCGATGGACCTGGGTGTCCACGTGGCTTATTTCCAAGGTCCATATCTTCGGATCAAAATTTTTCAAACCACCGCCAAGTGGTTCGTTTGCTAACTGTATCAGGACCAAATGCGCTGTAGATATTCCTGGTTGCTTCCGTTGCGTTGTGCTCTAATTTAAATTCGTATAGTAAAATTAGCCGTTTTTGATTCACTTCCATGTTCCCTTTCTCTTTTTGTTTTTACGATCACTGTGAAGTGCAAAACAGAAATGATTTCATAAATCAAGGTAGCAGTATTTATACTTCAATATGTCATATCATTTACGCCGCCTTGTGCCAACATAATACACTAAAATTGCAGCCAACTTTATGTCGTTGCTAAATCGGCCATTTTATCTGCAGCAACCTAATATAATAACAAACAAGGTTGGCAGCGTTATGAATAACAAAAATGTCTAGCCCCGTATGCTCTAATTGTAATTGATTTGAGTATTGTACATGATGGGCAGGCTCTGATTCAACAAAATGAAGGCCTAGGTTATCGATATTTGATTAAAGAAATTAAAAAGTAGTTATGGACGAACAAAGATTTATATTGAAATTACCTGTAATAACAATATTGTTATATTTAGGTAAAAATTTTGCGTGTGTCCGAAAATACCGATAAAAAAGTTGCTGTAGTTCTGTGACACACGACTGCAAAAAGTAATTTATCAAGACTAATAATAATATTTAAAATTAAAAATTCTGGGGTATTATCACACCTCTTTTGTTTAAGCGATTCACATGATGATGAAAATCATAACCATCGATATTAAATAAAAAATCGGAGTATATATCAGATAAATAGATCTCCATAATAGCAAATAAATCATAACTTGCGATACGCAGGTATTTTCAATGAGTGAAAACACATGCACTTCCTTTATCCAGAGAGCTCTAAGAAAAATGTGCAAGGAAGCACTTATACTAAACATTTACGAGTGACTGATATTTTTTAATTTATGAGCTAAAAATGATAGTAAGTTTTTGGTTGTAGAAGACATTAGTTAAATAATGAAAGCCTTATGAAGTGCAGGAGAGACATCTAGATTTGAAGATACTCTTGGCATTTGCTTGCCGGGGATTTCACGAATGATAATTAATTGAACTTAACGCAAGGTCCAAGAACTTGATAGTATTTAGTAACTTGGAAAAAATTTCTTCGTACGACAGATTTAGTGAGGCAGGAATGCCAAATACGAGAGCTTCACACACATTGGAAATTAAAATTTTCTCTGTAATATTCGATACAGTGGTATTGATATTACTTTAAGGATTATTAATTCCTGACGTGAGCGAAGGCAATAAAGTACTATTAGCTTCTTCAAGTTTTAAGACACGGTCAAATAATGCATTGAGTTTAGTGTCAACATTCGATGTGTAAGCACGGAATTTATTAACAAACATCTCCTCTCTGTCTTTTTGTCGCCCGGTATTGTTCCATCTCGTTCCTACTCGCACTCTCACAACCCCTCGTACTTTTTCTCAATTCAAACTCAATTTCTTATTAACAAATAGGGATCGTCAAAATAAGCGCTAAACTGAGTCGTTACATGCCAGATAAAGTGAGAGCTAGAAGGCACGAATATTAAAACAGGTGGAAGTATACGTTTTCGCAGAAAAACTCTTCTCCTTGCATGGCGACACGCGCTTATTTTAGGATCAAACTGTATATTAATACATAACTGTGATTTTTTGTACCCACACAGCATGAAATTTTGCTGCGAGGTTGCTGCAAGGTTTCATGTAAGGTTTAAAAGGTTTCTGCAATGTTGCAATGGAAGGTAGCAGCAACCTCAATATTTCTCTAGCACAAATCCTTCAGCAAAGTTTTAATGAAAGGTTCCTAAAACGTTTTAATGACAGGTTGCTGATAGCTTATGGTAGAAGATTTCTGCAAGGTTTCAATGGAAGATTGCTGCAAGGTTTCAAAAAAAGTTCTCTACAAGGTTTCATTGAAAGGTTGCTGCAAGGTTGCACTGAGAAGTTGCTACAAACTTCATATGTTCCTTGCACAAATCATTTAGCAAGGTTGCAGTGAAAGGTTTCTGCAAGATTTCAATGCAAGTGTTCTACAAGGTTATGATGAAATATTGCTGCAAAGTTGCAATGAGATATTGCTAGAGGTTTGCAATGGAGTATATATATATTTTATTTCCTCATTGAATTAATTTTTTAGTTACAAATCGTCGTTAATATATTGTATACTTTAATATTCTACGGAAAAAACGTAGAGAAATTTTTTGACCTACGGTAAGATCGAACCCGGATTCTTCGCATTATAAAGCAGACGCCCTAACAACTAAACTATAAGCACTGCTTGTACAACTAAAATTAATATTTTAATTATTTGTTGGCGGATGTTTCGTCGTTTAAATACTTAAGCGTTTGAATCAATTAAAACCAAGTTCAAAAAAAAGAAAAAATTTTCTTGAAGTAAACTTTGTTATCAAACTTTAGCGTAAGATAAATACTTAAATTAAAATTATATTTCAATTGTCTAAGAGTTTAATACTACTTTAGAGAATAGCAAATTTCTTTAGATTAATAACATCACTCTTGATACAATATAAATGCAGGCAAATTATATAAATTATTATAATAAAGTGAGTTCAATTAAAATTTGAAAATCTCATTATGAACAATTAATCAATGCATAAAAGTCTTATGAGAACAGTGCAACATCCGCCAACTTATAACTGAAATTCATATTTAAATATATACAAAAGTTGCGTATAGCGTATAGTGGTCCAAGGCATCTGATTCATAATGCGAAGAACCCGGGTTTGATTCCACCGTAGGTCAAGAAATTTTTCTGCGTTTTTTCCGTGAGACATTAATAAATACAATATATAAACGACAATTTGCGACTAAATAATTAGTTTTAGGCGGGAATAAAATATACATAATGTGAAAATAATATTAAAATCTTTTAAAATGAGAAAAAATAGTTTAAATAAAAATATAAAAAAAAATTTTTTTATTTATTTACTTTATCAATTTTTATAGTTTTTAATATGACTCTTCATATTGATCATCAACCTTGCTGCAAGGTTGCTGTAAGTTTGCAAAGAAGCATCATTGAAATTTTGCTGCAAAGTCGCTGCAAGGTGTTGTCAAAATATTTCAGAAAATCTTGCTACAATTTTGCTCAAAATGTTTCACGAAATGTTGCTGCAAGGTTACTGCAAGGTTCTCAAAAAATATAGCTTAGGAATCTTGCTGCAAGGTTGCTGCAAAATGTCAGTGAAATGCTTCAGAAAATCTTGCTGTAATTTTGTGCGAAATATTTTGAAAAATATTGCTGCCAAGTTTTTGCAATTTTTGAATAAAATATTTTAGAAAAATCTTGCTGCATGGTTGCAGCACGGTTTTACAAAAATGTTCCAATAAACCTTGCTGCAATCTTGCACGATATGTTTCGCGAAATGTTGCTGCAAGGTTGCTGTGAGTTTGCGGAAAGAAGCATCATTGAAATCTTGCTGCAAGGTCGCTGCAAGGTATTATTAAAATATTTCAGAAAATCTTCCTGCAGTTTTGCTCGAAATGTTTTACGAAATGTTGCTGCAAGGTTACTGCAAGGTTTCCAAAATTTATAGCATTGAAATCTTGCTGCAAGATTGCTGCAAGGTTTCATTGAAATGTATCAGTATAATATTTCAGCAAGTTTTCAGTGTAACATTGCTGCAACTTTACACTGAAACCTTGCGTTGAATCTTTCAATTAAACCTTGCATGGTGTGTGGGTATTAATTTAAAGTAAAATTTTAACATTTAATTGTAATTAATCTTATTTAAGCGCCTTTAGTTTTAAAATTAGTAATTATTACAGTCGAGAAATAAAATATTAGTTGCATTTACAGTGCAGGGCATGAATTTTTCACTTACTGTCTACATAATGAGTAAACGTATAAAAGAAAATAACTTCTTATTCATCGTTTTATGTTCTTTACGCATATTTGTTTACAGTTTATTTGCGTCGTGAAAATCGGCGAGTTCTTGTAAAATACAACATTTGTCTTAACAATTAGCTTGAAACAACGTTCTCAACATTTATTAATGCATATCATATTCATAAAACAAATGCAACATATTTTAAGAAGGTCCCTAAAAGTACCAATTTAGGAAAAGAAATTTAGGAAACTCGCTATAGATAGCGATCTATGTTATAGATAACATTAAAAATGATTATATGGTATTAAATCATCAAACTATACCTATCTATACTGTTTTTAATATTATCTATAAATGTCCTCAAAAGTACCAATTGGCATAAATATATATATATATATATATCTATATATATATATATATATATATCTATATATATATATATATATATATATATACAGGGTGAGCCATTTTAAGTGACACACTCAAATTTCTTCGTTGGTAAGCCAGATACAGAAAAATGTTTCCTACAAAAGTTGTATAGTTTCGAGAGGAACATAAGATGGTACCATTGGTTTGACCTTAAAGAGTAATTTGAAGCTCACATGAAAGTTACTTTAAATTTATTAAATGGAACCTACTATGTCTTTTTACATATTCTTGTAGGTTATCTCGAGGGCTTTCCAAAACCCTATAATAAAATATTTTTTTTTTGAGTAATTTTCGAATTATGAGACTTCAAATCAGTAATTTGCCGTACTGTTTGTTTAAATGCGTTTATCTTACTTCTAGCATTACCCAGAAACAACGACGTGGAAGTTCTGTTCCCTTTGGGGTGCTTGCTTACTGTGAGTTCCCTTGCCTCTCACATTTGGAGTGCTTGTTTACCGTGAGTCCTCTTGCCTCTCACGTTTGGGGTGCTTGTTTACCGTGAGTCCCCTTGCCTCTCACTATTATGTGACGGGGAATCCGTCATAGGCCGTCGACGAAGAGCATACAATGTTTACATTCTTGCTTGACTGTCGCCAGGTTGCCGGTTGGGAAATGCCCGTTTAGGAGAACTTTTCGGAAAGCCGGCAACGTTCGAAAGTTACGCTATTTTCGAGCTCGCGGCGACGATCGGCGGGAATTAGGGAGCCGTGAGGGAAGGGGAGAGAGGGGAAAGCGCAACAGTTAGTCTAGCTGTGCGCTTCCGCGGAGTAAGTGGGTTTTACAGAGCGTTACGTGAATAATAAAGAGAGAAATTTTTGTGGCAGGAAAGAGAGAGAGAGAGAGTCGGAATGAGAGAGTGCAGCCAAAGGTCGAGGTAGGTGTGTGAGAGAGAGAGAAAAAGAGTGAAGGAGACGAAGTCGAGGGTGCTGCGTGAGGAAGGGAAGTGACGACGGCGGTAAGCATTTTAGCCGAGAATCGAGGACGAGAGGTCGGGACGACGAGGTCGAGAGTCGGCGGGAGGCGACCGGTGGTTGTGACCGTGATCTCAGAAGCCGAGGGTGAGGCGGAGACTGGGAGCATCAAGGCGAGATCGCAGCGAGGTCCGGCGGCCCTTCTCCGGAGGACTAGCTGCAGGAGAGAGGTGCAGCGGTGCCAGAGAAAGCTGCCAGGAGCTCAACGGCTAGCGAACGAGCTTCGTGAATCGCAAGGGTGAGTGCACTCATTAATTCATGCATAATAGCGAGAGCGAGAAAGTGAGAGAGAGAGCGAGAGCGTGGTGGCGGGTTCGCATTAGATTAAATTATTATAAGTAACTTTGATCTAAATAATTAGATTATTTTTTTGTGTTAAATTTTCATTAAAAACAAATAAATCGTGATTCAAAATAGGAACTTAAAGTTTTTTATTATTTTTTAAAGGACTAATTGTTATAGTCATAATAATAAATTTAACCAAGTAAACAATTTATATTTTCAGTAAGTATAATTATTTAAAAAAAAAAAGTATTGAAAATTGCAGATAATTAGTGAATATTAGTTTACATATTTAATGCTGTGTTACAAGTTTTTGCAGTATTTTATTTTAATGTTACTGGCTGCACAAAATATTAGGTATAGTAAAAAGTAATCCATTATTTTGCCAATAGATGGCTTTAGTAGTCTGTATCTCCCGTTGTAAAAGTGCGATCGGGTTACACTAGATGGCGTTAGAAAGATAAGATTTTGTACTAAAAAAGCTTCAGATACAGTTTTGTGATTGCTTGACTCAGTATTTTTTTAGCACGCGTCAAAGATGGACACCAACATAAAGAAAATACGCCATATTTTACAGTTTTTCTTCGATAAAGGCGAAAACGCAAGCCATGCAGCTGAAAATGTGAATAGTGTTTATGGTCCTGATATTGTAACAGCCAATTACGCGCAGTTTTGGTTTCGTCGATTCCGTTCCGGTAATTTTGACGTCAAAAATGCACCACGCTCTGGAAGGCCAATTGTCGAAAATGTCGATAAAATAATAGAAATCGTCGAGTCCGACCGTCACGTAAGCACTGTTTCGATTGCCCAGGAGCTAAACATTGCACAAAAAACCGTTTGGAACCACTTGAATAAGGCTGGATACAAAAAGAAGTTCAACGTATGGGTGCCACACGAGTTATCGCAGAGAAACCTCATGGACTGAATTTCCATTTGCGAATCGCTGCTGAATCGCAACAATATCGATCCATTTCTGAAGCGGATGGTTACTGGTGATGAAAAGTGGGTCACTTACGACAACGTCAAGCGACAACGGTCGTGGTCAAATCGCGGTGAGCCGGCGCAAACGGTGTCCAAGCCAGGATTGAGAGTCAGGAAGGTTTTGCTGTGTGTTTGGTGGGACTGGCAGGAAATCATCTACTATGAGCTGCTCCCCTACGGCCGAACTCTCAATTCGGACCTGTACTGTCAACAATTGGACCGTCTGAAAGAAGCAATCGCCCAGAAGCGGCCAGCTTTGGCCAATAGGAGAGGAATTGTGTTCCATCAGGACAACGCCAGGCCGCATACATCGATAGTGACTCGCCAGAAGCTCCGGGAGCTTGGTTGGGAAGTTCTCATGCACCCACCTTATAGTCCAGACCTGGCACCAAGTGATTACCACCTGTTCCTGTCTATGACGAATGAATTTGCAGGTGAAAAATTCGCCTTAAGAGAAGATTGTGAAAATCGACTGTCCCAGTTTTTTGACAATAGGGACAAGGGTTTCTACGAGAGAGGCATTATGAAATTACCTCCAAAATGGCAACAAGTTATTAAACAAAACGGTGCATATTTGACCTAAATCGTATCGTTCTATCTATGCTTAATAAAACCTTCAATTTAATGCAAAAATAATAGATTTCTTTTTACTACGCGTAATATATATATAAATATATGTATATATATATATATATATATATATATATATATATATATATATATATATATATATATTTATGCCAATTAGTACTTTTGAGGACATTAATAGATAATATTAAAAACAGTATAGATAGTATTAAAAACAGTATAGATAGGTATAGTTTGATGATTTAATACCATATAATAATTTTTAATGTTATCTATAACATAGATCGCTATCTATAGCGAGTTTCCTAAATTTCTTTTCCTAAATTGTTACTTTTGGGGATCTTCTTAAAATATGTTGCATTTGTTTTATGAATATGATATGCGTTAATAGATGTTGAGAACGTTGTTTCAAGCTAATCGTTGAGGCAAATGTTGTATTTTACAAGAACTCGCTGATTTTCACGACGCAAATAAACTGTAAACAAATATACGTAAGGAACATAAAACGATAAATAAGAAGTCATTTTCATTTCTACGTTTACTCATTATGTAGACAATGAGTAAAGAATTCACGTCCTGCACTGTAAATGCAACTAATATTTTATTTCTCGACTGTAATAATTACTAACTAATTTTAAAACTAAAGGCGCTTAAATAAGATTAATTACAATTAAATGTTAAAATTTTACTTTAAATCAATACCCACACAGCATGCAAGGTTTCATTGAAAGATTCGACGCAAGGTTTCAGTAAAAAGTTGCAGCAATGTTACACTGAAAACTTGCTAAAATATTATACTGATACATTTCAATGAAACCTTGCAGCAACCTTGCAGCAAGATTTTAATGCTATAATTTTTGAAAACCTTGCAGTAACCTTGCAGCAACATTTCGTGAAACATTTCGAGCAAAACTGCAGCAAGATTTTCTGAAATATTTTGATAATACCTTGCAGCGACCTTGCAGCAAGATTTCAATGATGCTTCTCTCCGCAAACTCACAGCAACCTTGCAGCAACATTTCGCGAAACATATCGTGCAAGATTGCAGCAAGGTTTATTGGAACATTTCAGTAAAACCGTGCAGCAACCATGCAGCAAGATTTTTCTAAAATATTTCATTAAAAAATTGCAAAAACTTGGCAGCAATATTTTTTAAAATATTTCATTAAAAAATTGCAAAAACTCGGCAGCAATATTTTTCAAAATATTTCGCACGAAATTACAGCAAAATTTTTTAAAGCATTTCACTGACATTTTGCAGCAACCTTGCAGCAAGATTTCAATGCTGTATTTTTTGGAAACCTTGCAGTAACCGTGCAGCAACATTTCGTGAAACATTTCGAGCGAAATTCCAGCAAGATTTTCTGAAATATTTTGACAATACCTTGCAGTGACCTTGCAGCAAAATTTCAATGATGCTTCTTTGTAACCTTACAGCATCCTTGCAGCAAGGTTGATGATCAATATGAAGAATCATATTAAAAACTATAAAAATTGATAAATTTAATACATTAAAAAATTTTTTGTACTTTTATTTAAACTATTTTTTCTTATTTCAAAAGATTTTAGTATTATTTTTACATTATGTATTGTAACGCCACTGGGGATCAGGGTGGCGTACAAATGTAAAGGGGGAAGCGGGTTGCTTGCTAGTGCAAGTTAAACGACTGATTTAAAAATTTAGCACACGAACACATACGTTTATTTAAACTAAATTGTAAATACAAGAATTTATCACGTTTGTACGCAAGCCCAGGGCGCCAGCTACAATCGTGTAGCGCGGTTTCTTGCGCGGCAAATACTTTGCGCGGCTAACTAACGGTTAGAGCGGCCGCGGGAGTACAGCATACACAACGGTTGAAAATGGCGCGTAACACGCGACGCGGTCGCACACACGCAGCCGGGAAGTTTACGGGGACGATTCGTTGCAGGGATGCCTCCTGGTAAAAGCTGCTGCACCTTGATGCACTTACCAGATTTTCTTCCACGCTTCGGACTACAATACAACTTTCTCGCACGCTCGTATCGTTTTTTTTTAAGCTTCGGCGGTATCGCGACTTCTTTCTCAAACGAATTCGAGCGGAGTCGACTGCTCGCTAATTAAGACTTTTCGCTAAAACGGACCCGAACGAAGTAAAAGAGAGCTCTTGCGTGGCACTCTCGCGAGCGCGGATTTTAGATCACCGTTCTGCGCCGGCGCAATGTACGTGTAAAGTATGTTACGCGACGCAGCCGCCGCACGCGCTCAGCGCTGGCGGCAGTTGATATTACTGCTCGCCAGCAGCGCGCGTTGAGGTTATCCGCTCGCGAGTGCCAGTGTTGTTGTTGTGTATTTCCTGGAGCGGCGAGAATCTACCTCAGATGTACGAAGGATCAAGGTAAGTCGACGCGTTCTACAGCTGGCAGGCGTCGACTAATTTGTCTATATTCTCTCAGTTCCAGGTGCGGCCGTACTGCGGGTCGACAACTGCGGCTCGGACGAAGAGCGGTTGAGAAAGCGAAGCAGCAGTGTCGGGGACAGCGATAGCCTGCTTGCAGCGGCAGCGAGGCAACACTATCAGACACCTCCCGGTGCGTATTTACTTGCACTCAAATGCTGTGCTTCTATGTTTAGCCTGCCTTCTAACCTCCTCTTCCACTTTCCTTTGATGTTGTGTGGCAGCTTGTACTTCCTTCCAAGGTGCAGCTGCTACTACTATTTTCTCATATATTGAATTACCGTCTGGGAGGTTGCAGGTACGGGGATCACTACTAGGACAGGAAGGAGCATGGAAATGGAACCTGCTGCAGTGTGTGCGAGCACTGCCACGACTATTCATGGACTCCTGAGACTGGCTCCTCGCTTAAGCCTTTACCTGAGCTTGAAGCCCATGTACCTGGTAAAGGTACAGTATGTACAGCCCTGCGTGGCTGTTAGTTAGGATTATGCGTGGCAGTCCTGCGAGGCTGCCAAGATTGTAAAAAAAAAGGATATTTCAGCTACGAGGAGGCGCATAAGCTATGCTTTGGCCTCCTCATGTGACTAGTGCAAAAACACCACGTCACAGAATATTTTATTTTCGCCTCAAATTATTTATTTAGTCGCAAATTGACGTTTATGTATGGTATTTATTAATGTCTCACGGAAAAAACGCAGAAAATTTTCTTGACCTATGGTGGAATCGAACCCGAGTTCTTCGCATTATGAATCAGATGCCTTGAACCACTGTACGCTATACGCAACTTTTGTATATATTTAAATATGAATTTCAGTTAAAAGTTGGCGGATGTTGCACTGTTCTCATAAGACTTTTATGCATTGATTAATTGTTCTTGATAAGAATTTGAAATTTCAATTGAACTCACTTTATTATAATAATTTATATAATTTGCCTGCATTTATATTGTATCAAGAGTGATGTTATTAATCTAAAGAAATTTACTGTTCTCTAAAGTAGCATTATACTCTTAGACAATTATAATATAGTTTTAATTTAAGTATTTATTTGACGCTAAAGTTTAATAACAAAGTTTACTTCAAGAAAATTTTTTCTTTTTTTTTAACTTGGTTTTAATTGATTCAAACGCTTAAGTATTTAAACGACGGAACATCCGCCAACAAATAATTAAAATATTAATCTTAGTTGTACAAGCAGTGCTTATAGCTTAGTGGTTAGGGCTTCTGCTTCATAATGCGAAGAATCCGGGTTCGATTTCACCGTAGGTCAAAAAATTTCTGTACGTTTTTTCCGTAAAAAATTAATGTATACAATATATTAACGACAATTCGCAACTAAAAGATTAATTTAATGAGGAAATAAAATATGAATATACTTCATTGCAAACCTTTAGTAATATCTCACTGCAACTTTGCAGCAATATTTCATCATAACCTTGTAAAAAACTTGCATTGAAATCTTGCAGAAACCTTTTACTGCAACCTTGCTGAATGATTTGTGCAAGGAACATATGAAGGTAGTAGCAACTTCTCAGTGCAACCTTGCAGCAACCTTTCAATTAAACCTCGTAGGAAACTTTTATTGAAACCTTGTAGAGAACTTATTTTTAAACCTTGCAGCAACCTGTCATTAAAACGTTTTAGGAACCTTTCATTAAAACTTTGCTGAAGGATTTGTGCTAGAGAAATATTGAGGTTGCTGCTACCTTCCATTGCAACATTGCAGAAACCTTTTAAACCTTACATGAAACCTTGCAGCAACCTTGCAGCAAAATTTCATACTGTATGGGTACAAAAAATCACAGTTATGTATTAATATACAGTTTGATCCTAAACTAAGCGCGGGTCGCCATGCAAGGAGAAGAGTTTTTCTGCGAAAACGTAGACTTCCCCCTGTTTTATTATTCGTGCCTTCTAGCTCTCACTTTATCTTGCATGTAACGACTCAGTTTAGCGCTTATTTTGACGATCCCCATTTGTTAATAGGATATTGAGTTTGAGTTAAGAAAAAGTACGAGGGGTCGTGAAAGTGCGAGTAGGAACAAGAAGGAACAATAGCGGGCGACAAAAAGACAGGGATGAGATGTTTGTAAATGAATTCCGTGCTCACACATCGGATGTTGACACTAAACTCAATGCATTATTTGATCATGTCTTAAAACTTGAAGAAGCTAATAGTACTTTATTGCCTTCGCTTACGTCGGGAATTCATAATCTTAAAAGTAATATCAATACTACTGTATCGAATATTACAGAGGAAATTTTAATTTCCAATGTGTGTTAAGTTCTCGTATTTGGCATTCCTGCCTCACTAAATCTGTCGTACGAAGAAATTTTTTGTAAGTTACTAAATACTATCCAGTTCTTGGACCTTGCGTTAAGTTCAATAAATTTTCATTCGTGGAATCCCCCGCGAGCAAATGCCAAGAGTATCTTCAAATTTAGATGTCTCTCCTGCACTTCATAAGGCTTTTATCATTTAACTAATGTCTTCTACAACCAAAGACTTGCTATTATTCGTAGCTCATAAATTGTAAAATATCAGTCACTCCTAAATGTTTAGTATAAGTGCTTCCTTGCACATTTTTCTTAGAGATCTCTAGATAAAGGAAGTGCAAGGGTTTTCACTTATTGAAAATACCTGCGTATTGGAAGTTATGATTTATTTGCTATTATGGAGATCTATTTATCTGATATATACTCCGATTCTTCATTTAATAACGATGGTTATGATTTTCATCATCATCTGGATCGCTTAAACAAAAGAGGTGTGATAATACCCCAGAATTTTTAATTTTAAATATTATTATTATGCTTAATAAATTACTTCTTGCAGTCGTGTGTCACAGAACTACAGCAACTTTTTTATCAGTATTTGTCGACACACGAAAAATTTTTACCTAAATATAACAATATTGTTATTACAGGAAATTTCAATATGAATCTTTGTTCGTCCATAACTGCCTCTTAATTTCTTTAATTAAGTATCGAAAACCTGGGCCTTCATCTTGTTGAATCAGAGCCTACCCATCATGTACAATACTCAAATTAATTACAATTAGAGCATACAAGGCTGGACATTTTTGTTATTCATAACGCTGCCAACCTTGTTTGTTATTATATTAGGTTGCTGCAGATGAAATGGCCGATTTAGCAATGACATAAAGTTGGCTGCAATTTTAGTGTATTATGTTGGCACAAGGCGGCGTAAATGATATGACATATTGAAGTATAAATACTGCTACCTTGGTTTATGAAGTCATTTCTGTTTTGCACTTCACAGTGATCGTAAAAACAAAAAAAGAAAGTGAACATGGAAGTGAATCAAAAACGGCTAATTTTACTATAAGAATTTAAATTAGAGCACAACGCAACGGAAGCAACAAGGAATATCAACAGCGCATTTGGGCCTGATACAGTTAGCGAACGAACCACTTGGCGGTGGTTCGAAAAATTTCGATCCGGAGATATGGACCTTGGAAATGAGCCACGTGGACACCCAGGACCATCGATCGATAACGACGAGCTGCGTGCATTAGTGGAGTCTGACCCCCGCCAAACCGTAAGGGATCTTGCCGAGAAATTAGGCGTTCACAATTCGGCAGTTTGCCGCCACTTGCAACAACTTGGAAAAGTAAAAAAGTTTAACAAATGGGTTCCGCATGATCTTACTAAGCAAAACATGACGTGTCGAATGGAGATTTCAATTTCTCTTCTCTCCCGCAACAAAAAGGAACCGTTCTTGCACCGAATTGTGACCTGCGATGAAAAGTAGATTTTATACGATAATCGTCGCCGATCGGCCCAATGGCTAGATGCCGATGAAGCGCCGAGACACATGCCAGAACCAAGCCTTCATCCAAAGAAAATAATGGTAACTGTTTGGTGGTCTCTAGCTGGAGTTATCCACTATTTGTTCCTGCAACCTGGCGAAACCATCAATGCTGAGAAATACAGTTCTCAACTGGATGAAATGCATTAGAAATTAATAGTCTAACGACCTAGGCTTGTCAACAGGGATGGAGTGATACTGCTTCATGATAACGCACGACCTCATGTATCGACAACATCGGTCCAAAAATTAAACGAGTTGTGCTATGAGACTCTTCTTCACCTTCCATATTGACCAGATCTCTTACCAACAGATTACTATTTCTTTAACCACTTAATGCACTAACCCGTGTCTGAGTCGAGCGTTCCTTTCCGGCAAATTTTGAATATGCCCGTGTCACACTCGAGCGAACGTATTTCGTTGTAAACAAATTTCTATATTTTGGTTCCCGACGCGGGTACTTATTCACGATATATTTATTTACTGAATATGTCACAGCGCGCTTCGATTTACGTATCGTAGCCTAGTTTACAGTAGAAATTCTTTTTCAAATGTTTATGTTTACGAGTCACGCGTTCAGTGCAGTGCGTAAACTGATCATTTTTTGATAGAAAATTCTAAATTACTGTGTGCATTAAGGGGTTAAACATTTGGATCAATTATTGACAGGAAAAAAATTTAATAATGAAGCTGCTGTCAAAAATGCCTTCGAGGGGTTTCTTCGAACCAGAAACTCAGACTTCTACAAAACTGGAATAAATGTACTTGTATTTTATTGAAAAAAGTGTGTTGCATCTATTGGTACCTATTTTGATTAAATAAATTGTCTTTATAAAAAGTTACAGCTGTTTAAAAATTTATTACTAAATCGGCCATTTCATCTGCAGCAACCCAATAAAGCAACTGCTATGTTTATTGCACGTCACGATCTTATTGCTTTTAAGCTCCGATGTTTCTTACCACCATTCGAGCTAAAGTATAACATTTCAAGAGAGTAAATCCAGAATCTATTGTTAATAGATATACGTTTTCTCACCTACTCGTGATCAATTTATCTCAACGTTTATTGATGTCTTTATTGATTTTTGTGTTTTTTCTTTCCACACATTTAATAACAAACTCTTAATCTTATTGTATCTGTTAAACGTATGAAAATCTCAAAATCATAAAGGAAAAACTTACGTAAACGATGAGATCCGTAGCCTCATGAAGCACCGCAATGTAGCATACGAAATTGCTAAAAGCTCTGGTCTTGACAATGACTTTCAACGCTTTGGTGAGCTTTGCAGCCTTGTCTCCAATTAGTTAAATTATATTAAAAATAACGTATCCGATAAGGTTGCAAATTCTGCTAACTCGCGGATACTTTGGTATGAACTCAACAAACTAGGCCTGACCAACAAATCACTTTTAATTCCAACAGAATTTTTTCCATTGGTGAAATTAAATATATATTTTTCTTACTGTTGGATCATTTAGAGTTTCTATTAATACTTATCATCTGCATGAAATTTGCTTGCTGGCTAACTCTGACGAAAGTCAGTTTAATATCTGAACTATTTTTACTACTGTCGTATCTAAATTAATTTTAGCTGCAACATCCAAGACTGTTGGTTCAGATAGCATATCTAATCATATGTAAAGGCTTACGCCTATCTCTATTCTTAATCATCTTACTAAAATAATTAATTTATCTATCTCAACTTGCTGTATTCCGTCGGACTGGAAAAAAGCATTTATTAGACCGTTAGCTAAATCAAAAACTTTGTCATATATATCTGAAACTCGTCCTATTTCTATGCTGTGCGAACCATCTAAAATTCTTGAGCATATGGTGGCTAACCTGCTTTTTACGTACTTAGAGTTTTAAAAACTTCTTGATGACTATCAGCCCGGTTTTAGAAAAGGACATAGTACGCACATAGCCCTGCTTGAATTCATGGAAGATATCCGATTTAATATTGGCAGTCGTAGACTTACTATCCTGGACCTTATCGATTTTTCACAACCTTTGGACTCTGTACCGCACTATCGACTGCTAGAGAAACTCCGAGATTAATTTCTCTGTTTCATTGATTAAATAGTTTTTTTTATACCTATCGGACAGATTGCAAGCTACCATAACACCTGATAGACTATCATATGTCTTCATAAACACATTTGCTGGTGTACTGCAAGGCGGTGTGCTTAGCCTGCTTCTCTTGTTTCTCTTCATTAATTGAAAGAAATTAAATTATTCTTAACATATGCTGTATGCAGATGATTTACAGATTTACTTGTCGTATTCGCTTCACGAATTAAATAAACATATTAAATCGATTAATAAGGACCTAAGTGCAATATTAAACTGCGCAAAATTAAATAACGATTAATGAGAAAAAATCACAGGCAATAATATTGGGTAGTGATGCTTTCATTAAAAAAATCCAATTTGATTTACTTTCACCTATTATACTAAATGAAAATCCAATGCTGTGTGAGTCATCAATTAAAAAATCTTGGTTTCCTTATGTCGCCAATACTTGATTGGAAGAATCGCACAGGCTCTATTTGTATGACAATCTTCGTTACCCTCGCTGAAATTAAAAGATTCAAGCATGCACTCACTTCGCAAATCCGGGAAAAATTGACCGACTTGCTGATTTTTCCTTACCTCGACTATGCTTGCGCAGTCTATAATGATCTCTTTTAATATCAAAATCGTTAGCTGCATCGTGCACTAAATAAAAGTGTACGTTTTGTATGTGGCAACATTGGAACTATGAAGTGTGTTACTCCTTTTAGAACTGAACTTGGTTGACTCTCGGTGAGCAATGGAAAAAAGCTCATCTTATCGTCTTTACCATTCTCTGTTCTTGTTCACAATTTGCCAAGACACCTGTCATATATATTAACCAGAACAAATATTGACTTTTCCGTCAGGCTATCATCTAAAAGACTTTTGAGATTTCTAGAATGTCCTAAACCTAGGACTGAAGCAGTCCGTGATTCATTTACATATACTGTTTCAGAGACAATTAACGCTCTTAGTCCCCCTTCATTTATTTTGGCAAATCTACGAGACTTCAATAATAAGCTCTATAATGAACTTTAAACTGGTGAGACAACTTTTCCAAAATAACTGTCAATAGTACTGAGTTTTTTACAATACGAGCGAGACTCAAATCTTAAATCTTAATCTGATATCTGGTTTTAAAATTTTTCAATCTAAGTTATTCTATGTTCTTATTTCATATCAAGTCTAATAATCTTTAACTTGTATTAATCTAGATTTTAGTCTTAATTTACGTTTTTTCATAATATTTATTCTTTTATTTTCTTTTCTACTTTTATTTTCATAGTGTATTGTTCTAACAATATAATATTAATTATTATTAATATAGTTTGTAAGATTTGTGCAGTATTATTGTTAATCACTGAATGAATCTAAACTATGTCTGTAGGTCTGATGGGGTTTTACTCTTTGGATTAATAAACACTTAAATCTAAAAAATCTAAATCTCTTTCTTACACCCTTACGCTCTCACCCCAAAACTCATACTCACACTCTTACTATACTCTCACACTCACATATTACACACTCTCATACTCGCACTCTCGCACTTACTTACAGTTTCATACTCAGACTCTCGCACCAAGTACCCACACACATACACGCATTACACAAATTACTAAATCAACGCCTGGATAACGAGTTCTGCGAGGCAAAGCGTCAGACTGACTGGTGGGAAGAATGGATTTACTATTAGATGGTTATAAGTAGGTTCATGGAGAAGGCGCATACTTGCCTCTGTCTCTCGAAAAGCATCCCATGTCGTCGGTAAACGGATTGCTGGGAGTTAAGTAAAGCCATACCTACTGAATAATGCTGTCGTCTCAATAAAAAAGAGGACACGATTCTAGCGTTGATGGACAGAGGCATGGTGGAGTAACACGCGACTTTGCGCCTTGCATCAGCTAGGCGGGTGATTCCACCATAGTGGCACCCCGCTAGAATAAGTTGGCTAAAGAGCAGCACTTGATGGCAGGTTTCTTACGGGTAATTTGGACATCAGAAAACGGTACGTAAGACATCCTATAAACTTAGGGCTACTAATCATGATTACTGAGTTGAGAAGGTACTGCCTCAAAACACGTGTTAAGATGAAGGAACCGTGAAAGAATGGCCACTAACAAGGCCGTATGATGGTGGATTTCCCGTGCAGCAGCGGACCGCTTCTAGGAGTATACTATATAACGCATTATGGCAGATTCTAAGACCAAGACAAACAAAATAAAATAAAGAGAGCATTAAGTATTGACATCACGCTCGCTTCTGGCATGGAACAGAAAAAAATCCCGGTAGAGGGTAAAGTCTGCACAGACTCAAGGGTTGACCAATTCCCACAAAAAGGTGTTGCAGAAACTGGACAATGGGTCTTTACAAAGGAAAAGTCAATCAATGACGAGAAAAGTGACTCCTTATTCATGAAAATGGAAAAAAAAAATCTAGATGCTGATAGAGTTTATAATGGAGAAGAACCTCCATGAAGAACTCGAAGACATAACAGCAGTACAATAAAAGCACTTTAAGATTGTAAAAATCTATGTCGAGATAAAAGGGTAGACGTATGCTCAGAGCCTTACCGAAAGCAGAAAGACTCAAACGTCTTATATCTTTAAAAACAGAGAAATTAAAGAGTTTAAGGTGAAACAAGGATAAACTTTATTGCTTACAGCACCGAAAGTGAAAGAAGTTAAAATGGACACTCCAACCACTAATCTACACCAGCTAAAAAAAAGGTACCGAGTTAAGGTGGTGGGAAAATGAAAAGAGTCGACTAAAGAGACAAAAAGGTCTACCTAAGCAGTAAACAAGAGTGCGCTTAGCATGCCGAGCTTTAATACGACTTCTACGGCTAAATTAAAGCACACTCACTCGAATTTCATAAACATCAAGACGGTAGGGGAAATCTCCTACGCAGCAATTTTTAGGAGGGTGTGGATGTCCGCTGATCTGACGAGCTTAGAAGAAAGGATAAAACATTTGACGCACTACAGTGGAGGAGCTACTGCTCAAATCAGGAAAAGCCAGAACGCAAATATCCCAACTGGAAAAATTAGTAACGACTACGCCCAAGGAGGTAGCAATAATATGGTCCTTAACACACAAAAAAAACTTTAACAATGCTGGACATAGGTGAGGTCTCAACGTTAGAAGAGGTCACAGGAGTAATGTGAGTGACCTCCGGGCTAGAAAACCTAAATCCAGGTTTTGGTGGTTGAAAGCTCCACACTTTTGCTAGTATTGACTGATAGAGCTTTCTATTATCGCGACGGCAAGAAAAAAAAAGCACACACTTACACCATCACCAACACAATACACACAGTCACTCACACCTTCACCAACACAATACACACAGTCACTTACACCTTCACCAACACAATACACAGACTTACTCACACTCCTACTCACACTCACACACTGACACTCACTCTCACACTCGTACACAGAAGAACATACACACAAATAAACACTCAGACAACGTACACATTGACACACACGTACACGCACTCTCACACTCACAATACTCACACTGACACTTATTCACACACTGACATTTTCTTACTCACACTGACACTTATTCACACACTGACACTCTCTGACTCACACTCATACTCACACACTGATACTCTCTCACTTACCTCATACTCACACACTGACACTCTCACTTTCACAATAAATATTGACTCTTACAGCAAATACGGACGCTTACACACATACACACACACACACAAACAGAGTCACCTTCTCTGACGGGGAGCACACCCCAACCGGGCGCCTCCCTGGTGGCGGATAGGGAAAGCTCGCCAGTAATGGAGGGTACCAGTGAAATAAAATACTTGGGGCAGACCAAAGCCAAAGGAAGTTACCCTTGTAAAACTAAACCACTTATACCAAGATGACCGATATTTCAAAACAAAAAATACTACCCCAGGTGAGTTCCGATCTCACCGCTAGTTCCGATCGAGTGAAAGCCTCGGTGGCCAGTGAAAGCTTCCAGGATTTTGGGGGGGGAGCAAAATATCGCAAGTATGGCAGAGAAGAGCAACCAAGCAGAAGGCACTAGTAGTTTCGAGCTAAGACTATTGAAACTCGCAGTGCTTGGTAAGGGCTTGAAACCACCACCTTACCCACACAGGAGCAGCAGTGAAGGAGACATTACCAGTGTGGGTCTTTGTCTTCAGACGCCGCAGTACAAAAAGATGGGCGAGTTACTCAAAAAACTAATGGAGTACATTCAGCCGAAACACAATGTCCATAAGGAGATAAAGACTATGGTAGCCGGTATACAAACCGCCTACGACAGACTGGGCACGGAAATGCAGCTGGTATCCAATGAAACCCAGACAACTCCTACTATACAGAAGGATTAGCCGCGGTTATCGCCTAAAACACCGCTGACGCAGTCAAATACGGACAGGACCCAGAATGGTCCCAGACTAAAGAAGAGGAAAGTCCCGTCGCCAACTGGCGTCCATCTAACGCAGAGGCGCCTAAGCCTCGAAGAAGAAATGCCCGATAAAAAAAAAAGCCGCTCGGCGGGGAAAGCCAGCGATGGATGGACTAAGATGGAGATAGAAAACACAATCCTGGCCCCAACCGAGCCAACCCCGGATCGGGAACAGTGCAAACCGTGCGGAGGAGAGCCACAAAACAGAGAACAGGAGTGGGTAAAGGTCGACAAAGGCAACAAGAAGAAGATCAACAAGAAAAAGGTACTAAGAAGCAGAAAGAGGCCACTGCCGCAAAACGCATTAGTGCTCCACAAGGTGCAGGACACGTTGAGCTACGCAGACATCGTCGAGAAGGTGAAAACAGACCAGAACCTCAAACAAGTTGGGGAGAAAGTAGAAAAGATTAGGCGCACAATAGCCGGCAATCTACTGATCTTGTTCGGCAAAACGAATGGGACTAGCATGGAAGGCTATCGCGCGAGCATTGAGGCCTCACTCAAGGACGATGCCACGGTAGCGATGAGAATTCCAGAATCGGAAATAGAAATCAAGGACCTGGATGAATGGGCGACCAAGAAGGACGTGGTTAACCTTTTCAACACCCACATTCCAGACCTGAAGGACCTCACCATAGAGGCGGTAAAATCACTGAGGAAAAGCTGGGCCTCGACGCAGATCGCTGTGGTCTGCCTGCCGGCGGTCTACGCCAGGAAAGCGGCGACGCTTGGTAAGATCAGAGTAGGTTGGGGCACAGTCCGCATCCGGGAGAAAGTGTCGCCAAGCAGATGCTTTAAGTGCTGGCATTTTGGCCACAAAACTCTTGATTGCAGGAAGAGAGTAGACCGCAGCAAGACCTGCTTTAGGTGCGGTCAAGAAGGGCACAACGCAACAACGTGCAAGGAGCCTCCCAATTGCATTCTTTGCAGGGAGAAGGATCCAAGAAGTGACTGTAACCATACAGCCGGGGGATGGAAATGTCCCATCTTCCAAAACGCCAGAAGAGCTGTCCAGAATGCGGAAAATGAGAGTACTACAACTTAATCTCAACCACTACAGAGCAGCTCAAGACTTGCTGACACAGCGGGTAAGAGAACTGGACGTCGACGTCGCTATGCTGTGCGAGCAGCACGACGACCTCAAAACCCAACCATGGGTTTCAGACAGCACAAAAAAGGCAGCAATATATGCATGCGGTAGACTGCCCTTCGAACAGCTACCAACTACCCCCACTTCATGGTTCGTTAGGGCCAAGATAGGAGGGGTACATCTGTACAGCTGCTATGCCCCACCAAGTGCTCCGATTGTAGTGTTCGAGAATTTCCTGGACACTCTCACAGAGGATTTGAGAAGACATGACCCGGTCGTAATCGCCGGAGACTTTAATGCCTGGTCCATTGAATGGGGCAGCCGTGAAACGGACAGACGAGGTGAAGCCCTGCAAGAGGCTTTTTCAACATTAAACCTCGTTCTCATGAACGAGGGGACTGCGAGTACCTATCGCAAAGGCGCCGCGAACTCCATTATCGACCTGGCGTTCATTAGCAGTGTCCTCACAAAAGGGGGCTGCGAATGGAAGGTCGATGAGGAGTTCACAAATAGCGACCATCAAGCTATAATCTGGGAAATTGACACCACTCCCAGAAGCGGGTGGCGTCAGAGAATCACAAGGAGGCAGCCAGTGGGCTGAACAGCAAATTCTTTGATGCAGAGACCTTCAGACGGATGATGAGGGGATCACCAGCGCCTCAGACAACAACTGCTAAGGGCATCACAGAAGAGGTAGCAGCGTCCCTGGAGGCAGCCAGCGACGCGTCGATGTTAAGGTGTCGCCCAAACAACGACCAAGCACCAGTCCGCTGGTGGAACCCGACCATCGCTCAACACCGACGAGCGTGCCTTAGGGCAAGGAGGCAACACCAGCGTGACAGGGCCTCGACAGAGGAACTCAGACGGACTTACGAAGAGAAAAGACGTCTTCTCAGAAATGCCATCAACTTGAGTAAACGAGAATGTTGGAAGGAACTCTGCGCGGAAGTCGACCGGGACCCGTGGGGCAGACCGTATAAAACGGTTATGCATAGGATTAACAGCCTACCCGCAACAACACCAACTTGTCCCAACATGCTGCACAGAATTGTAGTACACTTGCTCCCGGAGAAACCAGAACTCCCCGACTATCACGCAGAGGATGGAGAAGTGGAAATACCTGGAGTGACCATGGAAGAGCTCACGAAGGCCTGCACTAGATTGCAGAATGGCAAGGCACCAGGACTAAGCGGCATACCCAACATCGCACTCAAGAGTGCAATTGCCGCCAGACTAGACATGTTCATATGCATGTACGATGCCTGCCTGCGGCTAGGTGTATTTCCGACTCGATGGAAGCAGCAAAGGTTGGTTCTCCTCCCAAAAGGGATGAAACCACCGGACGACCCAGCATCTTATCGCCCACTTTGCATGCTGGACTCGGACGGGTAGGACTTGGAGCGGATAGTGGCCGACAGATTGGAGCAATACATTGATCCTCAACTCTCCGAGTTCCAATTCGGATTTAGGAAGGAGAGATCGACCATCGACGCACTGGAACTCGTCACGAACATCGCAAAGAAAGCCATCTTAGGAAAGAGAAGGAAAGACGGTTCTAAAAAGTATTGCCTCATCGTCACCCTGGACATCAGGAACGCGTTTAACATGGCCCGCTGGGATCGAGTTTTGGAGGCTCTTGAGAACATGGGTGTACCCTTCTACCTACGAAGGATGGTCAGATCATATTTCAGCGATCGACTTCTGCACTACGAGACGGAGCAGGGACCAGCGGTGCATAGGGTCACGGGAGGGGTACCTCAGGGCTCTGTCTTAGGGCCACTCCTGTGAAACATCATGTACGACGGTCTACTTCATCTGGAATTACCGGCGAACACAACACTCGTGGCTTTCGCGGACGACGTGGCGGTTGTCCTTGTTGCGAAACATCTGGAGGAGCTGGAAGCCGCATTCTCCACCCTCATCAGGAGGATAAGACAGTGGATGAGATCGGCAGACCTATCTTTGGCGGAACATAAGACCGAGGCACTCCTTGTGAGTAGCCGGAAGAAAATGGAGACCATCACCATTAGAGTAGGTGACCACGACATCCAGTCACTACCCTACATCCGGTATCTAGGAGATGTCTTGGATGCCAGACTCAACTACAAGGAGCACATCTCGAGCGTGTGCAGGAGGGCATCAGCAGTTCAGGGCGCGCTCTCACGAATAATGCGCAATATCGGAGGCCCCAGGCAAATCCGGGGACGACTACTGGCAACTGTAGTTACCTCTGTCCTGCTGTATGGAGCACCAGTATGGGCGAAATCGCTAGAGCCAACAACTTATCGCACGACAATGTCATCAGTCCAGCGTCTCTTAGCGATCAGAGTGGCGTCAGCATACCAAACGGTATCACACGATGCAGTCAACGTCGTGGCATCATGCTCGCCCATCGACATCTTGGCAGGAGAACGGCAACGCCAACGTTCTTAGAAAGAAGAAACAGCAGCGAAGGGGAGAGAGGAGAGTGGGTGAAGAGGAGAGACCCCAGAGTCTTCGCCTCTGGCAAGAGAGATGGGACAGCTCGACGAAAGGTCGGTGGACACATCGGCTAATCCCAGATGTCACCAAATGGGTCACTCGCCTGCACGGGGAGGTCGGGTACTATTGGATCATTGGGAGTGACGCAACAAGCCATTTCAAAACGCCTGAGAGTCATGGCAATGATTCAGAAACAAGGAAATTGGGTGCCGTACGAGTTGAAGCCGAGAGATGTTAAACGGCGTTTGTGTGTTTGTGAACAGCTACTTGCAAGGCAAAGACGGAAGGGATTTCTGCATCGCATTGTGACTGGGGACGAAAAATGGGTTCACTACGATAATTCCAAGCGCAGAAAATCATGGGGATATCCCGGCCATGCTTCCACGTAGACGGCCAAACCGAATATTCGCAGTTCCAAGGTCATGCTCAGTATTTGGTGGGACCAGCTCGGCGTAGTGTATTATGAGTTGTTAAAACCGACTGAAACAATTACAGGCGATCGTTATCGAATGCAATTGATGCGTTTGAGCCGAGCATTGAAAGACAAACGGCCGCAATACAACGAGAGACATGATAAAGTGATTTTACAGCATGACAATGCTCGACCCTATGTTGCAAAAGTGGTCAAGACATACTTGGAAACTTTGAAATGGGAAGTCCTACCCCACCCGCCGTATTCTCCAGACGTTGCTCCCTTGGACTATCACTTGTTTCGATCAATGGCACATGGCCTGGCTGACCAGCACTTCCGGTCTTATGAAGACGTAAAAAATTAAATCGATTCGTGGATTGATTCAAAAGATGACCAGTTTTTTCAACGCGGGATTCGTATGCTGCCCGAAAGATGGGAGAAAATAGTGTCCAGCGATGGACAATACTTTAAATCATAAATGTATAACCAGTTTTTTACAATAAAGCCTCAAATTTCGGATAAAAACGGCGGAAGCAAAGTTGTACACCCAATACATCACCCAACTCTTGACTGGGAATGGATGCTTTCGGGTACACTTGCACAGATTCAAGAGAAGTGACTCCCCAAATTGTCATTATTGCCGCGATGTGACCGAGGATGCAGAACATGTGTTCTCCCAATGCCCCTTCTACAAGGGGACACGGGTGGAACTAGAGAGGAATCTGAAACGTTCCATCAGTCCAGAAAACATATTGGAGTGCATGCTAAAGAGCCAATCGGCTTGGAACAGAATTGCAAAGTACGCGTAATCCATCATCAAAGATTTTCGCACCACGTACAAGGATTAGGCAGCGAGGCGTAATAACACTAGGACAGCAGTAACATCAAATGAGAACGCCCCAGCGAAGTAGTATCTACAAAGAGTGCCGCCGGGAAACCATCGTTCCAGGAGCAAGGTTAGAGGAGCAGGTTAGGTTTTAGTGCGGTAGAAATCCCACATAACTCGTCTGGCAGGTAAAAGGTTTTCCGGGCGAGTACCTTTAGAAGGTTTCCCCCTGCACCTCATTAACCTATAAAAAAAAAAAAAAAAAAAACACACACACACATACATACATACATACACGCGCGCACGCACGCGCACACTCTCGTTCTCACACTCACACCCTAAGACTCACACTCACACTTATTCTTACACACTGACACTCTCTCACTCATACTTTTACTCACACATTGGCAATCTCTCACACTCGCACACAGACAGACATGCAAAATGATACTAACACTCACACAATGACTCTGTGACACTCACAGTGTCTCACACTCACACGAAAACAAACTACAGTCATAGATACACACCCGCGTATACTTACGGCCTCCCTCCCACTCTTCTTCTTTCCTTTCCTCCCTCTTCAATGCATTAATTTTTGCTACCACTTCCTTTAGTATATCGCAGGGTAGTGTCTTCGGCCTTTTGTTTTTCTTAATTTTCATCAATGCTTTTGCTCACTTCGTCAGTGCCTCCTTCTGCTGATCATTTGCCATATGTTATATATCTGCAGACTTACTATATATTTAGTGTTATTCTGAGAACGTGATCTACTATAGCGTACGTATCTGGAAGCATCAAACGATGTATCGTGACACAAATTATAGTAAAGAGCAAATTGTGCAAGATGTTGCTATCGCATTCAATATACATCTAAATAAAGATACTCAAAAAAAAAATTAATTTTTAATAAAACATCAGACACAGTACGAAAAAGAAACAGAGTTTCAAGTATGTAGCATCTATGTGAATTTTGAGAATAAAATAAAATCTAAAATTATTCCCAACGTGCACAGAGTATGCGAAGCTATTTCAAAATCTCCATCATTACAAAACTACAGTACTACTAAAATAAAAGATTTAGTTTTAAAAGCCATTGAATACGACACTGAGTAAAATTGTAATGAATAATTATAAAATTTATTATAATTCAGAACTGAAATGAATTTCATTGTATAGTTAATAAAAATTAAAAACGATATGACATTTTGTTATGATTTTATAGCTCTATCCAATTTTTATTAATTTTTAAAGTTGTGATATATAAGTAGAACACACTTGCAACGGACGAAATGAAACAAGAAAACGGCAACTTTACGTTAATCCTCTGCGGCTGATACATGAGCTACCTCAATGTGCTTTAGATTTAGGTTTTATCAGAAATAACATTACTTTGTTTTATTCTTTTTTTTCAATTTTATTTGAATACGAGCCTATTAAGTATTCGACATAACATATACATCTGCAATTGTTTTATAATTTGTTATATAAAAAGATAATAGTTCAAATAGTAAATGGGATTATAAACAGCACAATGTTAAGATTGCTTTCTTAAGATTTTTAAGGATAAAAAATTTTTTCCAAGTGTACAGGATATTGCCAATTTAATAAAAACAACACCATGTCTAAAACAAAAAACAGCAGATCGAGTAAAAAGTTGGCTGCACCTCCGAAAAAAATTGAGTCTTGATGAATCATCACAGACAGTAAAAAAAAAGGAATGTCAAATAGCACCTATTTGAATTTCGAGAATAAAATAAAATCTAAAATTATTCTCAACGTGTACAAAGAATGCGAAGCTATTTTAAAGTCTCCATCATTATAGAAGTAAAGTACTACTAAAATAAAAGATTTAGTATTAAAAGTTGTTGGATAAGACACTGCGAAAAATTGTTATGAATAATTATAAAATAATATATCAAAATATAAAATCAAAAGCACGCTCACATTATCACACTTACACGCACACACACACACTTTCTCTCATGCTCACATACACTTATATATTCACATTCATACTTCATGATGTTTCACACTTATACATTCACACTATTAATCTCACACTTACACTCACACACTGACACCTTCTCAAACTCACGCTTACACTCACACACTCACACTTTCTCAAACTCACTCTTACACTCACATTCTTCAAGTTTTTCAACGTTGTAGTCGAAACCATTGCACTTTCTTAGGCAAGCAGCTTTTGAGGCATATTTACGCCTCAATAATTATACTTCATCAATTATTAACAAATCTGAAAACTTACACGTGGAATACGCATGCTTCTCGTCTTGATGTATGATAATTTAGTGGTTGCGCGGATAATTTTCAATTTTTGCGAGAGCAAAAAGAATTCCGGAATTAAATGTTTATTTGGTTATTCATTTGATTACTTCATTATTCATAATAAATCAAATCTTCTTTCTAATGGTACATTCGATTCTTTTTAATTCGCCTTACATTTTTTATCATAAATTGATCAATTTGCGTTTAGAACTTAAGATTATGCTTTCAATTGGTAAAAACTTCATTTTTTGTATTGGGTGTACAACTTTGCTTCCGCTGTTTTTTTTCAAAATTCGAGGCTTTATTGTAAAAAACTGGTTATACATTTATGATTCAAAGTATTGTCCATCGCTGGCCACTACTTTCTTCCATCTTTCGGGCAGCATACGAATCCCGCGTTGAAAAAACTGGTCATCTTTTGAATCGATCCACGAATCGATCTAATTCTTCACTTCTTCATAAGACCGGAAGTGCTGGTCAGCCAGGCTGTGTGCCATTGATCGAAACAAGTGATAGTCCGAGGGAGCAACGTCTGGAGAATACGGCGGGTGGGGTAGGACTTTCCATTTCAAAGTTTCCAAGTATGTCTTGACCACTTTCGCAACATGGGGTCGAGCATTGTCATGCTGTAAAATCACTTTATCATGTCTCTCGTTGTATTGCGGCCGTTTGTCTTTAAATGCTCGGCTCAAACGCATTAATTGCTTTTGATAACGATCGCCTGTGATTGTTTCAGTCGGTTTTAACAACTCATAATACACTACGCCGAGCTGGTCCCACCAAATACTGAGCATGACCCTGGAACCGTGAATATTCGGCTTGGTCGTCGACGTGGAAGCATAGCCAGGATATCCCCATGATTTTCTGCGCTTGGGATTGTCGTAGTGAACCCATTTTTCGTTCTCAGTCACAATGCGATGCAGAAATCCCTTCCGTCTTTGCCTTGCAAGCAGCTGTTCACAAACACACAAACGCTGTTCAACATCTCTTGGCTTCAACTCGTACGGCACCCAATTTCCTTGTTTCTGAATCATTCCCATGACTCTCAGGCGTTTTAAAATGGCTTGTTGCGTCACTTCCAAGGATCCTGCTAATTATGGTTGCATTTGACAAGAGTCTTGATAAAGTAATGCCTTCAATTCTGCATCTTCGAAAACCTTCTTTCTTCCACCACCATGCTGATCTTCGACGTTAAAATCGCCGTTCTTGGAGCGTTGAAACCACTCTCGGCACGTTCTTTCACTAATAGCGGCCTCACCATAGGTATTTGAGAGCATTCGATGAGCCTCAGTCGCAGATTTCTTCATATTAAAGCAGATAATTAAGACCTTCTGCAAATGATGAGAATTTGGCTCGTAAGCTGACATGTTTAATCGAGAATAACTTTATTATGCAGACACAAATCGACTAATATTTCGATGGCGTTATGTTTAAAAATACCTAAGCTTATTGTATGACATCTATGATCTATTTATTTCAACTACCACCTACCGCTACAGCCATCTATTGCAAAACGGTGGAAGCAAAGTTGTACACCCAATAGATATCACAAAAAATGCACATGAACAACGCTCGACGACATAGTTTTTGAGAAACAAATCAGTTTGTCTCAAGATTTTATAATGAATTGACGTATTAATGATTTTTTTTGTATTTTTCAAGTTGTTGCGTTGAGTCAATAAATTTATTCTTTTGTATTTTGAAAAACATTGTTTATTCTATTATATGAATATAACAATATAATTATTTTTGAAAAAATTATAATAATTTTAGCAATAAATTGAAAAAAAATGTTCTTTTTTGCTATAAACATGTTTTATATAAAATGATATTATCGCAACTTATTAGCGTTTATACGATGACAGACTGGAGAAGTTATCGACACTTAAAAATTTAAAATCTGCATCTGCGAGTTTGTTTCTTCAAAGATGGCGCATAATTTATGTTTTGTCTCGCTTGTTTCATTATTCTAAAAGCGTATTTTTTCACCTAGTATCAAGACACACACACACACGCGCGCGCGCGTGCACACTTGATATACGCGGCACTTAAACATGTGGGATCAGAAAGTCGCCATGTCCACGTCATTGATCCTGGGTAATGTTAAGAGCGAACACTTTCGTCATTTGGAATACTCAGGATTTTTAATACTTTAAGAATTAAACAGTTACAATTTTACAATCCCAACCCCGGAATCATAATCAGATATTCAAGCCTCTATATATACCTTTTCATACATATAAAATACTTTTTTTAATTTTAAAATATCAAATACAGAATATTACATTCCCAGGCCTGTAGGACGTTTATATGCGTCCAAGTCTGACTCGTAAACATTTAGTCTTGCTTTAGGCTTAAGTAGGCGACCTTTAATCACTTTTTATACAAATAATGAATTTTTGCAAATTTATCAAATCCCGGCCATCTAAGGGTTAGTTTTTCTTGTTGATCCACATACTGTAGAGTAATGATCATAAAGAAATTTAATAAGTTTAGGAGAGGAACCGGTTTATTTGTAACAGTCTTTGAGGTAATATTTTGGCGTGAGTTTGACTGATTCGTACACTATTTTTACACATGTTAAAAACATGTATTTGTCAGTTCTCTATGCCTTATAAAATAAGATACCTAAAATAAGTTAAAATTAATAAGATAAAGGTCCATTATTTTCCTTATAAGCATTAGATTAATGGTCGTTCTTTACTCACAGAAACCTTTAATTCACCTTTAAATGGTTTTTATTTTTTAATATGTTGTTGCCTGATTGTATAAAAATAAATTCAGTAAAATCAGGCACATAAAATGTACAATTCTTAAAAAATGAAAATTGATTTTTTCGGAATAACCATACCGGCTTTCAAGTAGTCCAAAGGTTAATAACAAGTTTGAAAAAAAATTAGCCATAAAAATATGATTTACGAAATAAGTTTTGCGATGCACTTTCTCTTCCTTAAAGGTTTTCGAGACATTTGTCTTAAACGATGCAACATTTAAAATCAAAATCCTCTCCAAATTTTTAATTTCTATTTTAAGGGGGGAACCTGGTTTAGAACGCTGAAAATTGCATGATATTCGGCACAGTGTTTTAGATTGCCTAACGTATGAAATGTTTCAAGTACTTTTGAAATAGGTCATAGATACACAAATCTTGCAAAAAAAATTCACTTTCACTTTATTTGATACTGTTAAGCAATAACAATTCGTATTTGTTTGTGGCACTTCTCGCTCGAAGAGTCTATTTTGTGAACACGATAGCGATCGTAGTTTTCATCTGAAACATAAAAACGAATACTTTTTTTGTAGCTTAGAAGTTGTTCTTCTATGTGAACCTAAGATATTCGAAGAAATATATAAAATTATTTATTTCATGACTGTTTATAAAAAATTTTGCGTTTTTCTGAAGAAATTTTAAGATAATTTATTGAAAAAAGTTAATAAAAAATTTTTTTTATTGTGATTTTTTAGGTTCACATAGAAACCTACACTATTAGCTGTAAAAAAAGGTATCACTAATGAAAATGCGACAATTACAACTTTTTTAATCGTGTGCACAAAACAGAAAAACACTGTTTTGAGAAAATCGCGTTCAAAGTTTTATCAGTCGCTTATCAGTCTCCTGAGCGCATTGTCTCTCAGAGGCCATTTCTGCGGAACGATTAGGAATTTGACTCTGAAATTTTGTGGAAATATTTCTGAATATATTTCTAATCGAATGAGATAAGTTTCAAAAAATCGATTTTTTTGACCCTCTAAACCAGGTTCCCCCCTTAAGATATTTGAATTGGGTTCTGATGATTCAGCCATGGCATTGTTATATAAATATATAAATATATACATATATACATATTCTGGGTGTCCCATTAAAAAAAAAACGGATGCATATATCTCTAGAACTAAAGGTTTTAAGAAATAACTTTTCAGACAAAAGTTGTTAGATTTTGAAAGAAACGTCTAACTATGACTATGACCATGACGTTAAATATGGCCTTCAAGATCATTTGAAGATCAAGTTGGTTTTTTTTTAATGGAAACCCTTACTTTTATCCCTGGAAAACAAAAGACCAGAAAATTTTACGTCCTAATATAATCATGACCTTAATATGACCTTTAAGGCCATTTGAAGGTCAATTCAATATTTTAAATGTAAAGCCTTACCTTTGACCCCAGAAAAGGAAAGAGCAGAAAATTTTACGTCCAAGCAATTATGACCTTTAACATAACCCTCATGGTCATTTCGAGGTCAAATAAATTATTTTAAAGGAAAGTTTCTGCCTTTGATCATGGAAATGAAAAAAGGCGAAAAACTTATGTGGGATATCTTTTATCACGACATTAGCCATGACCTTGACCATCACCTTCAAGACTTCTTCTAACACCAGGAGAATATCGACAATTTCATTAGCTGTGTAGTCAGGTATAATAAGAAAATGTTAAAATAAAAAATAAAATTGAATTGAAAAAAAGAAACGTAATTTAAAAAATGAACAAGCAAATAAATTATTTTTTCAATTTAATAACTTCAATAAATAATTATTTTAAGAATAAGAGAATGTGAAGAAACTCAAGATTTCTCAAAATGTTGCCTCAATTTCGCATTTAAATAAACTTACAACGAATGACACAGTTAATTTAAATTAGTAATAACTTCAGAAATCACTATATAGCCACTAGTATTCAAAAACCACTACATGGCAACCAAATTCACAATCAAGAAACTAACCAAAAAGAATTTATTCACGTTTCCAGAATGATTGTAATAAACTATGTTACTCAATGAGGTCATCGGTGACTATCAAAATGTTGAATCAAGGCAAAAATTATACAAAATTTAAGTCTAACAGACTTGTCTTATTATTAGGAAAGAATCTTTGTTTATTCAGAAAATTATTATAAGCTGTAAGAATATTATTTTCTGTAAGTCTAATTTTGTTTGAGTTAATTTATAATCAAAATTAATATAAAAACATTTGTTGCTTTTTCATTTTTAATTTTCTTTATTACGCGTAACTAAACTGAGGGGACCGTCATTATTTGTCTACTGTTAGAAGAATACCAACGGAACTATTAAGTATTAAAATTAGGATTAAAAGTTTGAGTTCCCTTTTAAAAAAATGTAACTTGACCTTTAAATACGAGGGCGGTCTGAAAAGTTTCCGACCTCAACGTGAAGATAGCAGCACTCGTCAATACAAGCTAGCGAATTTCGTTGTTAATCTGTTGACAATTGCTCACCAAAATTTCAGCCACTTTGGATGCGCAGTTGCTAGTTAACAGTCGTTTGAGTGAGTCGATGTTAGTGTTGTTGTAAAAATGGACAAAATTGAGTATCGAGCTGTCATTAAATTTTTGTTTTTGAAAGGCAATACGCCTACGCAAATCAAAAATGAGTTAAACTCTGTGTATGGGGACTCTGCACCATCATTTACCACAGTGAAATTTTGGGCAGCTGAATTCAAACGTGGCCGTGAGAGCTTGGGAGACGATGAACGTTCGGGACGTCCAAGAACTGCAACCACTGACGATAACATCGCCAAAGTTCACCACATGGTGCTAGACGACCGTCGAATTAAAGTGAGAGATAGCAGAGGTTATGAACATGTCCAAAGAACGTGTTTGCTACATATTAAATCAAGATTTAGGCATGAGAAAGCTTTCCGCACGTTGGGTGCCGCGTTTGCTCACGTTAGACCAAAAACGTGTTTGAATGAACATTTCCAATGCTCTATGGGCGCAGTTTAGGCGCAATAAATCAGAGTTTTGGCGCCGATTAATTACTGTAGATGAAACTTGGATACACCATTATACGCCCGAAACAAAAATACAGTCAAAACAGTGAACTGCAAAGGGGGAACCAGCTCCAAAAAAAGCAAAAACTGTTTTTTACGCTTGGAAAGTGATGGCGACTGTTTTTTGAGATAGTCATGGAGTTATCTTAATCGATTATCTTCAAAAAGAAAAAACCATTACGCATCATTACTTGACAAGCTGAAGGCAGAACTTGCGGAAAAACGTCCACATTTGCAGAAAAAGAAAATCCTGTTTCACCAAGACAACGCGCCGTCTCATACCTCAGCGGTTGCCATGGCGAAAATCCACAAATTACGGTTTTAGCCGCTTGACCATCCGCCTTACTTACCAGACCTAGCCTCAAGCGACTTCTTTTTGTTCCCTCATCTGAAAATTGCACTCGGAAAACAGAGATTTTCGTCAAATGAGGAGATAATCAGCTTCGTGAACAGTCATTTTGCAGAGAAAAACGCCGAGTACTATTTGAATGGGTTAAAGAGATGGGAGCATCGCTGGGAGAAGTGTGTAGAATTCCAAGGAGACAATGTTGAGAAATAAAAAAAAAAATTAAGAAAAAATGTCTTGTATCTGTGTTAGGTCGGAAACTTTTCAGACGACCTTCGTAGCCTTCAAGATAATGGTCAACGTCATGGTCATTGTCGCGGTAAAAGATATCCCACATAAGTTTTCCGCCTTCCTTTATTTCCATGACCAGAAGCAGAGATTTTCCTTTAAAAAAATTAATTTGACTCAGTAATGACCATGAAGATTATGTTAAAGGTCATAATTGCTTGGACGTGAAATTTTCTGCTCTTTCTTTCTCTGGAGTCAAGGGTAAGCCTATACATTTAAAATATTAAATTGATCTTCAAATGACCTTAAGGATCATGGTCAAGGTCATATAAAAACTTAAAATTTTTTGGTCTTTTGTTTTCCAGGGTCGAAAGTAAGGGTTTCCATTTAGAAGAAATCAACTTAACCTTTAAATTACCTTGAAGGCCATATTTTAAGTCATGGTTAAGGTCACAGTTAGATGTCCCTTTCAAAATCTAACAACTTTTATCGGAAACTTTTTTCTTAAAACCTTTAGTTCTAGAGATATATGCATCCGTTTTCTAAAATGAGACACCCAGGATGTATATGTATATGTATATGTATATACAGGGTGGTCCGTTTTAATCTTTCGGTCAAAATAACTTCAAAGAGAGATGGTTATATCAAAAAATGTTCCAACAAAAGTTGCAGGAGTTGAAGGGGGTCGTCTAACGCTGACCTTGGCGTTAACCTTAAGGTCAAATTTGAAGGTTATTTGAGGGTCAAATTACGAATTTTAAACAGAAATTCCAATTTTTTATTACAGATTCTGATTCTGCGTCGAAAAATATTAAAGTTTTGTCTCAAACATTTTTTTCGAGGCGTGACAAATGGCGCTGTAATCAGCAGTTTTAATCTATCAATGCGAATATCTCAACAACTACGCATATGAAAAGGTAGAAAAAGAAAATTTGTTAATCCGGATATGGGACATGCAATGACACCACAATCGACCCCTCCCCTCTTTAACCCCCCGTATGGAGCGTTTTCAACTTAAAAATCTGAAATGGGTACCCCAATTTTATATTGCAGATTCTGCTTTTGCGTCGAAATATATGGAAACTTTGTTCAGAATATTTTTAGATTCGTGACAGATGTCGCTGTAATCGACAAAATTAAGAATGCATACAAAAATTGTTACCGAATTAGAAGTTCTCGAGGAATACACATCGTATTTTGCAAATTAGAATTCTGTGAATAAATACCTTAAAAAAAAATCTGTTTTGATGAAAATGTTTATTCTACTTCTAGCGTTGCCCAGGAACAACAGATTTTTCTTAAACGTATTTACCCACAGAATTCTAATTTGCAGAACACGATGTGTATTCCTCGAGAAATATTATCCGGTAATGATTTTTGTACTCATTTTTAATTTTGTTGATTACAGCGACATCTGTCTCGAATCTAAAGAATGTTCCGAACAAAATTTCCATATTTCTTGACGCAGAATCAGAATCTGCAATATAAAATTGGGGTACCCATTTTAGATTTTTGAGTTGAAACCGCTCCATACGGGGGGGTTAGAGGGGTGGGGGGGTGTGTATTGTAGTGTCAATCTATATCCCCTATCCAGATTAACAAATTTTCCTTTTCTACCTTTTCATATGCGTAGTTGTTGAGATATTCGCATTGATAGATTAAAACTGCTGATTGCAGCGCCATTTGTCACGCATCGAAAAAAATGTTTAAGACAAAACTTAAATATTTTTCGACGCAGAATTAGAATCTGTATTAAAGAATTGGAATTTCTATTTAAAATTCGTGATTTGACCCTCAAATAACCTTCAAATTTGACCTCAAGGATAACGCCAAGGTCACCGTTGGACGACCCCCTTTAACTGCTACAACTTTTGTCTGAACATTTTTTGATATAACTATCTCCCTTTGAAGTTATTTCAACTGATAGATTAAAACGGACCACCCCGTATATATATATATATATGTATATATACATATATTTAAAAATGTGTATACAGGCTCTTCAAAAAGTCTCGGACCGGTAGAATAACTTGAAATGTAGGCGTTGTTCAAAGAAATGATTGAGACAAAAGCTTCCGGAAGTTTCCCTGTTTATCCAACCGTGACTTAGGTCGTGACTTTGACCTTTTCCTTTAAGGCCATTTGAAGGTCAAGTTCATTTTTTTATATGGCAACTCCCAATTTTGACACTGGAAATGAAGAGGACAGACAATTTTATGTCCAGAAACGATCTTTACCATTGGAAAAATTTGACCTCGGAAGGTCAAGTCAACGTCAAGCAATGACCAGCTGAATATCTTGAAAAGTAGGCGTCGTTAAACCCTTCACTATCAAAACGACAATTGTCGTTTTTTTGGACTTGGCCCAAACTGCCAAGAAATGACAATTGTCGGGCAGTATGAAAAACTATTTGAAAATTGGAATATTGACCTGACATTGGTCACTCGGGGGTTTTAAGGGTGCTGATCATCAATCTGATATCAGATTTTCAAAATTCCAAGATGGCGACCCAGTACTGCGCATGCGCACTGGTATAACTGACTTATAATTGAGGAATCGATCTGGAACTGGTAGCTCGGGGGTTTGCGGAGGCGCTTATCACGAATCCGATATCAAATTTGCAAAATTCTAAGATGGCCCCTTAGTACTGCGGATGCGCATTAGAATACCTAGTGTAAAAGTAAGTAATTGATATGGAATCGATAACTCGGAGGTTTCGGGGGCGCTGATCTCGTACCCGATATACTATCATATATGCAATATTCCAAGATAGTGCCCCAGTGTCTTGCATGCGCATTAGCATAATACATTTCAGTATACTTTGACTGGATACCTTTGATCGGATACCTTTGGCATTGGCTGATACATTTCATAAAGCATGTAATCTCAAGATGCACCACGTGGAGGTTGGCAATAGGGTTTTGCATCTTTATTTGTTTCTTGATTTTCTTATTTTTAATTTTTTTTATTGTTATTTTTCTGTTTTTGTTTTTTTTTTCTTATTTTTCTTTTTTTGATTTTTGACGTTTATTTTTTTTTTGTTCTGTTTTCCGTTTATTTCTCATGCTTATTGTCATTATTTTGGGCTCTTTTTATAACTCAGTGTCTCAAGCAAAGATATTGCTTTATTGTAATTTGTGATAGTTTGCAAAGCATGAGCCTGCTTTGCACAACACCACCTCACAATAAGCACACATGAATCTCACATCTTCCCTCATATTACTGGTTTTGCACTCAGTACAAGCACGTTTGGGATACCTATTTGCATTAGTACAGGAAATATTAGTCAAATAATGTTTTGCACGAGATTGGGGCAAAGAACTATTGATTTGGTCCCGCTGCGATAACATTTCACACCAAGTGGCGAGTTCGTGAACTAGTGTTATACGAAAATTTTGGTTTGTCAGTTGCTTATTTGGATGGAGTAAGTTGGAAATTATTACACAATTAGTTAATGTTAAAAACAATTTAAATTTGGCGCCTTGTCTATGCCTCTAAAAATGTTTATCTAGGTTGTGTATCAACTGCACTGCTCTGTTCACGCTCGTGTATGATTATTGTTTTCTGCATAAATAAAAGTTTTTTTTCAAGTAATCCGTTTTAATTTCAAGAGGTTATGGGCCCAGCTGGCTCTTATCAAAGTCAAATTCATAAAGTGTTGTTAAAATTATTCAAATTAAAGTATAATTCGAGATTAAACTTTTTTTTCAAGAACGCCGCGTGCATAACCTACAAACAATTGTTAGTTACCAGTTCGCGAGTTCTAGTTTTCAGCTAATAATGAATAATGACAATATAATCATGGCAATTCCCAAACTTACGGGACGAGACAATTGGGCAACTTGGAGTTTTTGCTGTAAAAGCATATCTGCAGCATGAAGAGTTGTATGCCTGCATCCTAAAAGAACCAGAACTCAATGACCCAAAATCAATAAAGGATGATGTAATAGCTAAGACAAAACTAATATTATTAATAAACCCAATTCTATATGTGCACATTCAAAACGCAGAAAATGCAAAACAAGTTTGGGAAAGTCTTGCAATGGCCTTTGAAGATAGTGGATTGACTAGAAAAGTTGAATTGTTAAAAAACTTAATAAACACAACATTGGACACGAGTGAAAGCATAGAATCATATGTCAACAAGATAATGTATTCTACCCACAAACTGAGAAACATCAATTTCAATGTGGATGACGAGTGGTTTGGCACATTAATGCTAGCAGGCTTGCCAGATTCTTACAAGCCAATAATTATGGCCATAGAAAATTTCGGTGTAAACATTAGTGCCGACTTGATAAAGACAAAACTTCTTCAAGAGATCAAATCAATAGATCCAAACACGACTGCGCTTTACACAAAGAATAATAAGCCAAAGAATTCTCAGCAAAATCAAAAGAAAGGGCCTAGATGTTTTAATTGTAACCGATATTAGCAAAAATTGCAGATCTAGAAAGAAGGATCAAGGTCATAATAAAGATTCTGGTTATGTAGCCGTGTTCTCCGCAACCACAAGTAATGATAATGTGTGGTACATAGATTCAGTGGCATCTATGCATATGATGATGAGGCAAGACTGGCTCTATGATGAAGTATCCCCTCCGATAACAAGCATTAAAATAGCAAATGATAAAATGCTTCCGGTTAAGAGTTGTAGCAAGATAGACTTAAATGTTGTTGGACCAGGTGGTACAAAACACACAATACAAGTTGCCAGATTCGGCAACTAATTTACTGTTGGTTAGTCAGATTAGAAAGAATGGATGTTTCATAGAATTCACAAAACAAGGATGTAAAATATTCAATAAAATAAATACTAAAGTGGCTGCTGCAAATCTCATCAGCAACATGTACCGGTTGAATTTGACACATGTTCGATATACAGTTGCAAAGCAAATGGGACTGATTTCTTGATATGGCATCAAAGGGTGGCACATTTAAATTTTAATGATCTGAATAAACTAACAGAACATGCTGATGGAGTGAAATTAGTTGAAAACAAAAACAAAGTAATTTGTGAACTTTGTCAAAAAGGAAAACCGTCCAAGCTCTCGTTTCCTGCTGAAGGTTCCAGAGCAAAGAAACCTCTGGAGATAGTAGATTCTGATGTATGTGGACCAATAGAAGTAAACTCAGTTGAAAAGGCAAGATATTTCCTCACATTTATAGACGATTTCACTAGAAAGATATATGTATATTTCTTAAATAATAAATTAGATATTTTTTTTAAATTCAAAGAATATAAAGCCTTGGTAGGAAATCAGCTTAATTTAAATATAAAATGTTTACGTATTGACAATGGAAGAGAATACCTGAGTAGAGAATTTACAGACTATTTCAAAAAATCAGCAATTATCCGTCAAACTTCTAATTCATATACTCCTCAACAAAATAGTCTGGCTGAGAGTATGAATCGTACATTAAGGTACTATTACTAATTAAAACGTCAAAAATGACACTAGTTTTGCGATTTTTTTTCTTGGCTCCTTTATTAAATATTTACATGAAACTTTTCAAGCATACATTAATAACGAATAACTACACAAAAAAATTTTATTTTTTTTTGTCACTCTTCCTTCCGCATATAGAGGGCGTCAAAGTTTAAGATAATCTCAAGATTGAGAAGTCTGAAACAAAAAATTCAAAATGAGTTAGTTAAAGGAACTGCTCTTACAGGGTAATCCACCACCGAAATAGAAAAATCAAAAAAAAGAAACAAAATGGCGGCTCTTTGAAAAAAAAAGTTAAAAAATCGATCCTTTTTCCCCCCTTCTTTATCGCGTATAATTAAAAAAAAATTTTTTTCTGGTTAAATTGTGGTAAATTACCCTATAAGATACATAATCGAAGCACTGTACAAAATTTGGTAAAGATCGGTTCAGCAGATCCGGAGATTATCTGTCCGCCGTTTGAAAAAACATGATTTTGAGTAAAACGCGTTTAAAGTTTTTTTTTGTGAAAAAGTGTTGATAATTTTGAAAAAATTGAGTTTTAAAGCTTACAATCAGTTAATCAGCTATGCCTGCACCATATAATAAAAGGTCACTGCGTTTATATTCCAATTGTTCCTCTTGTTGTCTTCCTTTTTGCTTGATACGACCTTCCTTCGTGGCGGCTTTGATCGCTTTTTCGGCCATGGCGATGCGCTCATCGTCTTTTGTCAACGCAAAATCATATGCACATCTGCCAATTGTGCAGCCCATTGTTTCCAGCATTTTCAAGAGTGTAATCCTTCCTTTATTAAAAATTGAAAGTGAAATTTGCACAGCTATTTCAGTTACATCCAATCCTACAAACGTTGCTTTGGGTATGATAGCTCAGAGAGTTTTGTTGTCAATATTTATTTTAAATCCTAGTCCAAGAATACCACTCCTTGTAAACTTCACATCACTATCACAGGTTTTACATTTTAGCATGCCCGCCAAGGCTGAAAAAACGAGATTGAACGCCAATATGCAATAAGAAAAAGTTTCATCTACTTTTACGTCAAAAGCACTATTGCTTGATAGTTTTTTTGCAGATGAACTTGTGAATTCTGTGCTTTGCTCTGATGTATGCTGATTGCCGGTAAATTCATGTGATCTTCTCACACATTTCCTTTATGCTGGCTTAGAATCTTTGCAACCTTTTTTGTACGGATTTCTTTTTGGAGCCATGATACAAACATATAGTTACACAACCAAACGGGCACTGAACACAAGAGAAAGCCGAAAATATTGTGTTTATTCAAAAGAGATTTTATTTTGGAGACGGGATCCTTATAAAGGCCGGGCAAACGACAGCTGCTTTGTACACCTGACGAAGCCGAAAATTCGAGTGCGCGCGCGTACAGAAAAGCTGCTCATAGACCGGTTTTGAATTTAAATATCACAGAAATACTTTGAGAGATGATTCTTGAGACTATAAGGAGTCGAAAAATGATAACAAAAAAAATCGGTTTTTTGAAATTTCTAATTAGTAATAGTACCTTAATGGAAAGGGCACGTTGTATGCTAATCAATTCTAAATTACAGAAACATTATTGGGCCGAGGCAGTGGCCACAGCAGCATATATCACTAATCGCTGTCCAACCCGTGCACTGTCATATGCTACACCTGAGGAGAAATGGTCCGGGAAGAAACCTGATGTGAGCCATTTAAAAATCTTCGGATGTGAAGCTATGGTCAAAATCCCAAAAAAAAAGTACAAAAGCTAGATTCTAAAGCAAGTAAAATGATTTTTATTGGGTATAGTGAAACTATCAAAGGCTATAAATTCATCAATTCGAAGACACATAAAGTAATAATAAGTTGAGATGTTGTATCCATGGAAAAATCTGCAAAACAGGATCAGGTAATAGTGCCACTGACTACTATTCAAAATGATGATATTAGTACTGAAAAAGAGTCAATGGTGCTCAGTTCAGAGATGCAACAAAGTTCACCTGAAAGTTCTCAATGGAATAATACTAGTGCTGTCTCGGATAGTGATGACTCTTTTCATTTTAATGATGACTCTCTATACATACCTGAAGTTGAAGTTGATTCAATGCCTATGAGTAATATTATGACCAGATTTGAACGAAAGAAAGTAGAAATTAATACTTACCTCTGTAATGTTAAAGTTTCAGATCATTTTGATGTGCCACAGACATATATTAAAGCTATATCATCAAAATGTGGTGACAAATGGAAACATTCAATAATGGAAAAATAAAAAGCACATGGGAAGAATAAGACATGGACATTGGTGTAAAAACCACGAAGAGTAAAAACAATTGGCTGCAGGTGGGTCTTCCGTACCAAAGATGAGCCATCCGGTATACTCTATAAATCAAGACTCTGTGCTAAGTAATGTCAACGTTATCAAATAGATTACACAGAAACATTTTCACCAACTGTAAGGTATAACTCTGTCAGAATACTGCTTTCAGAAGTATGTCAACATGATTTAGAGATGATATAATTCAATATAAAAACAGCTTTTCTATATGGAGATATCACAGAAAATATTTATATGAATCCACCAAAAGGGATAGGAGCTCCACCAAACTTTGTTTGTAAACTAAATAGATCTTTGTATGGCTTAAAACAAGTCCCACGCTGTTGAAACAGCAAATTCAAAACAATACTTAACAAATTTGGTCTTGAGAATAGCTACTCTGATCAATGTGTCTATACAGGTCATGTAAATGGAATAAAAGTGTATCTTTTACAATATGTTGATGATGGATTGATAATATCAAAAGAAAAAGATGTTATAAATAAAATTTTAAGTGATCTCAAAGAAAACTATGAAATAAAGACTATGGAGCTTAAGAATTTTGTAGGATTGCAATTAAAAACGTCAAATGGCCGTATATTTATTTATCAGAAGAAGTATATCGACAAAATACTCACAAAATTTAATATCAATAATGCTAATGGTAAGAGCATTCCCATAGATCCTTATACTACACTGCAAAAGAAAAATATAGAACCTAAAGAGAAGTTACCATATAGAGAAGCCGTGGGATCTTTAATGCACCTTGCAATTGTGAGCAGACCAGATATTATGTTTGGGGTAAGCTTAGTGAGTCGCTAACTGGACTGCTATGATAATACACACTCGGCTGTTGTCAAAGGAATGCTAAAGTACTTAAAAGAAACTAAAGAATATGGAATACTTTATTCGAAGAAGGACAATCTAGTGGAGGGTTATAGTGATTCTTATTCAAGAAAATCAACTACAGGGTATGTTTTTATGAAAAATGGTGCAGCTATCACATGGTCAACTCAACGACAGCAGAGCATAGCACTTTCCACGACAGAAGCAGAATTTGTGGCTGCATGTTCAGGAACTAAGGAAGCATTGTGGATTAAAAGACTTCTTCTTGATATCAGTGCATACAATCAAGATGTAATTCGTTCATGTGTGGACAATCAAAGTGCAATATCAGTGATTAAGAATATAGACTTTCAAAAACGATGTAAACACATTGATGTCAAATATAAGTTTATCAACGTGAATTTCAAAATAAAAAGAGATAGATGTAAAATACCTTTGTACGAGTGAACAGTGTGTTGATATATTCACAGAAGCTCATCTTCGTGTCAGATTTTAGTATTTTAGAGGTGAAATAGGTATAAACTTGAACAAATAAAATATATCAACACGCTGTTATGAATTTTCCTATGTCATTAAGTTTGAGCGATATATTTTTGTAAATCTAGGTTTTCTTATTATTAAGAATAAGTAAAAATGCACAATAACTAAGAATGATGTTATACGCATTTTTATGAGTATTCTTGTCCACAAGTTAAAATTCTTTTTATTAGCTGTATGACTGTTATTTTGAGATATGTTTAGATATGTAATTATTAAAATTGTACTACTGTGATCAAAAAGTAAGGTGAAATTGTCATTTAAAAGTCCCAAACATTAGAAAGGCAGGTAATTTTTTTTTCCTAGGTTGGTAGGACTGTCTATAACATTTGCCAAGCGTCTGTTTGTCAAAATTTTGATTATCTCCGAGTTACGCGTGTTTTTTGGAAAAAAAAGCGTCGCGTTGATGTGTGTGAAACTTTGCTGCCTGCCTATTAGATTCACTTGAAATGTATCATTACTGGAGACGAGACTTGGATTTACGCATGCGAACCTGAAACCAGCGACAGATCCAGCGATTATCGTGCAAAAGGTGAAGCAAAACCGAAAAGACCACGGCAAAGTCGATCGAAAATCAAGGTCACGTTGACAGTTTTCTTTGATTATCGTGGTGTGGTGCACTATGCATTCCTTCCGTCGGACCAAACTGTCAATAAAAAATATTATTTGAGCGTTATGCCTTGTTTACGTGAAGCTATTCGTCTGAAACGGCCGGAATTATGGGCAAACAACTCTTGGTTCCTTCATCACGATAATGCACCATTTCATAATGCATTGGTTCTTTGCGACTTTTTTGGCAAAAACTCGACTCATATCGTTCTGCAACCACCGTATTCGCCTGATTTGGCTCCGTGCGACTTCTGGCTATTCAGCAAACTCAAAAGGCCAATGCGGGGACGCCGTTTTGACACGATTGAGGAGATAGAAACCGAATCGAAGAAGGTCTTGAAGGCTATACCAGCAAAAGACTATTCCGACTGTTTCGAGGACTGGAAAAAGCGTTAGCAAAAGTGCGTTTTATCGGACGGGGATTACTTTAAAGGAGATGAAATTGATTTGGAAGAATAAATAAAGAATTTACATTTTATAAACAAATTCACCTTACTTTTTGATCACAGTAGTATATGAGAAGGCTTTAATTTTGTGGGAGTGTTAAAAGTAATTTAAATTTAGCGCTCTCTGTATGCCTCCAAAAATGTCTATATAGGTTGTGTGTCAACTGCACTGCTCTGTTCGCGTTCGTGTATGATTATTGCTTTCTGTATAAATAAAAGTATTTTTCAAGTAATCCGTTTTAATTTCAACAGTTAGTAATGCATCTATTAGATGCCAGTATACTTTTATGTACCATCGACATATTTTCCGTCTAGTCGTGTAGCTTGAAATTACTTGATCTGAGAGGTCAACTCCGCCCATAAATTTATTGTAATCAACCACTACGTTAGGTTTTTTCTGGAATTCATTTGTGGTTCTGCACATTTTTTCAGTTGTAATCAGTTGTGGATTATGTTTTGTTGATAACATGGTCACGACTCTTTTATCTTTCCATGCAACAAAAGACAATTTCGAAGTATTATAAAACTTTACATCGCCTTTTTTTATTTTATCAGCCCAACAAATAGGAGTATACTTACGATTGAGTCTTACCGTACCGTGGGCGTTAATTGCCATTTTGTTTACAAGTTTTATAAATAGATTTGGAGACGCGTACCAGTTATCAACATAAAAAGTTCTGCCTTTACCTACTAATTCTTTCAATAATCTCAAAGTCATTTATTCGGAAATATTCTTTTCTTCCTTTACAGATTCTTTTCTGCAATAGTCCCGAATCTCGTACGTATATCCAGAACTACTTTTACACAAAATAAACAATTTCACTTCGAATCGAGCTCTTTTATTTTTGTTATATTGCTTGAATGAAAGATAGAATAAAAGTGAATCCACGATCTCGTATTGGCAGACCGCGATTGAAAGTGCGCGAGATAGTTGAAACAGTAGGCATCTCAGAAGATCGCGTGGGTCATATCCTGCATGCAATTTTGGGCATGAGAAAGCTGTCGGCGCGATGATTACCGCGTTTGCTCACTCCGGACAACAAACGCAACCGTGAGACCACTTCAGAGCAGTGTTTGACGCTGTTTAAGCGCAATCCGAAGAAGTTTCTGCGTCGTTTCGAGACTGTCGACGAAACATGGGTCCGCTGGTGCATACCAGAGACCAAGGAACAATCGAAACAGTGGACTTCACCCGGCGGACGTGCTCCGAAGAAGGCGAAGACTGTCCTATCGGCCGGAAAGGTGATGGCCACCGGTTTCTGGCATTCACAAGGTCTGATCTGCACCGACTACCTGGAGAAGGGAATAACGCTCACAGGGCTCTACTATGCCAAATTATTGGGCCAATTCGACGCCGAATTGCAGAAAAAAGGCTCCATTTGGCAAAGGGAAAAGTGCTCTTCCACCATGACAACGCACCGGCTCACACCTCCGCCGTCGCCACGGCCAAATTAGTCTAATTGGGCTACGAACTGCTACCCCATCATCCGTATCCTCCAGATTTGACCCCGTGCGACTTCTCTTTGTTTCCGAACTTAAAATAGTCACTTTCTGGGCAGAAATTAGAGTCGAATGAGAAGATTATCACCGCCACGGATGCCTATTTTGCAGACTTTGAGAAAACGTATTTCTCAGACGGGTTAAAGAAGTTGAAGCATCGCTGGGTCAAGTGTATCGAGCTAAGAGGAAACTATCTTGACAAATAAATCGCGACTATTCCAAAATTTTCATTTTTCTTTTGTAGGCCAAGTACTTATCGGACCGCCCTTGTATATATAGATTATTTTTTGATTAAATGCCATATACATCTTAACGCAAGTATTGAAATTTAAAAAGCTCTGTATCACTTATTTTTATACTGGAAATGTTCATTTATAAAAAAAAATTAATTTAAAACAAAAGGTTTACTAAAACTCTGAATCTTTCCTCTCTATAATAACTTTCTATAATAGATTTGTTAAAAAACTGAATCAATATCTAACCTTAACTTTATAAAAGTGTCCGCAAAATATATTAATAAAACTTTTTTTTTCTGAGTGAAAAATGGTTTATTCACTGATATCATAAAGAAAAACTAAATATTTAGGGATCTAAATTACTGAATTTTCTAAAAGCTTTTCTTTTTTTTAATTAATAAATACACAGTTTAAGCTTACCTTTTATTAGCTACCAAATTTACTTTACCAGACAATAGTTGTCCGCTTTTACAAAACAATGGATTTTCAAGTAAACATCGAACTTGATACCAGTGAGTTAATGGTTCTGTTGGAGCTGTACTAAGCCATACTTGTTGTGTAGATCCTATAAATGCAACATCGAACCAAAATGCGAGGCCATGGCAAGTTCCACTTTCAAGAATATGAAAGTCGACATCAATATCTGTAAATTATGAAATATTTTTAGCATAAAATATTTTTATTAAAATATATACGCGTTCAATTTTAAAGTTCGTGTATCAAAAATGACTAACAAAATAGGAAGAAATAAGTTGTTTTTTACTCTTAAACTCGCACTTTAAATTTTTACTAAAATTTTATTGCAGCATAATAAATTTTAAATAACTCCAAGTTGGTCTAGCTTTTTGCTTACGGGTTACTGGAGGCCAAAATTATTAATACGCATATATAAATAGATTGTTTAAATCTTTTTAAATCGATTGTTCTAAAACTGATTTTTAACCAAAATTGTTTCAGACAAGTCTTCAGATAACGGCTGAATTAAAGAACCTGTAATGATACCGTAAATGACTAATATCTATACCTTAAGAGTCAAGATGAAAATCGATTACAAGATAAGCAGACAATTCTACGTATATTTTAATATTTAACTTTACAACTTTTCCTCTAGGTTACTTTTGTTTTAAATACAGACTTTCAATAATTATTTTCTGCAATTTTTCATGTTTTGAAAACAAAAGATTAAAAAAGTAATGTTTTATAAACTATAAATTAATTATTTTAAGATATACAGAATGACGTATTTTAATTTTCCGAGCTAATATTGCAAAAATTAAACAGAAATAATTTCGAAATTGCTTTGACATTTCCAAAACAGAACACAACTATTACAAAAAATGCATGTTACTGTGATTAGCGTGAAGTAGTGTCTCTGTAGCTAAAGACAATTAATATCTACCAATTCATAGTTCTTGTTAGCTATTCTGCACGCATGTAGAACGTTTTCCTTTTCATTTCATGTAGTTAATAAGTCCAAACAGGAACCCCCAAACAGTTTCGAGATTTGATATGATATTGTAACGAGTAGAATTCGTAGATAAAGTACAGTCTGTCAAGTAAGAGCGTGGTCGTGTTAATTTATAAAAAAATTTATTTAATAAAACTTTTATATTTATATATGCATTGTACAAATTACAAACAATGATGCAATTCGGTCAATAATGTGTCCAGTCACCACCGGCGTCGATAATTGCCTGGCATCTCCGAGGCATGCTTTCTACTAATTTGACGGCGTATTCTAGTGGCAAGGATCTCCAGATCCGACGAATTTCGTAAGACAACTGCTTCAAAGTGTATGTGCGTCCTCCACGAAGCTTCCGTTTAATATATTCCCACACATTTTCAATAGGGTTCGCATCAGGCGACTGCGACGGCCAATCCAATGTAACGATGCCAGATTGAGTCTTCTACTAAGTACAGAGCTTGCTGCGGTGTTTAGGATCGTTGTCCTTCTGCAGAATCCAATCTTCATTTTTTGTGATGAACCATCGTTTGGCAGATGGCAGTAAAGCCTTTTTGTAGATTTTTATCATTTTCTCGGCATTTAGGTTGTCAGTAAAGAGGTGCAAAGTGCTGAATCCCTGCTTTGAGAAGCAGCCCCAAAGATGCACCTTTATTCCATGTTTTACGGTCCGCTGAACAAGCCTATTGATGGAAGTTGACCAGGCTCGCGTGTGGACAGAACGTGCCCATATAGAACATTCATCAGTAAAAATGACATTTTCAAAATCTCTATCAATATTCTCATGCGCCCAAGAGAGTCGCTTTGTCACATGTTTTTCAGTCAACAGAGGCTTCTTCATTGTGTTGCGCCATTTCAGATGATGAGTACGAAGATGGGTTTGGATAGTTTCGTAGGATATATCTAAACCTTTTGCCATTAATTTTGCTTGCCCTTGCCGCAGTGTTAAAGCAGGATTCTGCGAAAACAGATTCACTATTCTTTTTTCATCTTTTTTGTTCACTTTTCCTATCGAGCCACGTTCTGGTAAATCATCGACATTTTTAGCCACTTTATATCGCTGTATCCACTTCTGTACAAATGCCTTTGACTTTCTCATATATTAAGCAGCCGCGGATTGCGACATTTTGGGACCTTTCGGGTGGATGCAAAGGAACACAGCCTCGTAGCGCGACGCGTACTTAGCACTCATGGCGTTTAACGTGATTCTCTTTCAAAAGATCAACGACAACTGAATTTTTGTTGACAATGCATCAAGGACAAAGCTTCCCTCTATCGGCTCGCGAAGGAATTAGAGCGAATTCTTTTATAACCTGTCGGTGAAGTCGACCATGCTCTTACTTGACAGACTGTAATATTATTAATTTTAATTAATCATAATAATGTGAATTAACAAGTTTTTATAATTAAGTGAAACACGAAAAACAGTCAATTCTAATTTCCAAACAAAAGAGATACGAAACAGAAGCGCGTGTAAATGATAGAACTATTTTATATTGCTTCCTATCATACGGCACGTAGCAAAGCAAGAAAGACTCGCGTTTCTCATTCTCGATGCGATCACAGATAAAATCTTTTTTTAAGCGCGCTTGTCGATAACGCTAAATCAGAAAAGCGCAGCAAAACAGGAGCGCGTGTACTAACAAACTCAAATCAGTTTCGCTCGAAACCATGCACCAATAAGAACCGCTTCGAACTAGACTTACTAATGATCCTTTTTAAGCGCACTCGTGAAGAAATCATACGAACGTCTGCACCGACAATACTCTTTGGCTAAACACAAACTTTAGCTTGATAAAGCGCTCTTAATCGATCCAAGCGGACTCGAAGCAAAATACCGGAAGTTTTCTTCAAGTGCACTCGTGAAGACGACCGACTGGGTACCTGATTACGGCTGTACCCTGACTCGAATATACTCATATGAGGTACTCTTCACCATCAGGGAAAGATTCCAATTCTGACGGCCAAAAAAAGCAAATGTACAACATCCTTAAAATTTAACCATTTCATTATCAATGTATGCATGACTTGTTCTCGCTTGTAAGATGCATGTGTAACTCTAGATGTAAAAGTACAAATAATGCGAAGGCAAAATAACACGGCGATTTAATTTATAACTTGTAACATCGAGCAATGAAGAAATAATGAATTTTAGTTATAATTTTGTAATTAATTAACTATTTATTTGCGAATCTAGAGCCTCCGAATCCTGACTTTCCCTAAGCAAATCTATCTGATAGTAGTAAAATGCTAACATTATAAGGCACCTGAACAGCTCCTTTCCTCAGAGGTTGCAATTAATAAGAATCCTAGCGAAGAAAATACATATTAATAGAAGTGCTTAAAAATTATATTAGGTTGCTGCAGATGAAATGGCCGATTTAGCAATGACATAAAGTTGGCTGCAATTTTAGTGTATTATGTTGGTACAAGGCGGCGCAAATGATATGACATATTGAAGTATAAATACTACTACCTTGGTTTACGGAGTCATTTCTGTTTTGCACTTCAGAGTGATCGTAAAAACGAAAAGAGAAAGTAAACATGGAAGTGAATCAAAAAGGCTACTTTTACTATACGAATTTAAATTAGAGCACAACGCAACGGAAGCAACGAGGAATATCAATAGCGCATTTGGGCCTAATACAGTTAGCGAACGAACCACTCGGCGGTGGTTCGAAAAATTTCGATCCGGAGATATGGACCTTGGAAATGAGCCACGTGGACACCCAGGACCATCGATCGATAATGACAAGCTGCGTGCATTAGTGGAGTCGTACCCCCGCCAAACCATAAGGGATCTTGCCGAAAAATTAGGCGTTCACAATTCGACAGTTTGCCGCCACTTGCAACAACTTGGAAAAGTGAAAAAGCTTGACAAATGGGTTCCGCATAATCTTACCAAGCAAAACATGACGTGTCGAACGGAGATTTCAAGTTTTCTTCTCTCCCGCAACAAAAAAGAACCGTTCTTGCACCGAATTGTGACCTGCGATAAAAAGTGGATTTGATACAATAATCGTCGCCGATCAGCCCAATGGCTAGATGCCGATGAAGCGCCAAAATACATGCCGAAACCAAGCCTTTATTCAAAGAAAATAATGGTAACTGTTTGGTGGTTTGTAGCTGGAGTTATCCACTATTCGTTCCTGCAACCTGGCGAAACCATCAATGCTGAGAAATACTGTGCTCAACTGGATGGAATGCATCAGAAATTGATAGTCCAACGACCTAGGCTTGTCAACAGGGATGGAGTGATACTGCTTCATGATAACGCACGACCTCATGTATCGAGAACAACAGTCCAAAAATTAAACGAATTGTGCTATGAGACTCTTCCTCACCCTCCATATTCACCAGACCTCTCACTAACAGATTACCATTTCTTTAAACATTTGGGTCACTTTTTGACAGGAAAAAGATTTAATAATGAAGCTGCTGTCAAAAATGCCTTCGAGGAGTTTCTTTGAACCAGAAACTCGGACTTCTACAAAATCGGAATAAATGTACTTGTATCTTGTTGGGAAAAGTATGTTGCATCTATTGGTACCTATTTTGATTAAATAAATTGTCTTTCTAAAAAGTTACAGCTGTTTAAAAATTTATTACTAAATCGGCCATTTCATCTGCAGCAACCTAATATTTTGCGATAAAAAGCAGTTTACGTGGTATTAAAAAATACTAGTGTAAACTATAATAAATAATAATATGGCGGTCTCATGAATACATAAACCACAGAAAGACCAAGTAATCGGCAAGTTAGAACAACTCGGCCTCGAAATCCAGTGCACATTAACTAAAGTAAGATAGTGACTCGTCAATCACGTGATAAAAAATCCTCATTATATAGAAATAAGCCAAAAGATCCAGTAAAATATAGCAAAGATATCGTTAAAACTGGGAACAATAAAGCGGAAACAATCATTGCATTATCCTCGCTTAGTAACTTAGCACTTTCTACGTGCTCGCAGGTTGTACGAGTAAGAGCGACTTTCTCTTACTCATACGCCTATTCTATGACAGTGCGAGAGAGAGATCGATCCTCTCACTCGCACTCGCGCGGCCTAATCAATTTTGAGTTACGCGGTCTCGCGCGTAACTATCCTATATCTATATCTATGCCTGACGCGATCGCACACGCGTCAGGAAAAAGACTAAATAGAATTACTCGCGAACTAAATATACTACCAAGTGGCCACTTACTTGATTATTATCTAATCGCGGAATCGTCTCTTCAAAGCTGCGGCGGAACGCTGCGGAGAAATCGCTTATCTTTTCTATCAAAAACTCCTAACAAAATTACGACACGTGCGGCTAGCGAAACGGCTTGGACGAGAAGAAGGCTTGAGGGGAGGGCTCCTCCTTCCCCTCTTGCCTATCCGTTTTCCCGCGTAGCGCTATCGATTCTTGATCGATAGCGCCGCGCTTCGGTATGCCGCGGATTCTCGCGCCGCGAACTCTATTTCTCTCGCCTATGGCAGGTGGCTTAACCTCTATAAGCCACCTGTCACAATTTTTTTAAATTTTACATTTCGGCCAATCTTAGAAAGTACATTTATAATACAGTTGCAGTCAGGGCTTCATTTTTCTTCTTTTCATAAGTTTTTAAAATTTTAATTATTATTTTATCTTAATTCTACAAACGTGACGAACAGAACTAAAAATAACTGACTATCAGCTCAATGATATTGTTGATATGATAATGGTTCTAGGGGAAAGTCATAATAATTATTGTGCTGTGGCAAGACTATACGCAGAACGCTTTCCTAATAGATGACATCCTGATCATAGAACAATAAGTCAGTTAACACAAAGAGCTTGTGGTGGACATCTGGTCCATCAACGCAGGCGTTATGAATATGATGAATATGATGTTCGTGTTATAACTGTTCTTGCAATCATTCATCTTGACCCTCATATTAGCAATCGCTGAGTTGAAAGAGAAATCGGTATACCTAGAAGAATCTTTTTAAGAATCCTTAAAGTCTTTAGATACTATGTTTATCACATAACTTTAGTTAAAGAGTTACAGTTTCATCATTTTCAACAGCGCATTGTGTTTTGCCAATGGGCTTTGGATATGATAGAATATGATCCTAATTTTTTCAATTTTGTGCTTTTTTCTGATAAAGCCAAAATTCAAAGTGACGGTGAGCTCAATAGGCATAATTGCCATTATTGGTCCGACGAGAATCCTCACTGTCAGATAACAGTCAATCATCAAAGACGTTGGAGCCTTATGGTATGGTGTGGAATTGAAAATGGATGTTTAATTGGTCTTAACTTTTTTGAAGAATATGTTGATAGGAATACCTATTTACAGATCATTAGAGATCAGTTACCAGTGCTGATGGAAGATATAGATTTAGAGGCGCGACGCAGAATGTGGTTCTCAACTTTTATTTGAAACTTTTTTCCGTATCTTGCTTAGATTCTGAGATATTTAGGTGGGTCAATTAAAATGGGCCACTATATATATATATGTATACATATAATGCTGTTGCAAAAATCAAAATTCAAAATGGCGCTTTTACTGCGGCATTAAAGCAGGTCAATTGAAATATCGATGTATGCATTCTTAAGATCCTTCATATAAACTTATCTTTGGGAATCTATATTTATGATTGAGTTTAAGTATAATACAAGGTCTGTCCGAAAAGTATTCGACCTGCTCTTATATCTTTGTATCAGAGTGTTCAAGCGTCCTCTACGAGGCATGAACGTCCACAGAGAAGCTCCACGAAGTTATTGATTGCTCGCAGATACCTACAAGACGTACAATTTATGCGCAGCGTGTATTTATTTACGAAGCCTTTATTGCGTCCGTCAGATTCTGCTTCTTCAACACGATAATGCGCCAGCGCACACATCAAATATCGAGCAGCAATTTTTAACGAAACCTAATATCGCACTGCTTTGCCAACCTCCTTACAGTCTTGACATAGACTCTTGTGACTTTTGGTTGTTCCCGAATCAGAAACAACCGCCCAAAGGACGCCGGTTCAACGACAAAAAGACGGTTGAAGATAATGCGACAATGGCATTTAAGGCTATTCCAAAAACTGACTTCCAGGACTGCTTCGGAAAGTAGAAACACTGCTTGAGAACGCAATATTCAATCAAATGAGGATTAGTTTGAAAGATGCCATTCGGCCGATGATCAAAAATAACTCCAGCGCGGAGATATGAAGGTATGTCGGATACTTTTTAGACAGATCTCGTATTGATATAATGTTGATATTTATGCTCTGTTTTGATTTCATAAACTTCACTCGTAATAAATGAAGACATGTTTGGAACGTAAAAAGAATATATCTCGGGTTAAAATAGGTACTAGAAGGCATACGACTATAAATAAACTTTAGAGTTGCACCTAAAAAAAATTTCAATGCTAAGTTGAGTTGTTTTTCGGGGATTATAAAAGCGCCGGACAATTTTCATCTTGTTGTATCAGTTTACAGTGACTGTTTTAGTGAGTGGCAATCGATTTTTCGTTTTTCTTTCAGCAACTATTCATTAGCGAGTAATTTCCACGACTCTGCAAGCGTTCTCACCAGCCTTTTTCATAATTATATCGTTTTGATGTCTATAGTTTGTTATAGTTTAAACTAATAGCCTTTTTCTTTGAATGTATTACAAAACTACTTCGAAAAACAAAAGAACGGTGATACGACTAGTCACGGTGTAGAAAGAACTAGTAGCTATAGATAGAGTTCATTGCGAAAATACGAAAAAATAGCTGCTGTCTCTACTCACCGTATAATGAATACTATTGTTGAATTATATTGTCAAACTTGTTTCTCTGATTTTCACAGACACAAAAATCTAATTTTTCTAAGAAAATAAATAAATAATAAAAATATTATAAGGTTAAAAAATGTAAAAAAAAAATTAAAAATTAAAATCATAAAAAAATAAAAAAACGGCAAAAGAACGTGAAAATGATATAAAAACACTTTTTCGTAGATTTAGATGATTATTCCGCTATCTTAAAGTTATTATCTACATTTCTAGCAAAACATAAACACTAATGTATTTGCAATTATTATAGCAAATCAAAAGTGAGTGAGTTAAAGAACCGGCGTTATGCTTTGTTTCTTTCATGAAGTTCAGAGTATTAACGGCCATATTGGATTTGCCATTTTAAATTTTAATAAAGCAGCACCCTAATTTACATATATATATATATATATATATATATATATATATACGAGGGCGGTTCAATAAGTACCCGTGTTTGACGACAGGGGGCGTTCCTGAGGGAAGTTGGTATTATCATCGTGTGCTGCCATTTATCAAACGACGGTAAAACAAATTTTAGACTGATTGATAGGTTAGTTTGGATTTGGCAGTCTTTCGAGTAAGACGTGTTTCGTGATTTTCGCTAAGATGGAAAAAGAGCAGTATCGTTTGGTAATTCGCTTTTTGTTTTTACATAGAAAATATGCGAGAAGATAAAACCAAAGTTGGATGCTGTTTATGGGGACACTACGCCATCTATGACCACAGTTAGATATTGGTTCAACGAATTTAAACGTGGGCGAACATCCGTTTTTGATGAGGAGCGACCAGAACGCCCGGCAGACGTGGTTACCGAGGAAACAATTCAAAAAGTCTACGACATGATTCTCGCTGATCGACGAACGAAAGTGCGCGAAGTAGCAGAGGCCGTAGGTGTGTCGACCGGAACGGCAATTAATATTTAACATGATAAGTTGGCGATGAAAAAATTGTCGGCCCAATGGGTGCCGCGATTGCTCACGGTGGACAACAAGCGGATGCGGCTGTTAACTTCAAGGCAGTGTTTGGAGAAATTTAAGCGAGATCCGAAGGAGTTTTTGCGTCAGTTGTCACCGTTGATGAAGCCTGGATTCATAATTACATAACAGAAACTAAGCAACAATCAAAACAATGGATTTCTCCCGGTGAATCTGCTCCAAAGAAGGCGAAGACGGTCCCATCGGCCGGAAAGGTCATGGCGACGATTTTTTGGGATGCGAACGGCGTCATCCTCATGGATTTTTTAGAAAAAGAAATAACGATCACTGGACAATACTAAAATGAGTTATTGGACCGCTTCGACAAAAAATTGAAGGAGATACGGCCGCATTTGGCGAAAAAGAAGGTGTTGTTTCACCATGATAACGCACCAGCACATTCATCCAAAGTTGTCGCCGCCAAACTGCATTAATTGCGTTATAAATTGCTGCCGCACCCCCCGTATTCACCCGATCTGGCTCCCTGCGACTTTTTCTGGTTCCCTAACATGAAGAAATGGCTCGCGAGAAAAAAATTTAGCTCAAACGAGGAAGTCATCGCTGAGACAGGCGTATTTTGTAGAGTTCAACAAATCCTATTTTTTGGAGGCGTTAAAAAAACGGCAGGAACGTTGGGAGAAGTGTATCTTTCTAAAAGGGGACTATGTTGAAAAATAAAAAAAAATTTTTTTAAAAAATGGTGTCTTCATTTCTAACACGGGCACTTATTGAACCGCCCTCGTATATATATATACGAGGTGTGGCAGAAAAGTAATGAGACTAATTTATTTACCAAAGTTTTTATATTTTCAAACATCAATGTTATTTCCTTCAAAGTAGTTCCCTTGGATAGCTTCACATCGATGGAGACGTTGTTTCCACTTTTGGTAATAGCGCTGTAAGTCTTCAACCGGTAAGGTCTTCAGCATGTCCGTAATAAACTTTTGAGTATTTTCTAAAGTTCCGAAATGACGTCTTTTGAGGACATTTTTCAGTTTAGGAAAAAGGAAAAAGTCACAGGGACTGAGGTCAGGTAGATAGGGGGGGGGGGGGAGGGGGGCTGAAGAACCACAGGAATCCTTTTTGAGGTCAAAAGTTCTGTGACGAAGAGGGCAGTGTGACTTGTGGTGTTGTCATGATGGAGCATCCATTTGTCTGCACTGTCTGGTCTCACGCGAATGACTCTTTTCCTGAGCCTTTCAAGGACGTCCTTATAAAAAACTTGGTTGACAATTTGTCCTGAAGGAACAAATTGCTTGTGGACGATTCCTCTTTTGTCAAAAAAATAAATCAGCATTAATTTGAGTTTCGATTTGCTTATTCGATCTTTCTTTGGTCGAGGAGAGCTCGCAGTATGCCACTCCTCACTTTACCTGTTGGTCTCAGGATCGTAATCAAAAATCCATGATTCATCATCTGCGATCACACGATTAGAGAAATCTGGCTCATTGACAATTCTGTCAAGAAGATCAAGACACTTGTTTTATCGATTATCCTTCTGCTCAACTGTGTTTTTCGGCATCATTTTAGCACAGACCTTTTGTATGTGCAAATATTCAGTCAGAATTTTAGGAACGGTAAATCTGTTTAAATTTGATTATTCACTCAACATTCTTAATGTTAAACGATGGTCTGATCTCACAAGAGTGTTCACACGTTCGATGTTTTCGTCGATTTTCGAAGTTGTAGGCCTCCCTGAACGGTGTCCATCTTCAACGTGTTCTCTGCCTTTCAAAAATAATTTGTGCTAGCAAAAAACGAGTTCGGGATAAAGAATGTTCCCCATAGGCCTGTTTTAACTTTTCAAATGTCGCACTTGCCGATTGTTTAAGCTTAACACAAAATTTAATGGTACAACGTTGCTTCAAATTCTGCTGTTCCATTTTGCATGACGCACAACGAAAACACAACTTCATTAATAGCAGTCACAAAAATCACGTAGTTAACGGAAGGAGTTGAAACTCGTACTGAGCCATGGGAGGGTACTGATACATGTGCGAGCAATCTGGTAACAGCGCAGCGTTGTTAAAATTTCAATCTAGAGCAGTATAGCCTGTACGTAAGTTCATAGAAGTTTTACAGCCGTATTTAAAGATTCATCAAGAAACTCAGTAAAAATTATACTCTAGAAGAAAAATATTAAGAAAGCGAAATACTGATGTAAGAAGAAAATTCATGGAGAATTCAAAAGAAGAACGAACGTAAAAAGAAAGAAAAGAGGAGAAAGAAAGAGAGAGAGAGAGAGAGAGAGACTCAAGTAAAATCTTCAAACCCAAAATCCGACGAAGACCGGAAGAGCAAGAGAGAAATATAATGAAAAAGAGAGTAAAAGAAAAGCAGGATAGTAGTGAGTCAGCTGAGAGATTCTCGCAAGTAAAAAGAGAGAGAAAGAAGAGAGGAGAACTTTGTTAAACTGTCAACGCTACAACGATCCAAGGAACCGCCACCTGACAAGTCTTGATACGCGCCGAACAGTCGAAAACAGTCGAGACCGAGCTGTCTTTCTAGCCGCACAATTATGCTAAAAAGGTACCATCATCCTTACGTTTATATATCTGTATACATAAAAGCACGTAAAATAAATACATATTGAAATCTGCATTTGATATATCTCCTCCTTTACTAAGACTTCTGCACCCCGGAGGCATTTGTGCTCACGTTAGTCAAGAACTAAGGGTGTCAAGCACATCGAAACATTGCGTGTTCGACGAAGCAAAATATGCGAGCTTGATGTAACCATAGCCCACTTGGCGAAAATTCGGCGAATCGTCTCGTTCAATCGTGATGATACGACGATGACTCTTTACAATAAAGCTGTCTTTCGCGCCTTTCGATGAATACAATCGCTTTGTCATTCGGATAATAATCTCTGTCTCGTAAGTGCTTACGATACAATTATACACATACTTGGTAATTATCACAAAAGTTACCAAGGATCATGAGATTGTCAATAGTCTCATTTCTACCGTAGAGTCTGGTTGTAGTTTTTTAAGTGTGTAGTCTGGCTTATTTAGCGGCAAAAATAAACATTTTATTTAATAAGAAATAAAGCAATTTTAACACAACTACTGCTCTGTAATGAAAACAAGCTCTGGCACGTTCTTCACAATTACATTAATTTGTGTGTTAAAAACGTTTTAAAAAGCAAGATTGTCTTCGAAAATGCACGATATAATAAGGTTTGAACAACTATTTATTTTAACCAATTCCGTGCTGCTAAAAAAAAGTAGTATAACACTTCCATTATGAAGTTTGTTAATTTATTATTATTAGAAAGTTTATTTTTATCTTCTTGATGATTTTTAAGAATAGATAACTTAAATTTGTAAATTGTCGAACATTAAATCAGCATAAAATATTAAGAATAAATTTAAAAAATAAACTTGTGTATCAAACTCACAATAATGAACACATTATTACAATCTTAATACGAGGGTGGGGTGAAAAGTTTCCGGCCTGACCTAGAGATGGCACTAACAAGTCAAGTGTTTGGCTTGTATTCTGTAGACCAATATACTACCAGCTTGTATATGAATTTTCAGATCAATTGCTGTATTAGTGTACACTTGAGAGCTAATTAAACAAGACGCCTCAATTGCTTACGTAAAAATAGAAAAAATCAAAGAAGCGTGAGGTCATAAAATACTTCTATTTAAAAGGCCCAACACGTTTACAAATTGAAAAAGAGCTGCATTCCACACTGAAAGATTCTCCCCCATTAAATTCAATGGTTAAACCGCGGGTTTCTAAATTTAAGAAGGGTCTCACGAGCACTTCTAACCACGTTTAGAACGCCTTCTCGAGGTCACAACTTCTGAAATGATTGACAAAATTCATAAAATAGTGATAAAGGACCGCAGATTAAAGCTAAAACAAATAGCTGAGGCTACTAAGATGTCAACTAAAGGTGTACGCAATATTTTACATGAACGTTTGAGGATGGAGAAGCTCTGTGATAGGTGAATACCGCGTTTGCTAACAGTCGATCCAAAAATTCATCCTGAAAACTGTTTCAATAAAAAATTTGGCGCTGTGCAAGCAAAAACCTAGGAAATTTTTGAGACAAACGGTGACAAGATGTATTCTGGTAACATTGAAGGTTAAATACTATTGTCACAAATTGCAAAGGGTTTATTTGTCCAGGTTAATATCTTAAAAGAAATAAATACAAAATGGTAGACATCTAACAAGTCTGCCTTTTAGCTTACATTATAATGATACTCTGGGTGCAATCCAAAGACAATGGTGTTAAAATTATAAAATTATGTCTCCTTCGGAGTGATTGAGTATAGTAAGTTCGTCGCCTCTCACAGTTGCTCAGAAAATCTAATAATTTTTCTTCAGATACGGACTTCAAAAATAAAAATTGCAGTTTTATGAGAAAAAATTTGTTTTTGTTGAGCATTTAGTTCCTATTAACTTCGTAGAATAGTTTTATGTTCATCCCGTCATTTCTGAATACCATAAATATAACTTTTAGCGATCAACATTGCAAATTCTTTAATTCAAACTTTTTTCTCAACATCCGCAGCTACATTGAATATTACAACTGAATTCATAATGATATTCTGGATGAGTTTTATAAAAATTACTAATGTCTCTTTATTCAAAGGAATACTTGGCAGCACATTATTAGTATCCATCGTAAACATAAAATCCACCAGTCTAATCAAACAAGCTTCTTTTGTGCGTAAATTAAATACGAGAGGTCACTTATTTTAAGTTGTAGAGAATACTCAATAAATATTACCTATACTCAATAGAGCTAAATATTTCACCTACGTAGAAAATTACGGGCACCCAAAGCTGGTAAAAATAAGTTTTTTGTTTTAGGAACCCCAGAATAACTTTGTAGACCAATAACTTTCGAATATAATATATAAAAAATTGAAGATCTTTGATTGAGCTACGATACGATGTTTTTTCATACAGTTAATGCAAAAACATATAAAACTATAAAAAAACGCCTATTTTTTGCAATCCCGGTAATTATTGCAAAAATGATGTTTTTTTTTCGCGGCATACCGAAGCGCGGCGCTATCGATCAAGAATCGATAGCGCTACGCGGGAAAACGGATAGGCAAGAGGGGAAGGAGGAGCCCTCCCCTCAAGCCTTCTTCTCGTCCAAGCCGTTTCGCTAGCCGCACGTGTCGTAATTTTGTTAGGAGTTTTTGATAGAAAAGATAAGCGATTTCTCCGCAGCGTTCCGCCGCAGCTTTGAAGAGACGATTCCGCGATTAGATAATAATCAAGTAAGTGGCCACTTGGTAGTATATTTAGTTCGCGAGTAATTCTATTTAGTCTTTTTCCTGACGCGTGTGCGATCGCGTCAGGCATAGATATAGATATAGGATAGTTACGCGCGAGACCGCGTAACTCAAAATTGATTAGGCCGCGCGAGTGCGAGTGAGAGGATCGATCTCTCTCTCGCACTGTCATAGAATAGGCGTATGAGTAAGAGAAAGTCGCTCTTACTCGTACAACCTGCGAGCACGTAGAAAGTGCTAAGTTACTAAGCGAGGATAATGCAATGATTGTTTCCGCTTTATTGTTCCCAGTTTTAACGATATCTTTGCTATATTTTACTGGATCTTTTGGCTTATTTCTATATAATGAGGATTTTTTATCACGTGATTGACGAGTCACTATCTTACTTTAGTTAATGTGCACTGGATTTCGAGGCCGAGTTGTTCTAACTTGCCGATTACTTGGTCTTTCTGTGGTTTATGTATTCATGAGACCGCCATATTATTATTTATTATAGTTTACACTAGTATTTTTTAATACCACGTAAACTGCTTTTTATCGCAAAATATTAGGTTGCTGCAGATGAAATGGCCGATTTAGTAATAAATTTTTAAACAGCTGTAACTTTTTAGAAAGACAATTTATTTAATCAAAATAGGTACCAATAGATGCAACATACTTTTCCCAACAAGATACAAGTACATTTATTCCGATTTTGTAGAAGTCCGAGTTTCTGGTTCAAAGAAACTCCTCGAAGGCATTTTTGACAGCAGCTTCATTATTAAGGGGTTACCCCCACTTGTAGCTCAACAAAAAGGCCTTTTTTCATGAATTTTTTTAAAGAAAACTACAAAACTTTTTTGAACGATTATTATATCATCTTAAAGAATACATCTTGAAGAACTTTCAGTAATTTTTTTAATGCAAAATATTACATTGTTAAGTGGCAAATGGCCGCCAATGAAATAGCGTTTTTATTTATACGGTTTGCGGTGACCAACATTGCGGCGAAGTGGATCATCTGAAACAAAAAATGTGGATAGATTTAGTTAAATATAAGTATAAACTAGTCTTTAATCAAAGAATTTAAAAAAATATATATTTTTCACAAAATGGCGGACAGTCAAAGTTAATGGTTTGATTTTAACGTAAAAATCGAACGATTAAAGACTACATTTTTATGTATTAAATAAGCCTGCAAAATTTAACAAAGATCGGTTCATTAGTGTTCGAGTAATCTTGGTCACCGACTTCAGAAATGCCATTTCGAGAAAAATGCGTTTAAAGATTTAATTTCAGTTTACACGAAAAAAATAATTTTTTTTGTAAACTTACATAGAGTCATCTATTCCGGGTCCAGGGTAGAAAATTCGTTTCTACAAATTCCAGTCTACTATATAAACGTTGTAAATGCCAGGTATACGACCATTGTCATCGAACAATCGACTGAAACCGTCGAGAGGGTCGAGCGTACCAGGTGTCAGACTAGCCGGTTGTTTACACAACGGATTCTTCTCTTTCAACGCTCATATCTCAGTCAATTTTGTTCGGATCGACTTGAAATTTCCAGGTCATATTCTCAGATACTTATACTTCAAAAAAATGCAATTAACAAAAAATCGATTTTTTCAAAGTCGCAAGTGGGGGTAACCCCTTAAATCTTTTTCCTGCCAAAAAGCGATCCAAATGTTTAAAGAAATTGTAATCTGTTGGTGAGAGGTCTGGTGAATATGGAGGGTGAGGAAGAGTCTCATAGCACAACTCGTTTAATTTTTGGACCGTTGTTCTCGATACATGAGGTCGTGCGTTATCATGAAGCAGTATCACTCCATTCCTGTTGACAAGCCTAGGTCGTTGAACTATCAATTTCAGATGCATTTTATCCAGTTGAGCACAGTATTTCTCAGCATTGATGGTTGCGCCAGGTTGCAGGAACGAATAGTGGATAACTCCAGCTACAGACCGCCAAACAGTTACCATTATTTTCTTTGGATGAAGGCTTGGTTTAGGCATGTGTCTTGGCGCTTCATCGGTATCTAGCCATTGGACCGATCGGCGACGATTATCGTATAAAATCCACTTTTCATCGCAGGTCACAATTCGGTGCAAGAACGGTTTCTTTTTGTTTCGGGAAAGAAGAGAACTTGAAATATCCATTCGACACGTCATGTTTTGCTCGGTAAGATCATGCGGAACTCATTTGTCAAGCTTTTTCACTTTTCCAAGTTGTTGCAAGTGGCGGCAAACTGTCGAATTGTGAACGCCTAATTTTTCGGTAAGATCCCTTATGGTTTGGCGGGGGTACGACTCCACTAATGCAGAAATTTTTCGAACCACCGCCGAGTGGTTCGTTCGCTAACTGTATCAGGCCCAAATGCGCTGTTGATATTCCTCGTTGCTTCCGTTGCGTTGTGCTCTAATTTAAATTCGTATAGTAAAAGTAGCCTTTTTGATTCACTTCCATGTTCACTTTCTCTTTTTGTTTTTACGATCACTACGAAGTGCAAAACAGAAATGACTCCATAAACCAAGGTAGCAGTATTCATCCTTCAATATGTCATATCATTTGCGCCGCCTTGTGCCAACATAATATACTAAAATTGCAGCCAACTTTATGTTATTGCTAAATCGGCCATTTCATCTGCAGCAATCTAATAGAAATTTGACCAGAACTCTGATTCTCGGGGGTTTTCGGGGTCGCTGATCAGGAATCTGGCATTAGATTTGGAAAATTCCAAGATAGCGACCCGATTCCGCGCATGCGCAGTAGAAAAATCTATGAAATCTCCAAGAACTAGCCTGAACTTTGTCACTCAGAGGTTTTTAGGGTCGCTGATCACGAATTTAGTGAAATCGAAAAATCTATCAGTTTGTAGGGGCTACCAGTGTAGCCACTTAAATCTAGCGTAGCTGCTCAAATCTAGCGGCTTCTAAGGTACTTTCGTTTATTTGCCGTTTTCTATAAACGTTGCCCAACTCTAACCACGTGGAGGTGGACGATGAGAATCTATTTTTTATATTTTATGTTTTTTTTTTTGTTTTAAGTTTTATGCTTTTTTTGGATTTTTTATTATTTATTCTGTTGTATGTTGCAGAATTTTTAGTTTGTTTTATGATTCTTTTATTCTTTTTAGAAATGTTCTTTTCTGAAACAGATTTCACAATATTCTTTTCTTTTTTTGTATTTGATGTTTCTTTTGTTTGCTTTGAATTTTATAAATTTTTTTGGACTTACCAAGTTTTATGAATTTTTTTGTAATTTGTAGATTTTTCTGTTTGTTTTATAATCCTTTCATTCTTCTTGGATATGGTCTTTCTTGAAACAATTTTTACAATAGTACATTTTACAAGTATTGCAATACTTTCTGGTCCTAAGTGCACATGTATTAGAGGAACATTTCTTCACAGTGTTTTTATAACAAAATTCGTGCGCTTTCGATCGATGATGCTTTCCGACATCCAGATAACGTCTTGCGATACCCATCGCAAAATCTTTTGTTCCTAATATTTTTCTTTCAAGTCACATGCGTTATATATGACTAATGCATTAACAATTTCTGCTTGAATGAGCCTAATCAAAACCACCTAAGTTCATTTTTTTAAATGAATACATGGCAAAATATTGTTGCAGTGTCCGTTATACAAATCCACTCCACCCATATATTTATTGTAGACATGGAAAGCATTTGAAAAAGGTAATTTCACTTTTTTCTTATCTGCAGCACTATAGCGCTTGCAGGATAATTGAGGTGTTACACCTGCAGCTAAGGAAATTATTAACACTTTCTTGGAGTCCATAACACTGTGGTTGACCCCACTGTTTTTATCATGTTTCGTGATGAATGTACCTCTTGGAGCTTTATTATTGATCTCATTTTGCATAGGCACACGATTTTCCCTTATCGCACCTGTAGATCTTAAACCATATTTTAGTAGGTGTACAACGAGATCAGTATTGGTGAAGAAATTAACGAATTAGACATGAACTTTGAAAATGTCTGCACAAGGTATTTTATTGAAAAAAGGGTCTATTAAATTCATTATTTTCGAACCAAGAGAGCATTGGTTCGAAATTTTTACTTATGAACCCTTGCCATAATACAAATCTAAATCTAATAAGAATCAGTCGCAAGTATAGAGGCCCTAAAATCTGAAACCGAATCGAATTTGTTTAACATGAATGAACTGCTTCAAACTAGTTTTGGCGTAGGATTTCACCATCATTTCGTCAATAGATAGGGCTGTTTTAAAATATTCAAACTTTTGAATATTACTTCGAAACCTATTCAAATAAACTCGAACCCGCCATGCCTTATCAGTAGAGTTTTCATCTCTGAACTTCGAGCATTTGAAACTCCGTTTGATGCCTTCGAAAGTATTCCGTGACATAGTAGACTTGACTACCTCGCAGGATAATAATGGATCAGTTGACCAGTAGTCACGCTAAGATTTTCTTGAGTTGAAAGTAGATAGAATTATTATTCAAAATGCAGCCTCTAGGTCAACTTTCGAGAGATCATGTCCATTTTCACGGGTTGCTTCAATGATATATTCTTTCATATCATCTGAAAAAAATAGCTCAAATAGCTCAACCTGGCTCGAAATGCGAATTTTTTCCTTCTGAGAGTGACTTAGTAATATCGAATTATCATTATTTCTAGTATAAATCTTTTCTCCATTTACCCAGACGAATTCATGATTTTCCTGTAGTTTCTGTTGACTGCCTGTATGTCTTGGAAAATTTTCTGTATGGATGCTTACAAGGTATTCTTCAATATCTTCTGCAGTATCTCCACCATCTGATCCTTCTGAATCAGATTCACCAGAATCATCTGGATTCGGTTTCTAATTATTCCATTAAAATCATCGTTAGTATCATCGAATTCATAGATTTTGTGACTACGAAAAGACCTTTTTTGTTTGGGAGGCATTTTCAAATCTTTTGTGGATATTTTCTAATATTCCAATAAGCAGAGCTCAGCAAAAAGAGTTTAAGAATTCGTGAATATCTGGAAATATAAATTCAAAAAGTATTCGTAAAGAATTTTATCATATAAGATGGTAAAATTTTACAGTAAATAAACATTGGGTCAATAACAAACTTCATAAAGATTCTCTAGCTCCAAAAAGATTTTTTGCTATTTTCGTATAATAATGGCAACATTCGGGATCCGCAACTCTATGCGTCAAATTTCCTGCCTACGTGGAATGCTCGGTTAAGGCGTAGTACTCAGGCTATAGGTAGGCGACTACATCTGATTTCACAACTGAAGTCCTCTCAAAAATATATATCAGAATCATGAAACGGAAAGAGTCTTCGTGCAATGTAACTAATAACCTGGAAGAACGGTCTCTGATCCAAGTGAAGGCTCTATGTTCTGGAGGTTAGCGACCAAACGCTACAAGTAAAGCCAGATTCTAGACGAAAGAGTCCCCTACTGTCGCGCCCAGCACGCCTCGCACACAACGCAACGCTATGTGCGGTGCGTCGGGAAACCAAAAGACGTCAAAGGAAGCCGAACTTATCAGCGAACAGAGGAGAAATAATATGCCAAGCTTCAGGTCAGTTCTAAGAGATTTCATAGATTTTGCTACTACACATGCGCGAAATCGGGTCGCCATCTTGAAATTTTCTAAATCTGATGCCAGATTCGTGATCAGCGACCTTGAAAACTTCCAAGTATCAGAGTTCAGGTCAAATTTCTAACTAATTCACGATTTCTCCATTTTGACGCCATATTGTCGAAAGCAGACGCATATAACCGCCATTTTGGAACGGTTAAACGTGATCAAAGTTGGCAAAAAAAATAATTTTTCATGAAACATCACACGCTTGGTTCACTTTTGTTCATGGTTTGATGATCATGTTGATGAAGTTTGCAACGTTGGACTCCAACGAAAAATCAAAATTTTTCATATCCGTCTTTTCTCAATAAAATAGATATGAAATGAACAAATATGTATTAAAATTGATAATTAATATTAATTTTAGCAAATTCAACCCCTCAAATACCCCTAGAAAAGGATAATTAAAATCAATTATTACAACAGTTTTTATAATTTAAAAAATAATATCGGTATAATAAAAGATGTACAAGGTCCCAATAACCGTATGCAATGAAAAATATTTGTCAACCCTTTCCGTAAATAATTTTACAGGGGGATAAATAGACCAAATTCTCGAAAAAAAATTCTGACAACATTCCTAATACCGTTGGCACAGAAATAAAAAGTGTATATGAGTTCTTGGAACATTAGAAACCGACAAAAAATTGTCGTTATGAAAAACGGACCGGAACTCACCCTTCAGGGGAATGACAGGTTTAAACATATAAAAAATTCAAACATCTGCCCTGAAAACGATGGCAAAAAAAAAAAAAAAAGGATTATGATTTCTTGGTACATAAAAAATCGATAAAAAAATTCGCGTCGACCAAAGCAGTCCGGAACTTACCCTTTAGGAAGATGAAGAGACAAAATTCTCGAAAAAAATCTGACAATTTTCCTAATACTGTTGAAACAATCATAAAAAGTGTAAATAATTTCTTAGAACATATATAACCTTTACTTAGATTAGCGTTAAAAAAGCGCTCCAGAACTTACCCTTCAGAGGCATGAAAAGTTAAAATTTTTGAAAAAAAAATCTCACAACTTTCCTAATACCGTTGGCACAAAAATACAAAGTGTGTATAATTTTTTAGAACATAAGAAATCTATTAAAAAATTAGCGTTAAAAAGATGTCCGGAACTTACCCTGCAGGGTAATGAAAAGTCATAATTTACGAAAAAAAATTTGAAAACTTTCCTAATACCGTTGGCACTAAAATACAAAGCGTATAGAATTTCTTGGCATATAAGAAACCTATAAAAAGATTAGCGTTGAAAAAAGCGCTCCATAACTCCCCCTTTAGGAGGATGAAAAGTCAAAATTTACGAAAAAAAAATCTGAGAACATTCCAAATACCGTTGGCAAAAAAATCAAAAGTGTACATGATTCCTTAGAACATGAGAAAAACCTACAAAAAATTGGTTGAGAAAAGCGCTTCGGAATTGATTCTCCAGGAGGGTAAGAAGCCAAAATTCAAGGAAAAGAAATCTGGCAACTTTCCATATACAGTTGTCAAAAAATTAAAAATTGCATACGATTTCTTAGTATAGAATAAGCCTGGAAGAAAATTGGCTTCGACCAAACGGACTGGATCTCGCCCTTTAGGATAATTAAATAATTAAAAATTTCTTCTTCGTGTCCTAATGCTGCCTCGATAAATTATTTTTTATAAAATGTTTTTTCGGTAGAACGTGTTTACTAACTTTTTAAATTAACTTTTTTTATTAAATGTTGTTATTAACGATCCTTATTTGAATCGGCTTTAGAATCTATATTCTATAGCTTGTCTTAAAACTCGTTATAACTTCGCTAGTATAAAATACTTTTTAATTTAAAATAAGACTAATCTTTTTTTATTGACTTACTTATTATAATATTCTTTCCAAAGAAGTGTTTCTATTTTATAATATTTTATTTATAATACATGAATATGATGTTATTGCGCAGAAATAATAATTAATTAACGTTTGTGTTTTATTAGCACTTTTTCTGGAAATATTTTTATTTTATTTAAAATAAATAATTAAAGAATTAAAAATTTACAAAGCACGCACTAAACTTGTATTTAAAACTTTAATAAAATAATAGGACTATTATTATTTGCTAATTTTAAGTTTTTTACAACTCAAAATTATATTTAAACTTTCAATTAGATAAGAGAAATAATTTTTCATAGCATTTGATGTTATACTAAATTCTAAAATGTTTAAATATTATTAAATTTTTTTATTCATTCAATAACAATTAGAATTTGAAAAAATTATATTAATTTTATAATTACTCTTTTATCAGTGTGATGTTGTTTTTTTCTACGTGTTGTTTAACATACATGCGTGGTTAAGTATATCGGAATGAAGTGAAGAGCATTACACTCAGTTATTCGACCAATAAACACAAACATATCGATGTGCGCGTTTCCATCTCTACTGACAACGAATCGCAGTGGAGAGGGAATCGCGGCCTGCAGGCCAGACTACGCATACAAGCGCGCGCACGACATACAGGCACGCGTATACATACATTGTATAGGCAGCGTCGCGAATTTTTTTCGAGTATCGCCACATTGGAACTTCTATCTTTGAATTTCACTTCCAAGCGCCGTGGCGCGCTATTAACTATACGAGTGCGCAGCGGATAGCTTCGCTTGTTTGAATGCATTGTGCGAGCTATGTTTTCGTCAGCGTATTATGACATCGGGAATATATAAAAACGCGCGCCGAAATGCTGATTCTTTGCCCTTGCGTGTATACATATATATATATTTATATTTATATAGACACTAACTTGCCATAAGAAGGACATTTTTTAATGAAACAAATTAAATAAATAAATGACTTTTTTTCTTATTGTAAACTTATTATTTTTATTTATTGTAACAAATAACGTGAAAAGTAATAAAATACTATTGCAAAATAATTTTCAAGTTTTTTAGAATTTTTTTTGATAAGAAGAACATTAAAATTTTTTATTATTGATTAGATCAGTTTTAGAAATGGTTAATAAAAACTTTAATAGAATATTCTATCTCAATTAAAAATATAAACAACTTTTTAAACATTATAAAATATATTAATTTTATGTTTACTGATTTCTCTTTGACATTGAAAATGTATTTGTCACTTAAATATAAAAAAATTTTTTCATATACAATTCAATTATCTTTAAAAATTTAATAATAATAAATTTTTATGTTTGAATATTAAATAGTCATTTTCTTTTAATATGTTTAAAATATATTTCAAGTTGAATTTATTAAAATCATGTAATCAAAATATTCTTGTACGTTGATAAAAATTATTTTTACGCCAAAACAAATTTTTCTATTATTTTATATTTAAAAGTTTCTTATGAAATTATTACAAGAAATTTAATGTGGTTAAATTATTATGCATGATATTATTTTACTTATAATTATTTTTATGAAAATAGAAGTTTAGATCTCACAGGTAAAAACTATAGTCTTTTTAATTAATATGCATAATTGAAATGACATTTTATAACTCATAATTAAGTTATTTTTGTTGAATAATATCGTTTGTACGAGGGTGGTCTAAAAGTTTCCCACCTCAACGTGAAGGTAGCAGCACTCGTCAATGAAAGCTAGCGAATTTTGTTGTTCATCTGTTGATAGTTGCTCACCAAAGTTTCAGCCATTTTGGATGCGCAGTTCGTTGACAGTCGTTTAAGTAAGTCGATGTGAGTGTTGTTGTGGAAATGGACAAAATTGATTATCAAGCTGTCATTAAATTTTTGTTTATGAAAAGCAATACGCCTACGCAAATCAAAAATAAGTTGAACTCTGTATATGGGGACTCTGCACCATCATTTACCACAGTGAAATTTCGGGCAGCTAAATTCCAACGTGGCCGTGAGAGCTTGGGAGACGATGAACGTTCGGGACGTCCAAAAACTGCAACCGCTGACGATAACATCGCCAAAGTTCACCAAATGGTGCTAGACGACCGCAGAATTAAAGTGAGAGAGATAGCAGAGGTTATGAACATGTCCAAAGAACGTGTTTGCTACATATTAAATCAAAATTTAGGCATGAAAAAGCTGCCCGCACGTTGGGTGCCGCGTTTGCTCACGTAAGACCAAAAACGTGTTGAAATGAACATTTCCAACGCTCTATTGGCGCAGTTTAGGCGCAATAAATCCGAGTTTTGGCGCCGATTAATTACTGTAGATGAAACTTGGATACACCATTATACGCCCGGAACAAAAATACAGTCAAAACAGTGGACTGCAAAGGGGGAACCGACCCCAAAAAAAGCAAAAACTGTTTTTTTGGCTGGGAAAGTGATGGCGACTGTTTTTTGGGATAGTCATGGAGTTATTTTAATCGATTATCTTCAAAAAGGAAAAACCATTACAGGAGCATACTACGCATCATTACTTGACAAGCTGAAGGCAGAACTTGCGGAAAAACGTCCACATTTGCAGAAAAAGAGAATCCTGTTTCACCAAGAGAACGCGCCGTCTCACAACTCAGCGGTTGCCATTACGAAAATCCACGAATTACAGTTTCAGCTGCTTGACCATCCGCCTTACTCACCAGACCTAGCCCCAAGCGACTTCTTTTTGTTCCCTCATCTGAAAATTGCACTCGGAGGACAGAGATTTTCGTCAAATCAGGAGGTAATCATCTTCGTGAACAGTCATTTTGCAGAGAAAAACGCCGAGTACTATTTGGATGGGTTAAAGAGATGGGAGCATCGCTGGGAGAAGTGTGTAGAATTCCAAGGAGACTATGTTGAGAAATAAAAAAAAAAATTAAGAAAAAATGTCTTGTATCTGTGTTAGGTCGGAAACTTTTCAGACCACCCTCGTATGTTGGTGCACATAAGGAGTTACAGAAAGTAAACACATTTAATAAAATGAAAGCAAGTTTGAAGAGAAGACATAATGAAATAAGTGCATGGTTTATACTAACAGATGACCTTGAAACAACATACATGGATGAAGCAGGAAACTTAGAATTTGAAGATAGGATTTTAAAAGAAATAAATAATAAGAAAAGCAGTGATATAGTAAATCCAAGTTTAACGAAAATATTAGAAAAATTAGTAGAAACCTCACAGAAAAAAGAAGAAAAAAATTTGAAACATACTGCAGATAAATTGATTGTGGAAAATTTTAATAGTAGAACATCGAACACCCATCAGTGGATAAGTACATATGAAAAAGAATGTACAAGAGTACAGATAAATAAAGACAAATACAAGATTGAAATATTAAGATTTTTTCTGGATGAGACAAGCCAAAACTGGTATAATTCAATGATGCTAAAAGAAAGAGAAATTCAATGAAACACATGGAAAAAAAAATTCATAGAGACATTTGGAATTAAAGGATGGAATAATAGAGCATACGCCCATTATTATAAATACAAAGAAGGCACATTATTAGATAATGCAATAAAAAAAGAAAAATTATTACTAGAAATCAATAAAAATACGGACATGGATACAATTGTACATAGAATTGGATTTGGTCTACCAGAAAACATTAGAGAGAAAATAGATAGCGATGATTTAGAAAATATAACAGATTTATTTAATGAATTAAAAAAACATGAAGGAAAATAGAAAGAACAAAAGAAACCATGCAAAACATGTAAAAGCTTAAATAAAGGTGCAAGATACCACCCAGAAGATAAATGTTGGTTCAAAACAAAACCAAATGTAACTAAAGAACAACTAAAAACAATAGGTCATAATACAGTCATAGAAGTAGATTTACAGGATGAACCAAAAAACAAATAATCACACCATTGATAAAGGTAAAAATGTTACTAGAAGATAAAGTGAATAAAGATGGAATTTACGAGCTAGGATCACAGATATCAATAATAAATTCAAGATTCATTAAAATAAAAGAAAATAAAAAAGATACTAATAGAATAGCATTAAAAACAGTCAATGGTGTGACACAAACAAACGGATTAGTAACAATAAAAATTAAAATATTTGAGATAGAAAAGGAAGTAGATGTAATTGTAGTAAAAAATGATGATCTTGAAGATTTCCAAATTGGACTAGATATGATAAAACTATTTAAACTAACTCAAGATGAGAATTTAAATATTTCTCAAAAATTGATAGAAAACAATATCAAAACAGAGATGGAAAAAACAAACTCAAAAGAAGTTACAGTGAACTTAAATGAACATGTCCAAGAAAAAGAATTAGAAGTTAAATTGAACCACCTACATAAAAAAAAAAGATTCAATAGAGAAATTAATAGATAAGTACAAAATGATTTTTGCAAAAGACAAATATGATGTAGGAACAGTGAAAGATTATGAAGCAAGGATAGATCTATAGGTGGACAAATATTGTAGTAAACGACCATATAAATGTAGGATTAAAGATAAAAGAGATAGTACAGAAAAATGGCAAAATGATTATTTTACAATTTAATCAAAAACTCTTATAGCCCTTTTGCGGCACCAGGGACTCTGGCTTTTAAAAAAGATGAAGGAAAAAAATCTCGATTATGTATCGAATTTAGAGATCTAGTTATACCACAAGCTCAACCTTTTCCACTCATTAATGATTTAATGTAAAAGCCAGAAACTGTAAATGTTTTACGTAAGATATAAATTCTGCATTTTGGTCAATTCCACTAAGAATAGAAGATAAAAAAAAAACCGGCTTCATAACACAGAAAGGACCCTATCAATAGACTTGCTTACCATTTGGTCTAAAAACATCGCCAGCAATATTTCAGAGAATCTTATCTAATATACTACGAAAACATAACCTTAAAGATTTTACAGAAAACTATATAGATGACATATTAATATTCTCAGAAACCTTTAAAGACCATATAATACACATAGAACGAGTTTTGAACGCGATTATAATAAGTGATTTAGATTGAAATTAAAGAAATGCACATTTGCATCGAAATCAGTAAAGTACCAGGCTGTTCAATAAGTTTTGCGGTTCGATAAAAGAGGGTGTTGCTACTAGCCTAAATTTTTTTTTGTTATGTTGGTACACTCTTCATATGAACGTATGTTAAGTTTCATTTCAATCTGTCAATTCATTCTTTGTTTACAATCCATTTAGTATCGACGTGTCACAGTATTTTTTTACAATGGAAAAAATCAAGTATCGTGCAGTGATTGAATTTCTATTTTTGGAAGGTTTAAAAGCAAAGGAAATTTATGAACGAATGTTAAAAGCGTATAAGGACTCTTTGCCTTCAATTAGTACAGTAGAAAGATGCGTTGCTGAATTTAAACGTGGTCGCACAAGCCTTGAAGACAATCTACGTCAAGGACGTCCAAAAACAGCAACAACACCAGAAATCGTAGAAAAAATACAGGATATCGTATTGGAAAATCGTCGAGTGACTGAAAGAGATTTAGTAGAAGCCCTAGGTATCTCATTGAGCAGTGTAAGCAATATTTTGACTGAAGTATTGGGATTCAGAAAGCTGTGTGCACAATGGGTGCTGCATTCGCTAACAATGGAACAAAAACACATTCGAATGCGACTTTCTCAGCAACATTTAGAGAGTTTCCGAAAAGGTAAAGTGGATTTTGTGCGTCGATTTATCACTGTGGATAAGACTTGAGTTTATCACCATGATACTGAATCAAAACAAGAGGCTAAAGAGTGGTGTGAACCTGGTTCTCCGGCTCCGAAACGAGTTCGTGTCCAGAAATCGGCCAAAAAGGTGTTAGCATCAGTTTTTTGGGATGCGAAAGGAATTTTGTTTGTGGATTACTCACAAACTAGTAAAACAATAAATTCTGAATATTATTGTAAACTTTTAGACCAGCTGAAGGAAAAAATTCGTGAAAAAAGACCCAGTTTGCAGAAGAAAAAATTCCTTTTTTATCAGGACAATGCACCGTGTCACAAGAGCATTTGACAATTGCTAAAATCCATGAATTAAAGTTCGAATTGTTAGAGCATCCACCGTATTTACCAGATTTGGCCCCTAGCGACTTCCATCTGTTTCCAGACCTAAAAAAATTCATGCGTGGAAAGCGTTTTTCATCAAATGATGAGGTCATAACAGATGTGGAAGCGTATTTTGCAGCCCTTCTAGATTCTCACTTCAGGGATGGAATTCATAAATTGGAATCTCGTTGGAACAAGTGTATTGATGTTTAGAGAGACTATACTGAATAATAAAGTGTATTTAAAACCATAAAATTGTGTTTTTCTTACCGAACCGCAAATCTTATTGAACAGCCTGGTATCTAGGACACATCATTGAGAATAACAGAGTAAGACCTATTAAAGATAACTTAATTGCAATTCAATACTTTCTAACCCCCAAAACTCAAAAAAATATTAGACAATTCTTAGGAAAAATTAATTTTTACCATGAATATACACAAAAAAGTTTAATAATCTTAGATCCGTTACATAGATTATTAAGAAAAGATGTGGAATTTGATTGGTCTGAAGAATGCGAAAAACCATTCACAAAGAAAAAAAAATTATTATGCTCTCAACCAGTGCTGGAGATATTTGATAAAGATTTGCCTATTAAAATATGTACAGATGCTTCACTAGAAGGCATAGGTGCAATATTGAAACAGGTGCAACAAAATGGAAAAGAAAAACCAGTGGCTTATTTTTCAAAAAAACTGAACGAAACACAAAAAAGTAAAAAAGCCTATATATTTAAGATGTCTAGCAATTAAAGAAGCAATAAACTACTGGGAACACTGGTTGATGGGAAGATATTTTGAAGTACTACTCAGACCACAAACCTTCGGAACACCTTAACATTAAAGTAAAAACGGACAAATAACAGGGTAAATTGACAAATTACCTGTTACAATATGATTTTAAAATAAATTATTTACCACGAAAATATAATCTTGAAGCAGACTGTCTTAGTCGAAATCTAGTTTTAGAACGAACTAAGACACAAGATATGCTAAAGATAGTAAATTTGATAAAAATAGATGAAATAAAAATGGATCAAAAAGAAAACAATATGTTGAAAAAACTAAAAAGAAAGATAATACATAGTAATGGAATTTTTTACAAACAAAATAAAAATGGAATATAATCCTATCAGAAAAACTAAGCATTGAACTAATAAAAGAAACACATATAGAATGGTGCCATATCGGAATTAGACAGACTTTAGACAGAATCAACCGCATTATACAGCGAAAAATTCAAGAGAAAATATAGAAAGAATATGCAAAAATTGCAACATATGCATTAGAAATAAATCAAGAGGTCAAATAAAATACGAATTGATGTCAAACCTAGGACCAGCAACCAGACCATTTGAAATAATGTCGATTGATACGATTGGGGGATTCGGTGGTCAAAGGTAAACGAAAAGATATCTCCATTTATTAGATGACCATTTTACAAGATACGCATTTATTCTTACATCCAAAACACAAACAGTAAGGGATTTTATAAAACCAGTCCAAAATATACTGGAAACAGATAAGATAGATATGATAATCACAGATCAATATCCAGGCATTAACTCAAAAGAATTTAAAAAAATTTTTAGAAGGTCAAGAAGTAAAACTTATATTCACAGCTTGAAATGCCCCTTTCTCAAACGGCCTAAATAAAAGATTTAACCAGACAATAATTAATACAATAAGATGCAAAATTAACAAAACTAAAAAGAAAAAAGCTTGGACAACGATAGCAAGAGATTCTGTAGATAAATTTAACATAACAGAACATTCAGTTACAGGCTTTACACCAAAATATCTACTGGACGGTACAGACGCAAGTCTATTTACCGAAGAACTAAAAAAAAATAAAAATACAGAAGACTGGAAAGAAAATAGTAAACTAGCATTACAAAATACCATAGAATCACACAAATATATTAAAAAACTGTTTGACAAAAACAGAAAAGAACACAAATGCAACACAGGAGACCTAGTATATGTGAAAAATAGCGACAAATTAAATAGAAAAAAACTAGACGAACTTAGGACTGGCCCATTCGAAATAATAAAAAAAATATCAGATTCAATATACAAAATTAAGACTGAACTAATACCAATAGAAGATGTAACAAACGGTGAAAATTCTTAAAATAATTTTCACGGTGGGAAGAGGAAATGTAAAGAAAGTAGACTTTCTGCATTTGAATTTCCCGCGCTCCACACAATACGCGCGCCTTCTTTAATTAATCCCACTAGATGGAACAATAGATAGCATTATTAGCATATTTTGAGAGAGTGAAAAGATTAGAAAAATACGTTGGGAGAATGACAGGACTGAAAAGAGACAATATAAAAGAGTTATAATAAAGTTTACTGATAGATAGATTTCGTTGAGAGTGTTAAGTAAGTGAATTAAGGAAATGATAATAATATAGAAAATATAGAAAAATATTTCAGACAAAAGTTGTATAGTTTCGAAGGGGACATAAGATGGTACCATTGGTTTAACCTTGAAGAGTAATTTAAAGGTCACATATAGGTTACCTTAAATTTCTTAAATAGAACTTACTATTTCTTGTTATATATTCTTGTAGATTATCTCAAGAGCTTTCCAAAACACTATAATAAAATATTTTTTCATTAAATAATTTTCGAATTATGAGGCTTCAAAGCAGTACTTTGCCGTACTGTTGGTTTACATGCGTTTATCTTACTTTTAGCATTACCCAGGAACAACGACGTGGAAGTTCTGTTTCTTTTGGGGTGCTTGTTTACCGTGAGTCCCCTTGCCTTTCACTTTTATAACAATTATAATTATTAACCACGTAGCAAATGTTCGATGTTACCTCCATTGGCTTCAAGGCATAAATTTAATTACCTCTGAAAACGTTGTACTGCTCTTAGCAGTCGCCAAATTGAAAGAGAATTTGGTATACCACAAAGAACGGTTTTAAGAATACTAAATGTTCTGAGATATCATGCCTACCTCGTAACTTTGGTTCAAGAGTTGAGGACACATCATATTCAAATACGCATTGAATTTAGCCAATGGGCTTTAAGAATGATAGCAAATGATCCTAATTTTTTTAGATTTGTACTTTTTTCTGATAAGGCTAAATTTTGTAATGATGGACAACTTAATAGGCACAATTCTCATTATTGGTCAAATCAAAATCCCCAGTGGTACATACCTGTAGACCATCAAAATCGATGGAGCCTTATAGTATGGTGTGGCGTAGTCAATCGTTATTTCATTGGTCTTTATTTTTTTTTAAAGAAATGCTGATAGAGATAGCTATTTGGAGTTGCTAAGAGATCGGTTGCCAGAATTGTTAGAAGATGTTCCTTTTGCTACAAGACAAAAAATGTGGCTCCAGCAAGATGGTGCAGCACCAAATTTCGCACGAATAGTACGTGACTTAAATTATAACTACAATAAGAGGTGGATCGGACGAGGAGGTGCAGTTAACTGGCCTCCTTGCTCATCAGATCTCACGTCTCCAGATTTTTATTTATGGGGCTACTTGAAAAATGTTGTTTTTGCAGAACGGCCAACAACTAAAGCAAACATCGAAAACCGTATTGTCGAGCTTGCGCAGCGATTCCAAGAGAAACTTTACTAAGAACAGTACAACATTTCTAAAGGCGATTACATTTATGCCTTAAAGCCAATGGAGGAAACTTCAAACATTTGCTTCGTGGTTGTTAATTATAATTATTATAATAGTAAGAGGCAAGGGGACTTACGGTAAACAAGCACCCCAAATGTAAGAGGCAAAGGGACTCACGGTAGAGAAGCACCCCAAATGTGAGAGGCAAGGAGACTCGAGGTAAACAAGCACCCCAAAAGAAACAGAACTTCCACGTCGTTGTTTCTGGGATTCGCATTTTATTTTTGTGCTAACGGTATTAGGGAAATTGTCAGATTTTTTTTCCGAGAATTTTGTCTGTTCATCCCCCTGAAGGATGAGTTCCGGAGCGCTTTATTTAACGCTAATTGTTTTATAGATTTCTTATAATTTAGAGAATCATATACGCTTTTTATTTTTGTGCCAACGGTATTAGAAAAGTTGTCAGATTTTTTTCAAAAAGTTGTGACTTCTCATCCCCCTGGAGGGTAAGTTCCGGGCTGCTTTGGTCGACGCTAATTTTTATATAGATTTTTTGTATGCCAAGAAATCGTATGCATTTTATTTTAGTGCCAACGGTATTGGGAAAGTTGTCAGATTCTTTTTTCGTAAATTTTAACTTTTCATCCCCCTGAAGGGTAAGTTTCGGAGCGCTTTTTTCAACGATAATTTTTATATAGGTTTGTAATGGTCCAAGAAATCATATACACTTTTTATTTTTGTGCCAACGATATTATTAAAGCTGTCAGATTTTTTTTTCGTGAATTTTGACGTTTTATCCCCCTCTAAAAATATTTCCGAAAGAGGTCGACAAATTTTTTTGTTGTATACGGTTACTGGGGCCTTGTACATCTTTTATTATACTAATATTATTTTTCAAATTATAAATAACTGTTGTAATAATCGATTTTTTTTTCATACCTTTATAGGGGTATTTTAGGGGTTGAATTTGCTAAAATTAATTTTAATTATTAATTTTAATACACATTTGTTAATTTCATACCTATTTTATTGAGAAAAAACGGATATGAAAAATTTTGATTTTTCGTTGGAGTCCAACGTTGCAAACTTCAACATCATTGATGTTTACTAGAATAATTATTGGACACGAGAAAAAAATTACAAAATTTTGGTTATTTATTTTTTCGGTACCTTATTACTAAAAAACCGCCATATCGTTTTTATAATGCATGGAATTGTAATTTTGACCTCGGAAATCGAAAGAACATACTCAAAAATGGTAAGATAAATGGGTTTGGTTAAAATCTTTGGCCTTTTTCGAGAAATGAGGTTGAAAATCACCTAAAAATTCTGACTTTTTGGGCGTTAATGGGTTAATTAATAAAAATTGCGATAATTTATCTAATACCTTTCGATGTAATTCATACAGGTTTTATTTCATAGTCAAATTTACGAAAATAATCTGCAGCGTTAAAAAAATCTAATACGCGATTTTTGGTTAAGCGAAGATCCAACGATTAGAGTGGCAAAAGCGATTGAAAAAATATTCGCAGCTGTGCGAAAAATAATAATAGTCTCGAGAGTTCTCAAATTTTAAATAGAATGTCATTTACTAAAGTTTCACCATCTTTCGCTGGTGTTCCACTTGACTGGATTCGTTTAAAGCGAGCGTACGATCTATTGACGCATCTCGGCGAGTATAGTGATCGAGAGAATATCGTTCGACTTTTTGACGCTTTACAAGACGACGCTCGCAAGGTGACAAACTCTGTTTGTTTCTGACAATGGGGCGAACAAAATTATAGAAACTTCAAAGATGCGTTTCGGAAATATTAAATTAGTTTTAAATAAAATTCCGAACTAAATAAGAAATTTGTGAAATATAGATACTAGAAATATAAGATTATTAGAATTTGCAACAAAATTAAAAAACGTGATCACAGTAATTAAAAAGTTCCCAAACTTGATAATAAATAGCTATAAAAAATTCGCAGCTTTTCAAAATCTTAATGCGCCAGATTTAGAAAAAGTTTTTGAATTCATTTATGGAGAGGCAAAAATAATGTTAGGTGCCGGTGTAGCAAAAATCTCATCAACTGAAACAACTTTTAAAAAATAAGAGCGATTTACAAAAGATTCATGTACACACAAGACTTTTTTAATAACTAATCTATTCCACAAAAAATGAATGCATAATGAAACAAATACAAATTAGCCGATACGTTCATTTTAGAACTAAAGGTTACAGTTTTAATATATGTAATAACTATATGTTATGTATATACACCTATACGGCAACGTTGAGAAATTGTAAAAAAAAAACCTTTGTTTTAACACCATCACTGGTAAACGGTTTCAAATTAATATGAATATTTCTGGAAGATAAAATGTAAGTGAAAAACTCGTGCGTTTTTATTATAGTCTTTTTGGAATTGGCAATGCTCTTAATTTTTTCGATCGTAAAGGTAGGCAACGCCTACCTACCGAGTAGACAAGTACGACAACCATTATTTTCAAATCATTTTAGACGAATTGACAAAATTAAATTTTCGAATCTCTATATGCGAATCGATTGGTCTTAACTTTTTCTATTTCTTTGCAACAATTATTTAATAAGCAAACACCATTTCTCATAGAAATAAGTAAAAAATAAGTGTTAACCCTTTGCACTCGAACGGCGCTGATACGCCGCCCGGCTTCGAAGTGCCAATTCAAGCGACGCTGCTACAGCGCTATGGTCTTTTGTAACTCGATCTGCTTATTTATCATGTGCAATAAGATATTTTTCTCGGAAATACTTTTGTGGACTAGGCTTGGCTTACATTTTGCGAAAAAGGCTTTAAATGTAAAGGGTTGACATAAATGAAAAGTTCGTGGATTTTCATTATAGATTTTTGGAAGGTTTTAACGTTTTCTAGATTTTTGCAAATTGTTCTAAGCGAATAGTCGAATCTAGATCTTTGAATCTTTTTATAAAAAACACTTTATTTTATCTGTTTACATTTATTTCCGAAAATTATTCAATTAGCGAATACCACGGAAAATAAGAATTCCGATGAAATTGATTCACCTATGACTGAAAAAAGCGGTGATAAATCAGAGAATCTGGAAACGGATTGTTCTAATGAATCTGATCAGCTTTTGATAAAGCGATTAAAGATATTTAGAGCTGACCTACAGTGGGCAGAAAGAAGATCATTTATACCATAGGTACATCATTTTGTTGATAAAAATGTAGGGGTCCGAACGAATATTGGTTTGGATTCTGGTCATACTCCCCGGGATATTTTTAAACATTTCTTTGATGGAGAGACAGTGAACATAATTGCTGTCTGGATCAATATTTACCATCAGCATCAACTTGATTTATTATCTAAATGAAACAAATTTAAAAAAATCGAGAATTTTATCCTGAATTTAGTTGATTATTGATGAAATGTACGTATTTCTGGCATTAGTTATTTTTATGGGAATTACAAATCAGCAGCTATCAAGCATACTGGTAAAATGACAAGCCTTATGAATTTTTTCATAAATCGAGAAAATTCCATCACCAGATTTTTTTTAATTACATAAATACCACTATTTATAATTCTTTAGTTCTTTAAAAGAAACTCAATTCTAACAGAAACATCAATTTTTTTAATTTCCGTTTGAAGCTTGCGAGACAACTTATCGAGAGACTTTATAATTTATAATAAGAATTCGATCACCTTGTCGAATGTTAGTCGATCAAAACCGGACTTTATTAAAACTAACTGAACGACACTTCATTAAAACAATAGGAAAAAATCCCGGCATGCCCAGAGGCTCAAGTGGTGTTAGAAGGCAATATACAGGGTGTCACAAAAGTCCCGGAATGGCTGTATATTTCCTAAGGTGGGGTATTAAGAAAAATGATCAAGGTCAATCCTTAAGTAACTCTCACCAATGAATTCAATGGTAACTTCTATTTCGACCTTGACGATGTCCTTCAAGATCATTTCAAGGTCAAGTCATGTTTTTTAAATAGGAACTCCATTTTTTGACATTAGTAATCGAAAGAGCGGAAAATTTTACGTTCAAATATGTACTTAGGTCATAAGGACACGTTGAAGGTCAGCCAAGGCCATTTTAACATGAACAAGGTCTGATTATTTTTTGGCATAGGTACTCCCCAATTTTTTTTTAAACCGATGTATTAAAATTAGGAAAGTTTATAAAGTGTTAAAAGTAAGATGAATTAAATTTAATGATAATGAATAATAAGGCTACTTAATAATAAGGACACAGATTTTGAAGATAATAGATAATCAAGCATCCCGAAATCCGAAAGGGCTCACGCAAATTAAGCACAAGCGAAGGGAACACTTTTTACTACATCCAAGTTTTTGATCCCGGGTAATACTAAAAGTAAATAAAAAATAGTTAACCTCAAAATGACTTTAAAGGTCATGACTAAGATAGTCAAAATAGAAAGCTTATCCTACGTTAAATGATCTTGTCTGACATTCAAGGTCAACGTGACCTTATGACCTAAGTACATATTTGAACGTAAAATTTCCCGCTCTTTCGATTGCCAATGTCAAAAAAGGAAATTTTTATTAATAAATGAGTAGAGCTCGAAATAACCTTGAAGGAATTCGAAGGACATCGTCAAGGTCACGCTTACAGTCAACACTTTATAAATCTTGCTAATTTTAATACATCGGTTTGAAAAAAATTGGGGAGTTTCTATGCCAAAAGATAACCAGACCTTGTTTATATTTAAATGGCCTTGGCTGACCTAGGTCAACGTGTTCTTATGACCTAAGTACATATTTGAACGTAAAATTTTCTGCTCTTTCGAATGCCAATATCAAAAAACGGAGTTTCTATTTAAAAAACATGACTGGACCTTGAAATGATCTTGAAGGACATCGTCAAGGTCAAAATAGAGGAGACCATTGAAGTTCTCGTTGAGAGTTACTTCAGAATTGACCTTGCGCAAACAATTAAAGAACAATATCACTACCTAAGACTTCTCCAAAAAAGACTTACGCTGTCAGCCAATTTAAAAAATCTGAAATTCAAGAAGTCATTAAAAAAATAAGAATGTAAAAAAGCAAGTAACAAAAATATCATAGAATCGAATCTAAAGCTCTTGAGATGTCAGAAAACATTTTAAAAATTGTAGTAAGCATATCATTCTGTAAAATATACAAGCTTTTTGTAAAGAATACTGAGTAGGCTGCATTCCCAGTGTTTTAAAATATTTCATACAAAAGAAAGTTTAATCGCGAATAAATATTATAAGGAAAAAAAAAAAACAAAAAAAAAAAACAAAAACAAAAAAAATTTTTTTAAATAAAATAAAGAAATGTTCAATCCTATCATGCAGTCTTCTCGTGCCGCGCTTTAAATTATATAAAAATCGCGAACTAACATGATGCTGGAGATGAGAAATAAATGTGTAGTTAATTTCCAAATTTTATATGTAGATTCGTAATCAGGGACCTCAGAAACCCCTGAGTACTAACATCCGCCCTCGTAAAATGACTTTTTGCATTTATAGTCCGTCACATTAAATCCGCCATCTATAATTTCTAAATTCGAAGTACAAATTTCAAATCAGCGACTCTAAAAAGCTCCGAGTGCAGATTTCGGTTTTTAAATTCTGAAAAATTTCGTATGTAACGCAATTTTTTCGACAGCCCGCTATATTTCGGGCTCACCAGTCAAGGGGTTAATAGTCTCGGAAGTGACGAAATGCGCTTAACCCGTTTCGGCTCCGAATGCCACTCGGGACATATCGCTTTACGAGGCTCTATAACTAAAGCTATTCGCGTTAAAGAAAAATGTAAAGTAGATATTCTTATAATTTAAGGTCCACCCTTTCCGATGGTGAACTCGAAATTTCTCTAAAATGTAATAGTTATCAGAAAATTCAGTTTTAACAAAAGAAATTATGATTTTTCACACTTCTTTTTTTTCAAATCAAATTTTGAAGGTGTTTCCGGTTTGTTAACCACAATAACCCGTGAAATAGATGTCAAAGCTTTAAAAATACGTGTTTTAGATATCGATTTGCCCTAGTGTTTTCAAAATGGCGTCCAGAATACAAAATTTTTTAGCATACATTCATTAATTTTTTTCTCGAAAAATGTGAACTCACGAAAAAAATCACCAGAACTAAAAAGTTCTTAGAATCGCGCAAAGAATGCTCAGGAATTTTTTCGAAGTGTTTTGAGCAATTTAGATATTTTTCAAACCATAAATCGATTGGTGTGCGACAAAACGACTTCAAAAAAACGAAAAAACGACTTCCTTTCGTACCGAACAAGCAAAATTTTACATGTGATTTTGCGATTTTCCAGTCATTAAATCCATGTGGTACCCATGTACCGCTCTTCCGAATTTTTTCCATCGCTCGTAGGCGATTAGAAACAGCTTGTTGAGAAACTCCTAATTCCTGTGCGAGTTGTTTTTGTGTTTGCGAATCATCTTCGTCCAACAATGCTTGCAAACTTATATCTTCGAATTTTTTTAACAGTTTTCCATGTTCCTTGTCCGCAACATCGAAGTCGCCTTTTTTGAAACGCTGAAACCATCGTTCATACGTATCTTGCGATGGAGCATATTTAACATAAGCTTCTCGTAGTAACCGAGAGGATTCAGCAGCAGTTATCTTCAAATGAAAACAAAAAATTAATGCTGTCCGCGAATGCTCTTTGTTCGGTATAAATTTTGACATATCAAACACAACAATACAACACGATGCACACACTTTTTTAGTCTATCACTAATGCGCGTCTAAACTTGTTGATGACACAACAAAATGGTGCAGTGTTAAATCATAACAGTTTAAACTGCATTGGTACACTATCTGTTGTCTAAAATGCGCATTTCATACTTGTACACCTGGTATTTCGGTCCGTCTTTTTGCGGACAAACATGCATTCATTTCAAAATCAAAAGAATTAAAAGATCAATCAAAGTATTGTCCATCGCTAGTTGCTATTTTTTCCCATCTCTCGGGCAATTTTTGAATTCCATCTCGAAAAAATGTCTCCTTTTTTGAGGTGATCCAAGTTAGGAACCAATTTTTGATTTCTGCAAAAGAAGTGAATCGATGACCTGCCAGATCTTGCTGCATCTCTCAGAACAACCAGTAATCAGAAGGAGCAATGTCTAGAGAATACGGCGGATGCGGCATAATATCTCACTTGTGCGTTTCCAAATATTTTTTCACGACTTTTGCGACATGAGGCCCAGCATTGTCATGCAGAAAAATAACTTTATCATGTCTTTCCTTGTATTCCGGCCATTTTTCTCGTAATGCACGACTCAAACGAATCAATTGCAGCCTATACCGATCGGCCGTTATGGTATCGCCAGGTTGTAGCAGCTCATAGTACACAACACCCTTTTGGTCCCACTAGATACACAATATGATCTTTGAACCATGAATATCCGGCTTTGGTGTTGATGTTGAGGTCGATAGCAACGATTAACCGGGCATAACGTAGTATTTTTTCTTCTTGGGGTTATCATAGAATACCCATTTTTTTATCCTCGGTAACAATTCTATCTAAAAAAACCCTTTCTTTATTGCTTTTGAATTAGCTGCTCGCAACAGAAAAATCGCCTGTCAATGTCTCTCGGTTGCAGTTCGTAAGGCACCCAATTTTCTTGCTTTTGAATCATTTCCAGGGATTTCAATCGTACAGAAACTGTTTTTAAAGTCACTTCAAATGATTCTGCAAGCTCCTTTTGCGTTTGACTTGGATCTTCATCGAGTAATGCCTTCAACTTCAAGTCTCCGAATTTTTTTAGCTGTCCAGAGCGAGGCTTGTCTTCAACGCTGAAATCTTCATTCTTGAAACGTTGAAACCATTTCCTACAAGATTTATCAGTTGGAGCATTGTCACCATAAACTTTTACAAGCATTCGATGCGCTTCAGCTGCACTTTTTTTCCAATTAAAACAGAAAACTAAAATTTCCCGCAAATGCTGCTTAGATAAGGGGTTACTCCCAGTTGTAGCTCAACAAAAAAGGCCTTTTTCATGAATTTTTTTAAAGAAAACTACAAAACTTTTTCGAACGATTATTATATCATCTTAAGGAATACATTTTGAAGAACTTTCAGTAATTTTTTTATTGCAAAATATTACATTGTTAAGTGGCAAATGGCCGCCAATGAAATAGTGTTTTTATTTATACGATTTGCGGTGACCTACATTGCGGCGAAGTGAATCATTTGAAACAGAAAATGTGGATAGATTTAGTTAAATATAAGTATAAACTAGTCTTTAATCGAAGGATTTAAAAAATTTTCATTTTTTACAAAATGGCGGACAGTTAAAGTTAATGGTTCGATTTCAACGAAAAAAAACGGCCGTTTTTTGGCTATAAAACGGCCATTTTTTTTCGAAACACAAAATCAAACGATTAAAGACTACATTTTCATGTATTAAATAAGCCTGCAAAATTTCAAGAAGATCGGTTTATTAGTGTTTGAGTAATCTTGGTCACCGACTTCAGAAATGCCATTTCGAGAAAAACGCGTTTAAAGTTTTAATTGCCGGTTGTTTACACAACGGATTCTTCTCTTTCAACGCTCATATCTCAGTCAATTTTGTTTGGATCGACTTGAAATATTTAGGTCATATTCTTAGATACTTATACTTCAAAAAAATGCAATTAACAAAAAATCGATTTTTTCGAAGTCGCAAGTGGGGGTAACCCGTTAATACAAAATTGGATATATTTAACACAGTTGAAAACTAGATTTTTTTATGAAACTTGAAGCGATATAAACTGAATATTATTGACAGATGTCTAACCTCTCTGAAACAACCGACTTTCGCTGTTACTATTAAATATTTATAATAGCCAGAGTCATCTTCTGAAAACAGACCGAACTAATTTGTAACCACAATACATTTTGTTCACATCCCCGTGGTAAGAGTCAGGCAACATTTCAGATGGCAAACCAACAGAAATATATCTCTAAATATTTTTGTTGCAATTACCATCATATTGAAACCGCCATTTTGTAAAATGAAAATCGGATACGAAATTTAAATCCAGCGACCTGAGAAACATATATGATGACATCTCGCATGCTCTGAAATTGAAAAAAAATTTTTTGTTGTAATGGAGACCATATTGGATCCATCATTTTGTAAAAATCAGATGTAAAATTTGAATTCAAGGATTCCAAAAATATATATAAGAACATTACGCATGCTCTGAAATTCAAAAAAAAATTTTGTTATTGTAATGGCAGCTGTATTGAATCCGCCATCTTGAAAAAAATTTGTTACAAGAATTTTCATGAACTCTATTATTGTTTTACTTTTTGAAGATGCAATATGAGCAGCTTCAGCAGGTTATATCTAAAATCTAGAATAAACTAATACTTGGTTTATGAAGACTAGACAGTTGATGCTTGAATTTCAGGCATGTTTAGGTGGCCATATTCAATTTTTGATTAAAAATTTTTTAAATCTGATTATAGATTCAGAAAGAACGTGTCTTTCTCCTTAAAAAAATGTTTCTCTTTTATAATATTTAGTTGGTTTTATGGTTTTTATAGAGAAGAAACCAATCGACTGTGGAATGTCTATTTATCCGTTAATGGATTAACCCTTTGAGGCACGGAATTTTAGAAAATAAAAATACCCATGTTGCACAGAAATTTTATATCATTCAAAATTGAATAAAATTGGGGTATTTTTATTAATAAGGATATAAAATGATATAAAAACAGCTATTTCAATATTTAAAGGTGAGTCAAAGAATGTCTTACCATGCGTTATCACGCATCAAAATGGTGGGACATTTTTAATACTATCATGCCCCAAAGGGTTAAAGTGCACCGACGAGAGATGTAATCAATACAACTAAAAGCATCATGTGGCTCTATATTTCGCAGATAGATCTTTTAATAAGTCATTAAAAAAAATAAAACAAATACAAAAGAAGAAGGTGCAGATATGTGTACCGAATTCACAGCCGTAGAAAAAAAGGAATTATGACTATTCGCGTATTATTAAAGATCTTATCAATTGAAATAATCGGTTTAAAATGTAACAAAAAAGCCTGACAACGATCAAGTTATTACTACTATACGTAACCAATTAACTAATATCTAGTGGGCTTCTCTTTATTCTTTCTATTCTCTTCCTTCCTTATTCGTTATTAAATTAAGCCCTAAACTATCTGCAAACACAACAGGACGAAAACTACCAGGAATCATCAATGTACGAGGTGTGTTTGAGAAGTAAGGTGACTTGATATTTTTATGAAAAAAGTATTTATTCATTCAGCAATATTCATATTGTTCCTATCAAAGTAATCCCCCTTAAATACAATTCATTTGGGCCAACGCTTTTTCCAATCCTCGAAGCATTTCTTATAAGCAATTTTGGTATAATTTTGAGCTCTTCTAGCGATGCAGTTTTTATTTCCTTAATCGTTGCCAATCTTCGTTCTTTCATAGGTATCTTCAGTTTTGGAAACAGGAAAAAGTCGCAGGGGGCCAAATCCGGTGAATAAGGTGGCTGAGGCATGATTGGCGTATTATTTTCGACCAAAAAATCTCTCACAAGCAACGATGAATAAGCAGGTAAATTATCGTGATGCATGAGCCACGAATTGTTTTTCTACAATTCTGGACGTTTTTTTTTATATTCCTTCTCGCAAGCGAGAAAAACAGCGAACAAAACATTGAAATTTGATCGAACTTGGTGTTTTTTTCGGTTTTGGCTTTCCTGGGTGTTTTCATTGGGACGATTGGGCTCTAGTTGCGACGTCACAACCATATACCTATGATTCGTCACCAGTTGTAATACTTTTGAGCAAATCAGGATCATCATTAACGTCCTTCAAGAGCTCCTGAGCAATGCTCATACGACGGTTTTTCTGATCAAAATTAAGAAGTTTCGAAATAAACTTCGCTGACACAATTCTTATGCCCCGAACATTTAGAAAAAATTGCATAACACGAGCCGACCGATATGCCAATATCCTCAGCAGCTTCTCGTATGGTAATTCGACGATTTTTAGAAATCATCGGATATTTCAGGGGATAAGTGAAACATTTGATTCACTCGTTTGATCTAAGACTCGGTTTGTGTTCAACATGTCAATTTCTAAAGCATTTATTCGTGAAAGATATCCATTCGTCATACTACCATGACTTGCAATAAAAAAAAAATATGTTCTAAATTAAAAAAAAAAATACCTTCAAGACTTATGTTTAAAACCAATTTATTTTCAAAAATTATTAGCTTACTGTACAATATTATACTAATAGTTAAAATTATGTCTATAAATGTACTTATAATCCGTTCATTACATTTGAATATCATTTTTAATTAATCATGAAACTTTAATATTGCAATTATTCAAAAAAATTAAAAATTTACCTATCTTATGTAAATCTGTTTCAAAAGCGGTTTGAAAGTCGACCACATGACGAACCGACTTAGCCATGCATATTCGAATATCAAATGTATCAACTATTGGTTGTCTAAAATATTCTTTAATAGCATGACTTCTCATTGCTGATAAATCTACACCATGAAAACAAGTTTGATACCAAAAATTTGCCTTATTAAATTGCTCCATATATAAGTTTTCATCAGAAAATGGTGCTATATGAAGATCTCCTCTAGTAGGAAACATGCGTCCACCTGTAGATCATAAAATTTCAAACCTACATTTATATATAAATTTATATATATATATACTATATTAGTATAAGTATATTAGGATAAGAAGCAAATAATTTTTCATGTAAAAAATTTCAAATATTTAATAAAATTCAGTTTACAAAAAGATTTTTCATAATTCTTCAAAAATATTTTAATATCTTCGAAAATGTTATAATAATCAAATTTTTAAAGCAAATTGAATCCTTAAAAAAAATATATTAATATTTCATTAGAAAATATGTTTATCTTTGGCTTTAAAGAAACCTATGAAAAGCTAGTTATAAATAAGACGTATTTAATTTTTTTTTTGTTTACTACGAGGGTGATCTAAAAAGTTTCCGACCTAACACAAATACAAGACATTTTTTCTTAATTTTTTTTTTATTTCTCAACATAGTTTCCTTGCAATTCTACACACTTCTCCCAGCGATGCTCCCATCTCTTTAACCCATCCAAATAGTACTCGGCGTTTTTCTCTGCAAAATGACTGTTCACGAAGGTGATTACTTCCTCATTTGATAAAAATCTCTGTCTTCCGAGTGCAATTTTCAGATGAGGGAACAAAAAGAAGTCGCTTGGTGCTAGGTCTGATGAATAAGGCGGATGGTCAATCAGCTGAAACCGTAATTCGTGGATTTTCGCCATGGCAACCGCTGAGGTGTGAGACGGCGCATTGTCTTGATAAAACAGAATTTTCTTTTTCTGCAAATGTGGACGTTTTTCCGCAAGTTCTGCCTTCAGCTTGTCAAGTAATGATGCGTAGTATGCTCCTGTAATGGTTTTTCCTTTTTAAAGATAATCGATTAAAATAACTCCACGACTATCCCAAAAAACAGTCGCCATCACTTTCCCAGCCGAAAAAACAGTTTTTGCTTTTTTTGGGGCCGGTTACCCCTTTGCAGTCCACTGTTTTGACTGTATTTTTGTTTCGGGCGTATAATGGTGTATCCAAGTTTCATCTACAGTAATTAATCGGCGCCAACACTTGGATTTATGGCGCCTAAACTGCGCCAATAGAGCGTTGGAAATGTTCATTCGAACACGTTTTTGGTCTAACGTGAGCAAAGGCGGCACCCAACGTGCGGATAGCTTTCTCATGCCTAAATCTTGATTTAATATGTAGCAAAAACGTTCTTTGGACATGTTCATAACCTCTGCTATCTCTCTCACTTTAATTCGGCGGTCATCTGGCACCATTTGGTGAACTTTGGCGATGTTATCGTCAGTGGTTGCAGTTTTTGGACGTCCCGAACGTTCATCGTCTCCCAAGCTCTTACGGCCACGTTTGAATTCAGCTGCCCAAAATTTCACTGTGATAAATGATGGTGCAGAGTTTTTAGTTTTGTACATTTTTACAACAACACTCACATCGACTTACTCAAACGACTGTCAACTAACAACTACGCATCGAAAATGGCTGAAACTTTGGTGAGCAACTGTCAACAAATGAACAACGAAATTCGCTAGCTTTTATTGACGAGTGCTGCTATCTTTACGTTGAGGTCGGAAACTTTTCAGACTAACCTTGTATAAATAAGCATAATGTTTCTATCCAGAAACGACCAAAGAATCTCAGATGTATCCACAACCTCAGTCCCAAAAAAATCGAAACATAGACGAGCAGATTAATAAGACCCTTGATCTTCTGATTTTATTCAAGAAAAAAATACAAAACATGATTTCTGATAAATAACTCAGTTATTAATATTCACAGAATGGAATGCTTACGAACTTCTTGTCGTGGAAACGTGCTCTAAATATTCCTAAATATATTAGGTACACAATTAAGTTCCTACTGTTTGTCAATAGATGGCTCCAGCAGTAAGTGCTTATCGATTTAGAAATCTAAACCGTCATGAAGCAAGCTTTGAAATATGGTAAACAAATCCCTTTGACACATTAGTGATTTTGTTTTGGCGTCATATACTTTTGGTTGTGCGAAAACGTCTCATTTTGTGCCAAATAATCGTCATTTACAGGAAGTGTTACTTTTTTTCTTACAATCGAAGAAAACGGCGGCTAAAGCACATCGGGAGCTCCAAAACGTTAACGTAGATGCTGTTCTAAGTAAAACAACGTGCCGTGATTGGTTCCATCGCTTCAAAGACGGTGATTTCGATATTGACGACCGTCCGCATGAAGGAAGGCTAAAAACCTTCAGAGACGCTGAATTGGAGGCATTGGTCGACGAGCATCCATCCCAAACGAAAAATAAGCTTGCTTCAGTATTAGGAGTTACCCGCCAAACCATTTCCAAGCGATTGCATGCGTTGGAAATGATTCAAAAGCAGGGAACTTGGGTTCCTTATGATTTGAAACCAAGTGACGTTGAGCGTCGTTTTTTCGCCTGTGAACAACTGCTCTAGCGGCAAAAAAAGAAGGGTTATCTTCATGGCATCGTGACAGGTATTAAAAACTAGATTCATTACAGCAACCTAAAGAGGAAAGTCATGGGGACTGCCCGGTCATGCTTCTACATCGTCGGCTCGACCCAATATTAACGTTATGAAGATTGTGCTCTGTATTTGATGAGACCAGGTCAGTGTTGTTTATTATGAGCTGTTAAAACGAAACAAAACCTTCACTGGGCAACGGTATAGAATTCAATTGATGCGATTGAGCCAAGTACTGTGCGAAAAACGGCGACAATACCAGGTGTACAAGTATGAAATGCGGATTTTAGACAACAGATGGTGTACCAATGCAGTTTAAGCATTGTTATCAAAATTATTACTGGGCAACAGTATCGAATTCAATTGATGTGATTCAGCCAAGCACTGCGAAAAACGGCGACAATATGAGCAGAGGCACGAAAAAGTGATTTTACTGCATGACTACGCTCGGCCTCACATTGCCGGACCCATTAAAACCTACTTGGAAACGCTTCAATGGGTAGTCTTACCCCACTTGCCACATTCCCTAGATATTACGCCGTCCGATAATCACTTGTTACGTTCGATGGCACATAGTCTGGCTGATCAGTAATTCCGATCATAAGAAGATATCAAAAATTGGCTTGATTCGTGGATAGCTCTAAAAGACGAACACTTGTATCGTAACGGTATTCGAGCTCTGCCAGAAAAATGAAAAAAAGTTGTAGCTAGCGATGGGCGATACTTTGAATGATTCATTTATAATCATTTTTTTATAATAAAGTTGCATTTTCATCAACAAAAACAGCGAGGACCTAAATTGCGCACCAAAGAGAAAATTTTATATCAAGCTTAAAGACTACAATCATGAGTTACACCTTAACAATACTTTTACAGGTAGCATCATCATCATTGTATGAGACTATCGATATCCTATAACAATTTCAGCAAAATACTGCCTACCAAAATATTTCTTAACACTAGATTTACCAACCAGTCATTTTGACTGGTCGTGAAAGGTATATTTAAATAGGTATATTTAAATAGCTGGTAAATCTAGTGTTAATTTTTTTTTAAATTCTGAATCACATATTAATTCTCAATTAATTTGACAATTTTTTTAACATTACATTTACCAGCTATTTAAATATACCTATTTAAATATACCTTTCACGACCAGTCAAAATGACTGGTTGGTAAATCTAGTGTTACAAGCCGAGCGACACAAAAGTTATTTTAGTGAGTTTGGCAAGCAACAAACTACAGGAAGGAACTACTAAATTCTATTAGTAAATTAAAATGTGACACTATATCGACAGGTAAGCCTACATATGAACCTACTGATCCTTTAAAAATTTTAAACTTTCTTTACATTAATGAGGAGTTCGATTTAAATTTATATCGTTCACTTACAGTATTAATATTAACAAGGAAGCTGCCTAAGGTATCCCCTGACAATTTTAATGAAACTGCAATATGTTGTAATGAATTAATAAATACGAGACACGTCTCTTCTTAATAATGGAAACAAAATTCTGGGAGGTGGCAACAACCCCTTAAAGTGCACTCGCAAAACTTTTTTTTTTTTTTTTTTTTTTTTTATACTTTAAAAGAGAAATAGAATAGGTTAATAACTTTTTTATCCTTAAAATTTTGGTGATAGTTTTATTTTAGCAGTTTAATTTTTTGCTAAGATATTAAAAAAACAATGAGTTATGAGGGCAACCTTTAGAAGTCCATTTCTCCCTCAAGAAGTTTTTTCTCGCCTATAAAAAATTTGTCTTTTATCATTTTAATGTATTGCAAAATCGGGGTCTAACACTTTGGGTACTTCTAAGTAAGACCATACTACTTAAAAAAACAAGTAATAGGACTTTAGTTAACAAACACATAGACTTGAAAAGCTTTAAGAAAGACTTCAATTTTATCCGACATTTTAATATTCAACTGAAAATCCGAATAGCTCGATAAGGATATAAGATTTATATCAAGTATACAAAAATGTGCTTAGAATAATACCCTTGATCATAAAAGAAGAATATAAAGAAAATTATAAAAAATGATTGGAAACTATTTATATTTATAAAAAACAAAATAGCTTATTTCTGCAAATAAAAAAAGAGACGAATTCGACAACGTACTAGATTTCTACATGACAAACTTTACTTATAAAAAAACTCGAGGAAGAGATCAAAATTTTTCGTTACAAAACTGCGAATATCTATCTAAGTGAACTTACTAGTGATTCCATTACCGATTATTTGTTTCGTAAAGCAACGAAGAATCTGAAAAGACCTACTATGCATATACCCTCTATGATAAAAATCTAGCGGACTATGGACTATCAGTAATGATGAAAAAAATTTTTCAACAAAATAAAGAGAACATAGATATCATCTCTTTTGACTTAAATTCTCAAGATTATCAAGAAATAAATCTTGCCACACCGAAAGAGGTTTAAAAGGTAATCAAGCGTCTGAAGTTCAAGATAACTCTTGACTGTGACCTTGTTACCGACCAAATTTTTAACGTAATCTTTTCTGTAAAGCCTTGGTAAAGCTGAGAACTCTTATTAATGCTAAATTTCGAATGAAATACGTTATGTGTGAGAAGTTATCAAATTATTAAAATTATTTCAAAAATTACTACTAAAGCGACTTAAGTCTATAATAAAAAAAGGAAATTTCATGCCTACAGAATACCAATTTAGATTTTAAAGAAGACTTTTTACAATTGACTTAATGCACAGAATATTTAACATTATAGAAAAACTTTTGAAATAAGAAATACCTTTTCTACAGTGTTTTTGAACGTAGCACAGTCGTTTGAGAAAGTGTGGTACAAAGGCCTCTTTTACAAATTTAGAAAGTTACTATCTAAACAGTTTGCAAAGTTACGATAGTAGTTCTATCTGAAAGAATTTTCAGAGCCAGACAGGATGATTTTTATTACGAATAAAACTCAGAAAATCTGGTGTAATACAAGGAAGTTTCTATTAGAAAACAATACCATTACAACATTTGCTAATGACCAAGTTATTATGGCTACAGAAGTTATTTATGCGGAGGCAGTGTAAAAAGTTTAAACAGCCAACAACAGTATCTATGGATAGACAAAAAAAATGGCACAACAAACTGATGAACTGAACGAACAAAATGAATCGAAGACGGTTTTAATAAACTTTACGAACAAAACTATTTATTACTATCTAGTTTTTCTGAACAATCAGCTTATTTGTTACGAGAATATAGCCAAATATTTAGATACAATTCTGAACACAAACCTTCATTAGGAAATATCTACTATAATAAACTGTACTAAATACTTGGTAAGCACTCTTTGTGTGTAAAAAAAAAGCTATTGCTGCTACTTTAAGAACACAAGGACAGAGTGTTTTCCTATCAGTTAAAGAAAATAAGAAAGTGCCATTGAACACATTCTTAGTTATACTCAAATATTAAAAGTTTAGGTAATTTTAATGAGTAGCAATTATATGATTCATTAATAAAAAAATTCCTCCTTGATTCATTTACCTGCTTTTTCTTTGAACATAGTAAACCAGTGCCTAATTTCTTCATTGACTACTTCATCGTACCTCTGTTTGTGGTGCATAGGGCAAATTTGAAATCTTGAATCGAATCATCGTTTTTAATCCGAGATTCTGATCGTATGTCAAAAACTAGATTAAAATTAGTCTAAATAATTAGTTCTATTATCTTTATTAGTCTTTAAAATTTGTCTAAAGATTTATTTTTATTTTAAACAAATAGCGCTATTAATATAAATCGATAAGGAGATTAAAGACGGGTGTGTAATAATTAAATATGAAATACATTAATAATGCTCCATTTGAAGCGATACACAAGTGTCAATGTTTTTTCCAATCATGGAAACATTTTTATAGGCGCTTTCAGGGATGGCCTTCAGCTCCTTCTGCGAATTTTCTTTTATGGCGTCTATGGAGTCAAATCTGGTTCCCCAGAGCGGTAATTTCAGTCTGGAGAAAAGAAAAAAGTCACACGGAGCTAGATCAGGCGAATAAGGTGGCTGGTCGATGGTATTTATCGAGTGTTTGGTCTTAAAATCGTTAATAATCGTGGCTCGATGAGATGGTGCGTTATCGTCATGCAAAATCCACGAATTGTTTTGCCACAAATCCGGCCGTTTACGGCGAATATTTTCACGCAAACGTCTCAAAACAGTTTAATAGAAATCCTTATTGACCGTTTGACCTTGCGGAACGAATTCATGATGAACCACACCACGAATATCGAAGAAAACAATAAGCATCATCTTGATTTTCGAACGACTTTTGCGAGGTTTTTTCGGTTTCAGCTCATTTTTGCCCACCCATTCCGATGATTGTTAGCTTGTTTGTGTGTCGTGTTCATAGATCCATGTCTCGTCACCAGTTATGATCCGTCCCATGAACGTGGGATCAGAATTCGCACGATCCAGCATGTCTGCAGCTACCTGCATCCGGTACTGTTTTTGAAGAAAATCCAGCTCTAAGGGAACGAGCCGAGCGGCGACGCGCTGCATGCCCAATTGGTTCACCAAAATCAAACGAGCGGTTTCACGAGAGATGTTGAGATCATGAGCTATCTCTCTAACACTGGCATGACGATTTTCGAGCACAATTTCCTTGATTTTTTCGACGTTATCGTTGGTTGAAGAGGTCGACGGTCGTCCTGAACGAGGCAAATCTTCGACGATCTCCCGACCGTTTTTAAAGGCTTTGTACCATTCGTACACTTGGGTTTTCGATAAAACAGAGTCTCCATAAGCCTAAACACCGCAGCAAGCTCTGTACTCAGTGGAAGACTCAATCTGGCATCGTTACATTGGATTGGCCGTCGCAGTCGCCCGATGCGAACCCTATTGAAAATGTGTGGGCATATATTAAACGGAAGCTTCGTGGAAGACGCACATACACTTTGAAGCAGTTGTCTTATGAAATTCGTCGAATCTGGAGATCTTTGCCAGTAGAATACGCCGTCAAATTAGTAGAAACCATGCCTCGGAGATGCCAGGCAATTATCGACGCCGGTGGTGACTGGACACATTGTTGACCGAATTGCATCATTGTTTGTTATGTGTACAATGTATATATAAATATGAAAATTTCATCAAATAAGTTTTTTCATAAATTAACACGACCACGCTCTTACTTGACAGACTGTATAAAAAACAGATGTTGAAACTTTTCGAAGTCAACATGATTTTTTAAATATTTCTACTTCCTCTTTAAATGCCGTTAAAATTTTCGGACTACGATGATTTTTTGCTTAGTAACAAGACTTCTTAGCTCTACCGATTTTTGTGTTGGGTGCGCGAAAACATATGCAGGGAAATGTACTCGTATATTATATTAATGAATCATCTTATACTAACATACTTATAGCTAATAAAAATGAAATACAGTTAATAATTTTAATTATGATTTTATAAGCAAAAAAAATTAGCAAATTTCTTCATTACTCTATTATACTTCTTGTTTGCTTAGAAATGATAACTAGCTAATTATAACAATGCAGGTCGTACAAAACTTAATTATAATAATCATTTAACATATAAATAATATTCTTAACGATGTACAAAACATATTACATAAATAAGTGAATAATATAATACACAGTGTGTCCCATGGAAAACGGAACTTTTTCAAAATAAAGACAAAAACTCAATATTCCGGCAAATCTCATTTATTTTATTTAAAATAGTCTTCTTCCGCATTAATACAACGTTTTGCATGATCAATTAACATATCGAATGAGTTTTGGAGATCATTTGTATCCATCGGCTTTAGTCGCTCTTTGGATGGCCTCTACGTCGGCATAACGTTTTCCTTTCATAGGCAAGTGCAATTTGGAGAACAAGTAGAAGTCGCACGGAGCCAAATCCGGCGAGTACGGTGAATGGTTGATGGTTAAAATGGAATTTTTGATAAAAAAATCCGTGATCAAGTTCGATCGATAAGACGGGGCATTATCATGCAACAAACGCTAGCTCCCTTTTTCACGGTATTGTCGCCGCACACGACGAATACGGCTGAGCAAACGCTTCATAACACCAAAATAAAACACAGCAGTAATCGTTTGACCAGGTGGAACGAATTCACGATGAATAATACCCTCCGAATCGTAGAAACAAATCAACATTGTCTTCACTTTTGACTTCTCAAGATGACTTTTTTTCGGATTGGGCTCGGTTGGGTGCTTCTATTCAGCACTTTGACGCTTGGTTTCGGGATCATATTGAAAACACCATGTCTCGTCACCAGTCACAATTAAATATTTCAAGTTTGGGTCCTTTTTTGACTCTTTAATCAAATCCTTACAATGTTGAATTCGGAGCAATTTTTCGTAGTCGGTCAATTTGTGTAGAACAAAGCGTGCACACACCTTCCGTAGATTCAAATGATGGGTCAAAATGCGATGAATTGAATTTTTGGACATATTCAATTCCATTTCCATGTATCGCAATAAAGATTTTGGCTCATTTTTTATAAATTCACGCACTTTTTCAATGTTACTTTGAGTAACCACGGTGTTCGAAGGACCTGGATGTTCGTCGTCCTGAATGTCTTCACGACCTTCCTGGAACCGCTTATACCACTCATACACTCTGGTACGGGATAGAAAATTATCGCCATAAACTTGTTTCAGCAAATTATGCGTCTCAGTAAAGGATTTACCGAGTTTAAAACAGAACTTAATATTTGCTCTTTGTTCGAAGTTCATTTTTCGACCGATGCCACAAACACACTGTCACTTTGAGCGCGATATTTTGGTTTCCATTGAACCAAATGTCATACAATTTTGACAGGATGTCAGTTAATAATGGACCTTTCCATTGCTAACATCCACCAATAGGTGGCGCCAATATAAATCGATGTTTTGAAAAACTTCCGTTTTCCATGGGACACACTGGTTATATACATTGAATTAAAATTTCACGTACACTCATTTTATAAAAATCAATAAAATAATAATAATCAGAATTAAATGCAAGGAGTTATCTTATTACGATCCGTGCATGGCTAAATGTACATATTATAGGCCAACGCATTTGGAACTTGACTTGAAACCAAGGGAAGTCGATTCGAAGAAAAAACACCTAAATACAAAATTTTCAACAAAGGAGAGAATTTGTAGGAGAATCCAAGGCAATGAACCAATTGAAGACGGTCGACGTGTACAGTTCTAACTCAAACAAGCAACACGATTATAAAATTAATAGAAAACCTAAAAGTTAAAGAAATAAGAAGATACAAGTCAAGAAATCATTGTATAAACAATTAGGTATATGAAAGGAGGATATATGAAAGGATATCTTTAGATAAAAAAGTATTTAAATATTAAATAATAGGCTCAGTTCAAGACAACGGGGATTGTGACGTCACACTAGGGGAAGATAAGCTAGGATCAAGTAAGGCGAAGAAAAGAGAAGGCAACATCGCATATTATTCTTTTTCACACTCTATACTTTTTAGTTTTTTTTTCCACATATTTTTTTTGTAAATTTTTTGGTTTTTATTTTATTCATTTTTTATTTTTCTTTATTCTTTTTTATATTTTTTTATATTTTTTTTTAATATTTTTTTGTATTTTTTACTTTATTTTTGATCTTTAAAAATATAATAATTTTTATAAAAAATTACGTACTCGGAAAATTTGCTATATCTTCTAAATATTATACGTCATCATGACCATACAATTATATTCGATAGTTTTGTACAATTCTCTTAATACTTTCATTGTATGCGGCATACTTTTTTTAAGGTGAGTTGAAATTGTCGCCAGTACATAAACAAGATATAAGATCTCGTGTTCAAACTTCATCTTTGTTGAAACTTCTAATCACATCATATATAGTATTATTATATTGGGTTGTTCGGAAAGTAATTTCGTTTTTTTATTATTTTCTTACATTCTAAATTGGCTAGATGAGCCGAATGATTACGTTCCGTAAAATACGTTACATTATCATTTTTGTAACAACTTCTTTTTCATTTTCAATCATAATTTATGCATTTCTAATATGTGTTTTTTTAAGACAACTCTTTCCCTTTCTTTGTAGAACAAATATTTCCCATATTTTAACCCTTTCAGCCCTGACTTTTTTAGAGTAACGCAATTTTTGCCACATTCTATATTTAGAGGTTTTCGGGGTCGCTGATTACAAATCCGATGTCAGATTTTTAAAATTCAAAATGGCGGACGACTTATTTAAAAATTGATCCAATTGGCCTGAAATTGGACACTCGAAGGTTTTTGAGATCGCAGATTTCGAATCCGATGTCAGATTTTCAAAATTCAAAATGACGGATCAAATATGGCGGACGATCTATTTAAAAATTGGTCGAATTGGCCTAAAATTTGTTAATAGGGGGTTTTTGGGTTCGCAGATTACGAATCTGATATTAGTTTTAAGTGTTCATTTTCTGGAGTGCAAGTGAACTTATTAAATTTTCGTCCACCATATTAAATCTGTCGTTTTTAATTTAAAAAAACTAACATCGGATTCGTAATCAGCGACCGCGAAAACCTTCAAGTAATAAGTTTCAGGCCAAATGGATGAATTTTTTAAAAATCGTCCACTATATTGAATCGGCCATTTTTAATTTTTAAAATCTGACATTGGATTTATAATCAGCGATCTCGAAAACCCCTGACTAACAAGTTTCGGGCTAATTGGATCGATTTTACAAAAGTTGTCCGCCATATTAGATCCGCCATTTTGAATATAAAAAATTATGAAAATCTGACACCGGATTCGTAATCAGCGACTCCAAAAACCCCCAAGTGTTTATTTTCATGAGCCTAACTTCACGTAATTCGATAATTGGCAATTTTTTTTTTAATTTCTGCCAAAAACATTCATGTGTTTATATTGCTATAACCGCAAAATTGTTATTAATTTTTTGCACTATAAATTTTTGTTGTCAAGTAGAATAAATTTTTGGACCGTTGGCGTTTGGAAATCAAAAAAATATTGATTTTTGACAAAGTTTGAACGTTTGAAAGCAAAAGTGGTTTCAATCGAAACCACTGGGGCTGAAAGGGTTAACTGATGTTTTCCCCGATTAGACAAATCATTTTTTAAGCCTATTTGGATACTGCAACGCTAAAAAAATGGTAAAAAAATTAGTGAAGAATTCTGCAAAACACCGTAGAAGTAAGTTTCGTACAGAAGTACAAAACATACAAATTAAAATTTTACACAAACGAAGCTGATTTTATGGATTTTAGAACACTACTTAACATTTGGATTGTTCAAAAATGGCCAAGCACCGCCTAGCGATTAATTTTTTAATTATACCTTGACCGATATTGTGACGGTTTTTTGATACTGGCAACCTTTTCTTAGTAATTTTCTGACACGGATTTCGCAAAGTGGAATAATTTTCTATAAGATTTAACTTTTTTTTATAACTTTTTTAAAGCATTGTAAAATGATTTTATAATGTACATGATTGTCATAAGGCTGACCGTGACTGTCATGTGCTCGTTCTGTGACCGTTTTGTGACCGTTTTGTGACCATTATGTGACCGAGCTTAAAGGGAACTTAAAAAATAACCTAAAATAATAATAATATTGGTTTTCGTACCGTGTCACTTAACGCCACGTATTTATGTGACAAACTTGCATGCATTAAAAAATAACCCTATCACTGCTCTTCGTTTGAGTTGAAGTTGAGTTTAGTACAGAGTTGCTAGATCCAGAAATCCAGGTAAAGATGATGGGTGAGTCAACGGAAAAATCCAAATGAAAATAAGAAGGGACAAAGCGGTTGGGCTGTTCCGTTGACTCACCCAACATTTTTACTTGAGTTATTGGGTTAAATGATTACGGTAAACTATGGGTAACTATACGGCATGAAAATAGATCAATAAGAAATTTTACACTAGTCGATAACATATCCACGATCGATGAAATGTTCGAGTCGATTAAAAAGCAGTCGATAAAATGTGGTTGATGAAAAGTTGTCGATGAAGTGCAAATTCGGACACGAATAGGCTTGCTATAATCTGATTTGAAGTTATTTTTTAGTCAAGATGTCACTATTTCTCGGTTATCAGGACAGTTTTAAGAAAACTAATGCCTTTTGAGCTATGTTAAACTCCTTCCTGAATTGAAAGGGCGTCAAAACTACAGCTGAAAATTTCACAACAGCATGGAAATCCTTATGTTGACAGTTCGATCATAAGCAACTCCGTTTTGCTTGTCAGATAAAGATGTTGTTGAACTTTTCAAGCTTAAACGAAGAAACTGTAGCACATTTAAATTTCTTATTAGCCAATATTGATAGCCTACATGTTTTTACCTCTTTACGTTGCCCCCTCACACATGATCTGCTGATCTACTTTGTAACAAGTAAGTTCACTCCTGCCTTGAAACTCAGTTGGGCCAAAGTTGTTAGAAGGACCCTGCTGAACCCTTTCTAAAGCTTCATAATCTTCGTAAGCTTATTGACGAATGCATCTAAGCTACGATTACGACTCAAGCCGCTGCAATTGAGTACAACTTGTCTAGAGAAGAAAACAAGGTTAATAATTCAATAAATCAGGTTTGAATAGGTCTACAAAGGGACTTTGCGGTGAACGGAACACAAGTAAATATCTACCCGTGTATTATGTTGCTGTAGATGAAATGGCCGATTTAGTAATAAATTTTTAAACAGCTGTAACTTTTTATAAAGATAATTTATTTAATCAAAATAGGTACCAATAGATGCAACACACTTTTACCAACGAGATACAAGTACATTTATTCCAGTTCTGTAGAAGTCCAAGTTTTTGGTTCGAAGAAACTCCTCGAAGGTATTTTTGACAGCAGTTTCATTATTAAATCTTTTTCCTATCAAAAAGTGATCTGAATGTTTAAAGAAATAGTAATCTGTTGGTGAGTGGTCTGGTGAATATGGAGGGTGAGGAAGAGTGTCATAGCACAACTCGTTTAATTTTTGGACCGTTGTTCTCGATACATGAGGTCGTGCGTTATCATGTGAAGCAGTATCACTCCATTCCTGTTGACAAGCCTAGGTCGCTGGACTATCAATTTCTGATGCATTTCATCCAGTTGAGCACAGTATTTCTCAGCATTGATGGTTTCGCCAGGTTGCAGGAACAAATAGTGGATAACTCCAGCTACAGACCACCAAACAGTTACAATTATTTTCTTTGGATGAAGGCTTGGTTTTGGCAGGTGTCTTGGCGCTTCATCGGCATCTAGCCATTGGGCCGATCAACGACGATTATCGTATAAAATCCACTTTTCATCGCAGGTTACAATTCGGTGCAAGAACGGTTCCTTTTTGTTGCGGGAGAGAAGAGAACTTGAAATCTCCATTCGACACGTCATGTTTCGCTCGGTAAGATCATGCGGAACCCATTTGTCAAGCTTTTTCACTTTTCCAAGTTATTGCAAGTGGCGGCAAACTGTTGAAATGTGAACGCCTAATTTCTCGGCAAGATCCCTTATGGTTTGGTGGGGGTCAGACTCCACTAATGCACGCAGCTCGTCGTTATCGATCGATGGCCCTGGGTGTCCACGTGGCTCATTTCCAAGGTCCATATCTCCGGATTGAAATTTTTCGAACCACCGCCGAGTGGTTCGTTCGCTAACTGTATCAGGCCCTAATGCGCTGTTGATATTCCTCGTTGCTTCCATTGCGTTGTGCTCTAATTTAAATTCGTATAGTTAACGTAGCCGTTTTTGATTTACTTCCATGTTCACTTTCTCTTTTTGTTTTTACGATCACTATGAAGTGCAAAACAGAAATAATTCCATAAACCAAAGTAGCACTATTTATACTTCAATATGTTATATCATTTGCGCCGCCTTGTGCCAACATAATACACTAAAATTGCAGCCAACTTTATGTCATTGCTAAATCAGCCCTTTCATCTGCAGCAACCGAATACCTTTTACAGTCAATACAAAAATCTAGATCTTTGGTTAAAAAATCAATATGTTCGTTTTGTAATGACAATTATTTCCTTGTCTATTGCTCTTAATTTTTCTCGTGTTCGCAGAAATAAAGGTCAGATCATGTTAGAGCAGCCAACCTCTGTAGAAACTGCCTCAACTCTGGTGATTCTGCAGATTCTTGCGTGTCAAAGGGTCAATGCTTGGTTTCTGATACTAAACATCACATGAGGCTTCATTTGACTGTTCCCGTTTTAAGTTCAATTACGAGTGGTACGCAAGAAATCTCCGCTACATACGTTCAAGCGATGGGATTATCTGCTCATGACCTTAAAAGGAAATTTTGACTACTACGATGGTTATTCTTGAGGGTACTAACGGTCAATAAATATCAGCATAAGCTCTTCTTGATTCAGGAGCCGAAAAGTCGTTTGTATCAGAGCAAATTGCTCAATTATTAAATTTACGTGACGAACCTGTAGATGTAGCAATTACTGGTGTGGGTAGTTTGGACAGCATCAGCGCTAAAAGCCGTGTTACCCTCTCACTTAAACCATCTAGAGATTGTTATTTTAAACTTGAATTTTTAGCATTGGTGCTCAAGAAAATATTTAGTATCGCAAATAGAAATGAGATACTTTTACCCTTTTGGCCGGAATTGGATCGGTTACCACTTGCAGACCCACACTTCAATCAAGTCTCTAAAATTAACTGCATATTGTATGATACTGAGATGTATGCAATCGTTTTGCGATCTGAATTGTAACAAAGTCCGTCAGGTTATCACATCGTGGCTGTCAACACAATATTTGGATGGATGATTAAAGGAAGAATTCTCACCAACCAAGACTTGTCACCCAAGATGTTGGGTTTCATTCATTGTCCACTAACGACCTTTGGTCATCTTGCCACACAAGAAATCTTCAACAATCTTTGCAGTAGTTTTAGAGCTTTTTACCACTTGATTGACTCCAGAAGAAGAGAATTGTTATCGCCATTACCGGCAAACTCATGTTTGAGACGCTGATGGACAATTTGTGTTCCGCCTACCATTCTTGAAGTCGCCGATTAACATCGATTTACGAAATATCGCTTAAAGTAGTCTCAAACGACTCAAACGTTGACTTGCACATCAACTAGACGTACACTCGGCATACATTCAAATTATGACCGAGTATAAAAACTTAAACACATGGTACAAGTGCCAGCAGATGAAGTGAGAGTACAGAATTGTTCTTACAAGGTCTGGCTATTAAATAACGAGACTGGTTACGAAAAAGGGTTTTATTATAAAAATTATTCTACATTCGAATGCTCCTCTTCAATATACTCCCCTTCCCTCGCCACACACCTTACCATACGTTTTTTCTATTGATCGAAGCAGTGCTGGAAGTCTTCTTTGGTGAGGGCCTTTAGGAGCTCTGCCGTTTTTTGCTTAACCGCTTCCATCGACTCAAATCAGGTCCCTTTCAAAGCAGATTTTATCTTTGGAAACAAAAAAAAGTCGCACGGTGCCAAATCTGGAGAGTACGGCGCGTGTTCGAGCACTGGAGTGCGCTTACCGGCCAAATACTGCTTCACAGATAGCGCGTTATGGGCAGGTGCGTTGTCCTGGTGCAAAATCCACGAGTTGTTCTTCCACAACTCGGCCCGTTTCTTACGAACTCGTTCTCGCAGTGTTACCAAAACTGACAAATAGTAAGTCTGGTTGACAGTCTGACCCTCTGGAACCCATTCAGTCATCACGATACCGTTAATGTCGAAAAAAACGATCAACATTGCCTTGAATTTTGATTTGGACATCCTTGCTTTTTTGATTCTGGGCGATTCAGGCGTCTTCCAATGCATCGATTGCCGCTTTGTTTTAACATTGTATTGAAAAATCCACGTTTCGTCGCAAGTAATAATGTTTTTCATTAGTCCGGAATATTTTTTTAACCTTTCAAGGAAATCTGAGCAGACCTGTTGACGCAAGAGCTTTTGGTCAGGAGTCAGGTTTTTTGGCACCAACTTCGCACAGACTTTTGTCATGTGTAATTCCTCGTGTAAAATTTGTCTAACCGTTTCTTTATCGGCGTTTACAGCCTCGGCAATCATCCGGATGCTCATTCGACGATCTGCACGCACAATTTGGTTGATTTTGGTCACTGTTTCCGGAGTTGAAACAGTGACAGGGCGATCTGGGAGATTGTCATCTTTAGTGCTCACTCGGCCCTCACTGAAGCGCTTACACCACTCAAAAACACGCGCGCGAGATAGAGAATTGTCCCCATAGACCTCTTGCAACAATTTACAGCACTCAGTCGGAGTTTTTTTCAATTTAACGAGAAATTTGAGATTGATACGTTGCTCCTGTTTTTCGTCACACATGGTTTTCGGCACGAGAAAAAAACACGTTCGTTTCAAACCGCTACTGCACAAATACAATAATAGTGACGAGAACGTGTTTTGGTACGTGCATAGACAAGATATCTAGATACCCAACGCACTACTCGTTTTTTTCCCCACCCCTCTACGGCGCCCTCTAGGCGCGCAGTCTCGTTATTTAATAGCCAGACCTCGAATATTCCTTATTCTTCATTCTTATTCCATCGCTCTGTTTTCGAGAGGGATGATTCAAACAAAATTAGAACCGTGTTAAGCGCCTCACAGTCTCATAGTAATGGTATTACACTTAACTCTTTTTCACATTCTGATTCAAATTTCAAGTAGACGTTCTAGTAATTATTCTTAGGTGGTCTTTTCACAATAGATAATAGTATTTTCATTCGACATTGCCAAGATGTTTTATCAGTTTCTTGTTCATCCAGAAGATAGAGATTGGCAACAAATTGTATAGCACTAATTGCTATTCAGACGTTTAGATGAACTACACTTAACTACGGTCCAGCAAGTGCTTTACTGGCTAACACCTGTGTGCTTCAGCTAGCAGAGAGTTAAGAAGACAAGTTTTCTGAGGCAGAATCTTATTCGAGAAAATTGCTATGCTTATGATTTTTTCGCTGGTGCTGATACCATTTAAGCTCTATTTCTTTGCAATCAACTTGTGACTGTGTTGCATTTAGCAGGTTTGCAAGTAGGCAAATAGGCATCCAATCACATTCCGTAATTGTCTTTTGTTTTAAGTAAGGATTCCAAGCAAAAGGAAACTATGTTTTAGAAAAAGAAGCTGCTGAGGCTCTAGGTATCTGTTAGGATGCCGTCAAGGATAGATTTTACTTTGAAGTTTCTAAATTTAAGTTTTTTACAACACGGTATTCAACTAAGCGATTAATTACTTCAGACATCGCTTAATTATAGGATCCCGTCGGTTATTTATCACCGGTGGTGATTAACAGCAAGATTCCGTTACAAAATTTATGGCTATTGTCTATTGACTGAGACGATCCAGTCCCTAAAACTGTTGCTAACGCCTAGTTAATTTTTTGTAGTCTGTTAGAGGATTTAGAGTTAACCCATTAAGTCCCAACAAGGTGCATTTTTTCATATTTTTTTCCGCCATCATAAGTTTAACGAAAAGTGTCTCAGAAAAATTGTAGACCAATCAATATTAATTTAAAATTTAATGATCTTCCCGAATCTAATGTTGGTATAGTATGTATAATAAAAATTCAATTAAGATGGGTTATATTTGCTTTTAGCTTAACTTCGGATGTTTTTAAAATTTTTATTAAAGAAATCTAGGTATTCGAATTAAAATTAATTACGAATATAGTCGAAATTCACAGAAGTTGAATTTTAATGATTATTTACCATGTGTAAATTTTTGTGAATGGACCCTGCAAATGATCCAACAAGGTGAAAGCTTTTTTCGGTGCGTACTCTTTTTGAGTCAGGCAAATTTCAACAGCATCAGAACTTTAAATATACATAATTGTTAGGATGAACTCCTCCTATGTTTTTATTGTATTCTGAAAAAGTTTATGAAAATAGTATTTTTTTCGAATGTTCGTGACATATTTGCATAACAACTGTTTGTTCATCGTAAAACCTTGTTGATGAAATAGACACAGGCTTCGAGTCTATCACAGTAATATAATTTATTTTTGAAAATCTTACATGTGCGTATATTGTTGTTTCCCTGGCACATTTTATTGGGTTTTTAATTTTATACTTTATATGGTTTTGCCTTTCAGTGCCTGTTGCGAGTAATCTAATATTTTTCAAATGAATCAGTAAATCTGCGGATCTAAAGAAATCGTCAAAGAAAATATGAGATTCGAGTAAGTCATTTAATGAAAAAGCTTCTGCAATGATTGTTACATTTTGATTACAACCCGTGTTCCCATGCCATTTTTATATCAAATCAGATCGGTTTATTTCTTATACATTGTTTTATCTTGAATTTTCCAAAATATTTTACCGTAACTTCATAAATTTAAAAATGTTTGACAATGAATCCAAATTTTATTATGTTTAGACGAAATCAATTATATAATGGACAAATTTTTTTTAACTTTATCGTCATCGTTGCGACCCATGCTTTTGTGAAATCGTACATTTTTTTTTTTTTTTTTGTTTAAATAAATTTATTTCTTGATAAAATATTTGATACTACAGAACACCGTAATGATAATTTCACAGACCGATAATCTCTTTAACTTTTTCTGGAATTTATAATTGAAATAAGTAGTATCGTTAAAAATTTATTCAAATCTATAATAGATAAATCGTTTTTACATTCTGAAGTGATTTCAACAATATGATTTTTCATTGGCCCTGCAAAAAAGAATTTGGATTAATTGCGTAAACATTTTTTTTTTTCAGCATCATACTCACCATTACTATTCTCACGATTAAAAAGGCCTTTATTTCAAACAAAGTCATGATCTGGCTCCAAGAATTTCTAATTTGATGTATAGCAATTTATTTGTTTATAAGTACCTAAAGGGAGATTCATAGGCGAAATATCTTCGTCTTCTTCAGGATCATAATCTTCTTTTCAAGATACATCACAGGTCCTGATGACTTCAAATTGCTGATAACCATTTACTGCAAAGTAAGTTGCTAGGGTGAAAAATGTTACTCAGCTTTTTTTATCATTTTTCCCATAGAAGCGATTGCCGCTATTAATTTTTCAAAATTCCGAATTTATTATTAATTTGTTTAAGCAATTGTGCAATAAATAATTAAATTAGAAAAAAAACACAGGTATTTAATTCTTCAGTTAGGTCCTATTTGGCGTAGTTAATGTTTCATTATTTGCCATAGCGTAAGTATTGGCCATAACGAGTTTCGGTCACTCCAAATTGTTTATAACAATTTTATTTCAAATTAAAGGCTCGAATGAAAAAATGTTGTAGATGATTTTCTTCATAATTTTTCCTATAGAATCGAGAGAGAAAAGGCAGATTACAAAATGCCTTTCTCTCCAGAGAAGAGAAAGATCCCCATTATTCTACCGGCAAAAGATCATGTGGTGAAACTGCTCATTCGCCAAGCTCACATTATCACCCTTCGTGGAGGTTCAATATTTATACATAGCTTCTTATTGCGCAGTATTTAGATAATTGAAGGGCGAAATTTTATCAGACAAATCGTTAGGCGATGTATCATCTGCGTACGATATAAGGCTTAACACTAGATTGCTGGAGCAAGTCAATTTGACTTATTTATGATTTTAAATATCTGCTGAAAATATATTTTAAAACAGAATACATATGTTAAAAATGTTTTAAATACAATTCTATTTTAAAGAAACTTTATTCTAAACAATTCTATTTTAAAGAAACTTTATTCAAAACAATTCTATTTTAAAGAAACTTTATTCAAAACAATTTTTACATATAAATTTTGTTTTTAAAATATATTTTCCGCGGATTTTTAAAATCACAAATGAGTCAAATTGACTTGCTCCGGCAATCTAGTGTTAAACTATGGAATAGCTGATGGGCCCCTGACCCGCTTTTAGACTCAAGACCTTTTATTTACACGGGAATTGATTTTGCTGGTCCCTTTTGGCTTAAAGCATCAGGATGACATCTTGGAATGAAGGCTTACAAGGGTTAAGTAGCAGTCTTCATCTGTATGGTTTTTAAAACAGTCCACCTGGTAGATTTTTAGCATAACGAGGTTTATTTAAGGTTCTTTTTTGTGATAATGACAGAAATTTTCTGGGAGCTGCTCGTATTTAAATAATCTTTGTCATTCAGTCAAGAAGTTACTGCTTTCCTTGCCAAGGATAATATTCTTAGGTCCTTTGTTCCACCCCGTACTACTCACTTTGGCGGACTCCGGAAAGCCAATTTCTTTAAACAAATTCTTTAAAACACATTTAATTAAGGTCATAGAAGAAGCTAAATTGATCTATGAAGAAATCTATATCACAGCCGTCACAGAAGAAGGGTGTTTAAATTCCTGACCGATAAAAACATTCAGTTTAGACAAGAAAAATTTTTGTGCACTCTCCCTTGGTCATTTTTTAATCAGATCCTCTTCAAATGCACCAACAAAACTTTTTCATGTTTCAAGTAAAAATCTTTTTTTAAATTGTAAATGGTTGCAGCTCAGTGACATAAGGAACCATTTTTGGAGAAGATGGCAACGTGAATATTTTCACCAGCTTCAGAAGTCAGCTAAATAGGTTAAACCTGATCTGGAGTCTAAGGTTGGCAACGTTGTCTTTTCCAAGGACACAATGTTGGCCCTTTAGCGATGATTATTAAACTGATTTCTGGTTCCGATAGCTTGTGTAATGGTTTATGACGAAGCCTAAAACTCAATCCAAACTTAAGTTACCATTCCTGGTAACGACCTATTCGTAAAACAGGCGGCAAAATGCTTTATCAAGAATTTCAAAAAAGGAGATATAATTAGATTATCTTTAGATTTATAATCACATTTGTACTTAAAATTATTCTTAGTTAGCTTTCTTTTAAATTATTATTTAGTTTGTAAATTTCGACAAGGCAAATCGATCACAATGCGCCATGGTGGGCGGTATGTTTGACTCGATATCGTGTTCTCGAGAGCTCACAAGCGGTCCAAAGCATTTTGGACTTTCTTGCAAGCGCTTGCGTCGCGGCATTTTATTTTATTTATCGTTTTTTTGTATAATCCGGTGCAATTGACTCACGCCTTAATAGCCGACGATTTCCGCCGCAGACTCATATTCCGCAACTGGACACAAGCAAGAATCCGTAAAGATCATGAATTCTTTAGATACATAATATTTTCGGATGAGGCTACATTCCATGGTAACGAGCAACTCAAATGGCATAATAGCTATTATTGATCTATCTAGAACCCTAATTAGATACGAAAGTTTGACAATCAGCATAAATGGAGCCTTGTAGTTCGGTTTGGTATAGAGAATGGTTATCTTATAAGCCCTTTATTATTTCGATGAAAATATCAATGGTGCGGCATATCTTGATTTTATGTAGAATAAGTGACCAAAATTATTGACAAATGCAACATTCACTGATAGTTTGTCGATTCATGAACCAACGATACCCAGGACGACAGATAGACATTAATAGTAACATTAGTGAGCGGTATCTAAGATCGTCGGATTTGACAAGTCCAGATTTCTTTTAAGGGATACTCGAAAAATATAGATTATGCAAAAAAATCAATGACACGGCAAGATATGCAACGCATCACACACTTTCGTAGAGCTATTCCGCGTCGCATTCTGTTATCTACAGTAGGAAACTTTAAATTTAGAAATCAACATTGCATAAACTTGAAAAGAGGTATTTCAGAGCATCTCATAAGATAAATGTTTGTCTTACGACCTTAACCATAACTTTCTGGGTCATCAATGTCTTGTCTTCATCAGCTGGACATTCCCACCTTACCTGCATTGGCTGGATAATTAATACCTTGCTATCATTAACTGATTAGTCAAAGTTTTGCTCTGATTAACTAGACATTCAATGATTAAGTTGGTTCAGCTACCTTTTTGAGGAACGAAGTTACATGATGACTGAATGGTCAGGCAAATTAATTACAGGATCCTGTTATAAGTTATTAAGTATCTTAATTTACCGTAATGTTATTTGATATGCTTACTGGGTAAAGCACCCAATTACGGTGTCAAATTTGGTTGTTATTAGGTTGTCTGGCATAACTAAGTCATTAAATTGAGTGGTTATTGATTCGGCTGCCTAATTGTGATGTTACGACCATTAAAATGAGAGAAAGGCACTTTCCAAAAATTGTTCTCAACAAAACTTACGTATTTTCCTACAGGGAATACGAATCAATAATAAAAAATAATAGTTCCCAATTCAAAAACTAAAGCGTTCTTTGAATTAACCTTAAAAATCAACCTAAAAGTTAAATTCAAGGTCGCTGTTGTTTAACCCCTGTTATTACCAACAACTTTTGTCTGGAACACTTTTTCTCAGAACGCATTATCGAGATTTTTTGGATCATTTTTTTAAAATGGGACACTCTGTATATACACCAGGTGTAGAATTAGAAAACCGGAATTTTTTTTTGTAAAAATCACATGTCTGTAACGTCGATTGCGACGCTACAATGCGTCACCTCGATGTTGCGCCACTGGTCGCTGTCTTTTTGAGCCTAAGCAGTTAACCTTACGAGCTCGGGATGGCAGACGAGTGTTAAAGCTTTACCTTTTTCTTTTCTTTTGAGAATGCAGTGGTGTAGTTCGAGACTGAGCGTACGTCCAGGCCGAAACTCAAGCCAGCTACGTTGCTCTGAATAAGGACCGAACCAATGCGACATAAGATAAGACGTAGTAAGCCGTAACTCGGGCTAAGTCTACCTTGAAAGGATATACGATACATAACAGTGTAGAAAAGAAACAGAAAACAAAATATACCATACAAAATTGAAATTTTAACTCATTTTTATTGACTATGAATATTCTCTCTCCTCTCTTTCTCTCAAATCACATCTCATCTCATCTTATCTCATCTCATCTCCGTCTCTCCGTCTCTCCATCTCTCCATGTCTCCCTCTCTCTCTCCCTCTCTCTCTCTCACTCTCTCTCCCTCTCTCTGTCCCTCTCTCTCCCCCCTTTCTCTTCATCTCTCTCCCTCTCCCTGTCCCTCTCTCTCCCCCTTTCTCTCCATCTCTCTCCCTCTCTCTGTCCCTCTCTCTCCCCCC